>JAJMEX010000009.1:0-370101 GCA_030574375.1 Priceomyces castillae
TGACTGAATACTACTGTTTGTATGATCATTCCTGTCAAGTGCAACAGTTTTACCTGATAAATTGACAAGCACTTCAATAAAATATTGGAAAGACACCAAAGGACAACCCACTATGGTTGGAAAAGCATCCGCCGGTACTCTAATATTCGTATTGATTTCAGCCAGAAAGTTAACCGGATCAACATATAATGGAATAATCAGTTGTTGCAAGTCTTTTCTAAATGATTCAAATCTGGCATCAGGACCATTGTCGAGTCTACAAACTCTAACAAATGTCAAAATAATCCCGTTCAAATCTTGTATCTTTTTCAGGTGATTAATAGTAAGTTTTACTGGTATTGATTCTCCCCTAAGGTACCCACGCTGTGAAATGTCTAATGCTACCTTAATGTACTCTGGCTTATCTTTTGCTCCATTCAAAACTGTTGGCGATAGTATAGGAGTATTCGGAGTTGCTGGAAACATTCCTGTAACACTTGGCCTGCGATCAAACTCTATGTCGTCTATCTCTCCTTGCATTTCACCTGGTGAAGTTGTGCTGACGGTATTAGATGAGTTATTGGAAGTAGCTGAATGCGTTCGAGATAGTATCTTTGTTTTCCTGGGATCTTTTATAATTAGTTTTTTGGGCTTTGATGGTGGTAGTTGAGCCACGTCTATAGGACTAATCAACTTAATTGTCTTTTCTGATGTACATATGGAATTTTGAAGTATCTTCAAATTCTTGGCTTTGGAAATGAAACTCGACGACCCAGTGGTTGATGATGGCGAGTCTGATGAATTGGAATTAGCGGGTGATGATGGTATTTGCATGTCTGCTGAGTCTCCAATCGATACTTTCAAGTAGTAGTTTATAGATCCCCTTCCAAAATCAACACTAGTAAATACTCGTTTCTTTGGAAGTTTCACTATGAATGGAAATCTATGTTCGCCTTTGAATAATCCATTGGTAAACTCATTGGGATCATTCTGTGTTCCTCTTCCCCCTTGATCATCGCCATATATTCGAATAGTATGATTAAATAGTGAGTGCTTAATAGCCCTTAACTTAGAATGTGAAGAAGCATTGATTTTAACATACCCTATCAATGAAAGTGTTATCACTATGTTCGCTAAGTTCTTTCTTGATACAAATATAATGTGCCCAGCAACCTCATCTCCCGGGAGCCATGAATTGTGCGGTTGATCTAATTGAATATAGAACTCTTCAACAGCACTATCATCTATCTTATAGTTTGGCTCACTAGATAGAGGCCGTACACTCTTGTTCGATATAATCTTAGTAACGGCCTTTCTCATTATTAATTTGTGCACATTAACCCGTTACTAGATTTCAATACTATGATATCCTTAATAAACTCCAATCCTATACAATCGTTCTTCTTTGAACAATTTATGAGTCCTCTATTATTGTCTTTAACCTATCGTGTCTCGTTATTTCCAATATAAAAGAGGTTTTAGATTTCATGATAGGAAGGGATTTTAAACCGCACTATGTGCAGTATTGTAACAAAAAGCCTAATATGACGATTTTCTATATATAGTACTGTTAGCCATTATGAGTATGTTTTAGTTTAAGTCTTTGGAGTTAGTCTAGAACCATGGTAAGCAATTACAAAAAAAGATGGAATGGGTACAACAAACTGAATTGTACTATTACATAAATGCTATACAAATTAAGAACAAAAAAAAGCTAGTAGAATGATTGAGATATTGTAGTGTTTGAAAGGAAATCAGTTATCTGATGCATAATTGAAAATTTAATCGAAAGTCTTTTTAGTTCCCTTGAATTCTGTGTTTCTTGCAGGTCTTGGGGACTCAGTGTTTCCTCTTTCACGACCACGACCGAAAGCAGGTCTTGGAGAGTTGTTAAAGTTGTTGTTAGCAGGTCTTGGAGTAGAGAAATCCAATCTGCATGCACGACCTTCGAGGTATTGACCATTCAAAGCTTCTAAAGCAGCCTTAGCTTCGTCGACAGAAGAGAACTGGACGTAACCAAAACCCTTTGGTTGTTGAGTATCTGGATGGGTTGGGATTCTGCAAGAAATGACAGTTCCGTATTCACCGAAGGCATTGTACAAGTTATCTCTTTGAGCGTTGAAAGACAAGTTACCAACGAATAAGGTGTCAGAAGGAGCAGAAGGAACATCACCGAACTGCTTAGCTCTGTCGACTCTTGGGTTGGAAGTACGTTGTTGACCAGTAGACATGTCCAAGTTGATAGGTCTTCCATCGATTTCTCTACCTTGGTATTCTTCCAAAGCCTTTGTTGCAGCAGACTTAGATTCAAAGTCAACGTAACCGTAACCTCTAGATTTACCAGTAGCTCTCTCCATGATGACTCTAGCACCAATGACACCACCAAGTGGTTCGAATTCTCTCTTTAACCAGTCATCATCGATATTCCAAGATAATCTACCAACGAATAAAGTAGCAGGTTCTTCATTAGAAACCTTTTGCTTCTTTACAGGAGCCTCTTCTTCTTCCGAGGATTCCTTACGCTTGTTTGATGGCTTCTCTTCTTCCTTTTCAGATTCAGAGTCGGAGTCGGAATCAGAGTCTGAGCTGGAGTCATCAGAATCAGAATCAGAATCAGAATCGGCCTTCTTCTTGCTGTCTTTCTTAGAAGATTCTTTCTTATCTTCTTCGTCGGAATCTGAATCGGAGTCTGAATCGGAGGAGTCTGAGTCTGAGTCTGAACTGGACTCAGCATCCTCCTTTTCAACCTTCTTGTCTTCTTCATCAGAATCAGGATCGGAGTCTGAGCTAGAGTCTGAATCTGAGTCTGAATCTGAATCTTTAGCAGCTGCTTTCTCTTCCTTCTTCTCTTCTTCTTTCTCAGTTTCAGATTCTGAGTCTGAGTCTGAGTCTGAGTCGGATTCTGAGTCTGAGCTAGAGTCAGATTCAGATTCAGAGCTCAGTTCCTCCTTCTTAGCCTTCTTAGACTTCTTAGCTGGAGCCTTCTTTTCTTCCTCTGAAGAACTAGATTCAGAATCAGACTCATCGCTGGAGTCAGATTCAGATTCACTTGAGCTGCCTGACTCAGAGCTGCTGGATTCTGGCTCTGGTGCTGGAGCTGCCTTCTTGCTGTGTTTTTTCACAGGCTTAGCGGTTTTAGATGCTGACTTGGCCATTGTTTCGTCTATCCAAATACAGCTATATATGCAATTGGTTTAAGTATACTTAAAATAAAGGAGCATCTCAAGTGAAAAATTTTGAAACATAAAAAAAAAAAGATAGAAGGGCATCTCGATGTCACGAGATGTCCCATACATTAGACGATCTGGAGCACAAGACCAAAATAGAAAGAATAAATCAGACAAATGAGACAAACAAGTAGTAGTAGAAAGTCTTATTCGTTTACGGGTTACAGACTGATTAAGAAGAGTTTGAGTATCCCTCTAATGCTATCCACTAGCATTGCAGGCTATCAGCAAACTTCGCATCGTAGAACTGTAGTATAAGATTTTGATAAGCATCGCTAAGAGAAGCGCTATTTTTCGTTTTCTTTGCCAACACACTATTATAGCTGGCTGCTGAAGATCTAATAATGCTGCTTAGAGACTAGTGATAAATATCTGAAGTGTCTGTGCTTAATGTCCATTATAAGAATTAGTCTGGAACACTAATCATGAGGCTGTAACATATTACATATTTAAGACATTAAATGCGAGATTGCAAACTTTACATCAAGCACAAACAAAGATATGGATAGTTCGTTCACTACAGATGGACCCTTACCTTAATGGTATGTAAAATAGATCTAGTGCTTTACATAATTACTTTTCCAGATGATAAGAAAAAAATATTGGATATAAATGTAGCATTAGCTGTACAATACCAAATCTGAAAGTTTATTGTATTCTATAATATCTGTTTGTCTTTCTATCTATCTATCTATCTATCTATCTATCTATCTGTCTGTCTGTCTGTCTGTCAGATCCATTCCGGTCCTGTCTATGCCCTCGAGTGTAAATCTCTTGCAGTAATTATCTATCTTTATATTTATATGCTATGTCACGTGATCAGAGCGGAGTCGGAGCAAAAATTTTCAGCGGTAGCGGTCATAATGATCTGAAAAATTTCCATATGAGTCCCCACCTTTTGACAGTTTCATTGTATACGACTTTAAAGAATTACATAAATTTCATTCATCTTAACTCAAACTTTGACCTTTTCAAAGGATATTAATCTTGATTTAAGGGCGTACGTTTACTATAAGCAACGCTATCATTATAATAATATCTAAAGCCTTTTAGCCTTCACAGAATAAGTTGAATAGCGATGTTCAAACAAACTCTTAGGCTTTTCCAAAAGGCATCCCCTCAGGGATATAAAAACATGCTCAAGGACCCTAGTGTCAAGTACACTGCTTTCAAGGGTGTTTCATTACCAGATAGGACCTGGCCAAACAAGAGCATCACCAAAGCCCCAAGATGGCTTTCTACTGACTTGAGAGACGGTAACCAGGCTTTACCAGACCCTATGTCAATTAAAGAAAAGAAAGAATATTTCCACAAGCTTCTTGAGATTGGTTTCAAGGAAATAGAAGTTTCATTCCCATCTGCCTCCCAAACAGACTTTGACTTCACTAGGTACGCAGTTGAAAACGCTCCAGAAGATGTTTCTATTCAAGTCTTGACTCAATCAAGAGAGCCTTTGGTCAGAAGAACTGTTGAGTCAGTGAGAGGTGCTAAGAGAGCTACTATTCATACATACTTAGCTACTTCAGATGTCTTCCGTGATGTTGTTTTCAACATGTCTCAGGAAGAAGCTATCCAAAAGGCTGTCGAGACCACCAAGTTAGTCAGATCATTGACTAAGGATGATCCTACTGCTCAAGATACTATCTGGACATTTGAGTTTTCTCCAGAATGTTTCTCAGACACTCCATCTGAGTTTGCAGTTGAGATTTGTGAAGCCGTCAAGGCAGCTTGGGAACCAACTGTTGAGAATCCTATCATTTTCAATTTGCCGGCTACTGTTGAAGTCGCTTCTCCTAACATTTATGCTGATCAAATTGAATATTTCTGCAGACACATCAGCGAAAGAGAGAAGGTTTGTGTTTCAGTACACCCCCATAATGACAGAGGGTGCGGTGTTGCTGCTTCAGAATTGGGTTTGATGGCAGGTGCTGATAGAGTTGAGGGTTGTTTGTTTGGAAATGGTGAGAGAACTGGTAATGTTGATTTAGTCACTGTTGCATTGAACATGTATACTCAAGGTGTTTCTCCAGAATTAGACTTCTCTGATATGGAATCCATCATTGCTATCAGTGAAAGATGTAACAAGATCCCAGTTCACCCAAGAGCTCCATATGCTGGTCCATTGGTTGTCACTGCTTTCTCGGGTTCTCATCAAGATGCTATTAAGAAGGGATTCTCTAAGGCTGAAAAGAGAGTCGCTAAGGGTGATTTGCAATGGAAGATGCCATACCTTCCATTAGACCCTAAGGATATTGGAAAGAACTACGAGGCTGTTATCAGAGTTAATTCACAATCTGGTAAAGGAGGTGCAGCATGGGTTATCTTGAGATCTTTAGGTTTGGATATACCAAGAACTATGCAAGTTAACTTCTCTAACATTGTTCAAGATAAGGCTGATGGCTTAGGTAGAGAATTGAAATCAGATGAAATAACTGAATTATTCATGTCTGCTTACTTCTCTGGTGATAAAGCTCCAGTTAAGCTCATTGACTACGAACTTACCAAGTCAAAGAACTCCCAAGATAGAGAAATTAGTGCTCTTCTCGAAGTTAATGGCGAGAAGATTTACATCACGGGTAAGGGTAATGGACCTATCTCTGCTTTCATTGATGCTGTTTCAAGTAAGTTCCTTACTTTGTTCGAGGTCGTCAACTATAACGAGCATAGTTTAGGTAGTGGTACTCAGGGTAAGGCTGCAACTTACATAGAATTGAAATACTTGGACCAAGATAACAAAGAAACATCCGCTTGGGGTTGCGGTATAGAATCTGATGTCACTGAAGCATCCATGCAAGCCATCATTTCTGTTGTTAACAAAATTGTCTAGGGTCTTAAATGCATAAATATGGCTTCTGTTGCAATATGTAAGGTAGTAAACTAATTGCGTATCAATTTGTAAACTATGAAGTTAATTTGAAGATTATAATGAGATTACTGATATCTTGAATATGACTTTATAGTAGTAGATATCTTGGTCTAATGTCTGCATATTGCAGCCCAAGTTGTAACAACTTTAGCGTTGGTTATGTGTGTCTGCATTAATCCACGTCCTGCATTGCAGCAATATACCTGGCACAGGTGCATATTTTATCACACGTTTATCACTTGAAATGTCCATTTCTCCTGCATCTAGTGTGATAAAGTTTCGCATCTTAGGGTTATATACCTAGTTTCTCAATAATCTATATCAGTTTTCACATTTCTCAATACGCTATCTGCAGGAGTTTCTACGATTTTTTTCTTTCCTTCTGTGCTCGCAAATTTTCATGAAGGACTCTTCACCTTGAAAATTTTGTTAAATTTATCTAGACAGGTAGTTTTTTCTTTTCAAAGTTAAACTTCAAAGAACAGAACAAGATGTCAGACTTTGAGCCAGTTGTTGTTGTTGATGGTAAGGGCCACTTATTGGGACGTTTGGCTTCCATCATTTCCAAGCAAATATTGAACGGTCAAAAGGTTGTTGTTGTCAGAACCGAAGCCCTCAACATCTCTGGTGAATTCTTCAGAAACAAGTTAAAGTACCACGATTACTTGAGAAAGTCCACTAGATACAATAAGACTAGAGGTCCATTCCACTTCAGAGCCCCATCTAGAATTTTGTACAAGGCCGTCAGAGGTATGATTCCTCACAAGACCGCTAGAGGCCAGGCTGCATTAGAAAGATTAAAGGTTTTCGAAGGTGTTCCACCACCATACGACAAGAAGAAGAGAGTTGTCGTTCCTCAAGCCTTGAGAGTTTTGAGATTGAAGCCAGGTAGAAAATACACCACTCTCGGTAAGTTGTCCACCTCTGTTGGTTGGAAATACGAAAACGTCGTCGACAAGTTGGAAGAAAAGAGAAAGTTGCGCAGTGCCGAATACTACGCAAAGAAGAAGTCTTTGGCCAAGAAGACCGCAGCTGCTATTGCTTCTACTGCCGAGTCTGATGCTGCTAAGAAATTGGCTGCCCTTGGTTACTAAACTGCAAGTACCTTCTTTGCAAACAGATATCTTTTTGAAGAGAAAGTAATCTTAAACAATTAATATCATGAAGGTGACCAAACCTCTTGTATATTTCCTCAAATAAATGTCTAATCACAGTAACGTACTGATAACCTAAATGGATAGATCACTATTGTATGATTGTAAGCAATATCGCGATTGAGGGTTGCTGTACACAGTATATGAAAGTAACTATGATCAGGCAATATATTAAATGACCGGCGCTTAACTGTTTTTACAATATTTCTACAGTAGGATATAGTAATAGTAACGGTATTCATAATGTATTCGTAAGATATTAAAACTCATCATAAACCAAGGTTGTGTAAGCATTGTTGTAGTAGAAGAAATCTTTGAATTTATTCTTCAACTTAGATCTAGTAGAAATTTTCGGATCACTGCTTTTACTTTTTAAATTACTCCTAATCTTCGATAACTTTTTTGTTGCACTCTCCATGTATGTCACTCCAGAATCTTGACTCTCTAATACAGACTCTATGGATAAGTTCAAGTATGGTACACTCTTATTGACCAGCAAATGGAAGGTAACATATTCAAGATCTGAAAGCAAAGTGGAATCATGGTAGTTGTACATCTTACCCATGTTTATTAACCTTATCTGATTAACAGATACATGTTCGTTCTCATACTTCTGGTGGTACAAATAAATGATCAAATGGCTAATATTCACTTGCTTCATGGTGATCTTCTTTATAGGACGAAGAAAACTAACAATCAGGTAAATGCATATTTTTGTTGTTCCTCCTAGAAGAGGATCAATCACTTTGATGTCTGCTACATCCTCCCGCTCTTTTCTAAATTGTTCTAGCAATTGTTCATCATACTTTGTGTTGTTATAAATGGTATCATTTGATCCACACCGCCTTAACGCGAGTGACATTGTGTATTACTATTGTAGATTCGCTCCCTCTTTCTCTAGTCTTCAGAGTCTGTTAGACCTGGTGATTATTATCCTTTATTATAAGCAAACAAGATCTTTTGAACTCCGAAGATACTAAATAGTTTTATAAGTTCCTGAAACCAGCCCTAAAAATGAATGCCGTGTTTATTACCCCCAGATTGGTCCATTCTACCTATACCGTTTTACTCCACATCTCCGCTTTTTTATTATTCTGCACAAAGACATGAACCAAATCGAGATCTCAAACAATAGGCGAGCTGGAGCACTCGCGGGACTAAAAGAAGAGCTTCGTGACCTGACAGAAATAAGCCAGAACATCGTCACGCATTCAAATGACCAGAACTCTCTGCAAAACTACTGGAGATTGCTTTTAACAACTTCCCAATACACTGTCACCATCCATAATTTTTCGTGTCCACTTCTAATCTTCCCCACTCCGAGCCTATACCTTTACGGCGGATGAACCCGATGAAGGAAAATATCGTCAGTAAGAAAAAAGATCCGTGGCACGAGCACCAGTAATAAGTCAACCCAATGGCGCCTTTAGCGATCTTCCCTGTATTATGATGGCTATTTCTCTGGCATAGGCAGGAATACAGTACTGTGGATACATAAAGTATAATTTGCGATTGCTACATAATGCATACTTTGCGGATACACTTGACTATTCTTCAACGGCCATACATCATGGAAACATAAGGAGGTAAATGACCAATAAATCTCTGTGATAGAGTAATCGACAGTGCAACAACTTACGCGTAAAGCCAATGGGGCCAACTTTCGTCTTGGGGGATTCATTTCACAACTCACGACAAAGTGTGCGTAGAGAGTCATTCACTCACATCTTTACTACCATATACCGTACCTAAAATAATGAGATCCAATCACTAATGTACACACGAATTATTTGACCATGTCGGAGAAGATTTGATCAATACTAGCTTTCTGGTGTTATGGCCTGCACATCATGACAACTGAGTGCTATAAAGTTGTTTCTAGTTCTATCAATGATATAAGTATCTCGTTGTGTCTGTTTCAACGCTTGCAATAACTGCATTATTGAATAATTTAGCTCGTGATATTCCATTTTGGTTCCATCCATAATGAGTGCTAAGGACTCGATAATATGTATGGCTGGGTCGCTGGTTGCCCTTACCAACTGCAACAACTCAGAAACGTCACTGATTCTATTGTAGTCAATTGACTTCTCTAATTTGTCATTCTCTACTAAATTAAGAAGTCTTTCAGGACTAGTTTTATTGTAATACTTAATTGTCTGCAGCAGCCCAGAAGCATGTTTGTTGAAGATGTAACGTATACATTCATCAATCCCTTCATCTGTTTTAGGATATAAATATGTTAAAGTCATCCAGTAAACGGTTCATTATATCTCTCGGACATTAGTTAACCAAAATTGTGTTCACTTTTTGGGAGTATATATAAGTATTTCTTAATTGCAGCATAATTTATTACACTATATATATCTAAAAGATTACCAGCCATCGCCCCAATTGTCTTCCTCGTCATCATCATCAACAAGATTGAGATTCAATGTTGAAGTAGACTTCTTGTTTGTCTTTGCACCAAGTTTCAAAGAGTTGGGTCTTGCATTGTCGTTATTATTGGTCTTGAGGCCATTTGTTTTTAAACTGGTGGATTTTCTCTGAGGAACAGAGGCAGCGGCTCTGTTTCTAACAGGGGCCTTAAATGATGTGGGCTTTTGGGCTTCTGCTAAACTGAGGGAATTTATAGAAGGTTCTGGCTCTAAATCGTCTTCAGGAAGATCCCAGCTATCATCAAAATCACCATCATCGAAATTACCATCATCGAAACTAGCACCAAAGCCTCCAGCAGGTTGGGAATTTTGCTGGAATATCTTTGGTTTTGTGATCTGAGCTGGAGCAGGAGCGGGATTGACATGATCTGGAGTACTTACGCGAGTTAAGTCGGGTGTTGAAGAGTTAAATTCCTTATTGAGTTCGCCTTCCACAGTGGACGAAGATACCAATTTATTGACAATATTCCATCCAAACAGAGATGGTGCCTTTTCAGTAGCTCCTTGTGCTTCAGGTGCTATTCCAGGAGAGAATTTCTTGAAGAATTCGCGTTCCTCTGCTTCGTCATCTGCTTCAACATCAGGAAGTGTTGCGGCATGTTTCTCAACTGCCTGTAGATACAAATTGAATACCCTCTTTGCCTCTAATCTTACCCTTTTGGACTTATTGTCCATCAATGATATTGCTAAATGTCCCAAGATTTTACCACAGATCTCATCTAATGAGAAATGGTCAATTAATGATTCGAAACCAGACAAGGCTGCTAATTTAGATGGTGTAAATGTTTCACGGAGAGATTTTGACAATGCTGTTATTAAAACATTGTTCCTTGAATTCTTATAGATCTTTTCTGATATCTTTATTATGAGGACTAATGTATTGACTCTAATGGATGGCTTTGGATCCATCTGTGACTTTGCGAGGATCTTCAATAGGTCCTGGTTTACTTGCTTCACAGAAATCTTATCAATAATCTCAGTGATTGATTTCAACGTAGTTTCACGAATAACGAAGTTACTATCTTGAAATCCGCTAATGATATTATAAAAGATCTTCAGTTGGACGTCGTTCTCAGTAAGAAAAGGTGCATATGAGGACAAATAGCTTAACAATGTTAATCTTACTGTTCTATCTGGCAAAGAATACGCGTGCAAAATTATTGGCTTCAAGATAGTATTAAATGATGGTTCTGGAAGGGAACTTCCAAACTTTAAAATATAGTTTATAATCCTTCCCAGAGCCTCTTGTGTCAGAGGATTATTGTCAGTAGAAGTAGTAAGTTGTTTGAAATGCAGACTTAATTCAGGTAAAAGCTTATTTTCAAGAAGGCCAGGTGGGAATTGAAAATCCTCATTCTCGTCAAGAACAGCAGATAACTCAGATTTAAAGAACTCGAGCTTTTCCAGATTCACCCTGTATTTCACTTCATCTAACTGTTTATTGAATCGTATCAACGTGTTACTCTCAAAATATGATTGGGTATCTTGTAAAAACTTATCAATTGTAATACGCAAGTTTACTTTCTCACTAATCAATCTCTTGTAAATGCCTGCCCATTCGCGTGGCACTCTCGCTGACACAAGCTTTGTCTGTGCAACATGGTTGGATGAAACAGATGTGAAGTCATTGTTGCTTAAAATGAGATAAATGAAATTTCCATATTTGAAGGAATCAAATTTGATAGGAAATTGTCTAATTGATTCAACGCCCCCAGCTGAAACTTCAGGAGGTAATGATTCATTGAAGTCAGGAAGTCTATTAGATAACCTATAAATTGGTTGTTCTGGATCTGATGTCAAATTAGTCACCAACTCAAAACCAAACAATTTCCAAGTGCCTGTGCTATCAACATAAACTGAGCTAAATAAATCAAGATTTCCATGTAAACAATTACAACTGGCATTTATAAATTCCAACGCCCTTCCTATATTGTAGATTCCAAATATCTTAGTGTCTTGTGTGATTCTCTCTTTGTTTTCAGCTAAATATGAGTACAATTGTTGTACAGGCTCTGTAATGATGTATAAGAAACTGTCACTTTCAATAAAGTCAACCACATTTACAATACCAGGAAATTTAATCAACTTTAGTTTTTTAAAAGCGTTTCTAGCAAGAAGATCATGTCCAGTTCTGAGATTATTGGGATCTTTCAAGTTAAATTCAAAGATCGTTACTGGTGCTTGGTTTTGTTTGGGATTTTCTCCATTATAAACAGTCCATATTGATCGATTATCAGGGAACCCATTCAAGCCAGGATCTATTATCTTTTCTTTAATAGTATAAGGTATGGACGTTCCCGTTAACGTACTTAACGTTTTAGACAAGAAGTTCATCTTACACTATAGATACAACAGAACTATTGATAAGGATCTTTATTTCATTTATATATTTTTGATGAATTGATTGCGCACTAAATAAATTTAAACAAACAGTGGCACATTCTTCTAGAAGATAAAAATGTGATCAACTAAAATCAAGCAATCTATGCTTGATAGTTATTAACATGACCATTCGGGTCTTTCAAATTGTTATTATTCATAAAATTTTGCTGAACTTGATTTGGAGAATTGAACTGATGAAGTAACGCTGGGGAAGAAGTACCCATTGGAAAGCCAGCCGCGTT
Organism: Priceomyces castillae; assembly: GCA_030574375.1. Lineage (NCBI taxonomy): Eukaryota > Fungi > Ascomycota > Pichiomycetes > Serinales > Debaryomycetaceae > Priceomyces > Priceomyces castillae. The sequence continues at coordinate 12,289 of JAJMEX010000009.1, forward strand.
AGAAGGAGGTGCCATTTGAGGCAGTTGATGCAATTGTTGGCTCTGTGATTGTTCTTGTGGCCGCTGAGGTTCGTTTGCCCTCTTACCACGGCCACGTATACCTTTATTTGAATTCTTGTAAAGATCTTTGAAATAGTTTAAAAGATCTCTCTCTTCTTTGGGTAAATTATTTATAGCTGGACCACTAAGCTCGGCTAGCTTGTTAGTGAGTTGGTTAAGAGTCTCTAGGTGGAATCTATTTTGGTGTGATTTAAGGTTACCTAATTGAGTAAATGATTTATCACAACCATCCAACCTACACTCATAAGGCTTCAAGTTCTCATGAGTTAATTTGTGCGCAGCCAAATTACCTTTTCTGCTGAAAGACCTGTTACAGACTTCACAAGTAAACGGTTTCTCTCCAGTGTGAAGTCTCAAATGGGTTCTTAAATTGCCTCCTTGTGTAAACCGTTTTTGACAGTAAGAACATTCAAATGGTTTATAGCCAATATGGGATCTTACATGTACCTCTAAATGAGTTGATTGAGTAAAATATTTGAAACAATAGGGGCATTGCTGGTTTTTGATTTTCGATCTTTTGCTCTTTGGATCACCACCATCATCTTCGCCGCCCTTATTCTTATTGGGTTTATCAACACCACCAACTAAACTTATAGGCTGAGGTAAGACACCCGATTCATCCTTACTATCAGATGGGGCTAGTATGCTTCCATCCGAAGCTTGTTTAATTTGATTGGTAACTCCTTTATCTCGAGCTTGGATCACTAACATTAGTTGATCAATTTTAGTAGCTCCTAGTAATGGTCTACCATCCTCTGACTTCACATACTGTTGTGCTCTTACCAAATCTTTGCTATCTCCATTATTCTGAGAAGGTTTCTGTGTAGACTGAAAGTTGTTTTGCAGGTAATCTGGTTGTCTTTGTTGATGTTCTTGTTGGCTCTGTTGAGATGAATAATCTTGTGCCGGTTCAGCCTGTAAAAAGTTATTTTGGTTGGCACTCTTCGTAATAGAGCTAGGTGATAAAGAATTGACATAGCCTTTTGAGCTATCCTGGAAATTGGTTTGATAATTGAATCGGTTACTGGGTTGTTGGAATTCAAACATTTTCTGGGTTGGTTGAGATGTTAAAGCTAATGACAGTGGCTGATCAAGGTTGTATTGTTGAGGATAAGTCTTTGGAGATTGTGGTTCATCCTGATAATGAATTGATGATTTAGAAGACATAGATGATGAAGGTGACAACCGTTTTTCATCATGCAACTTGGTCAGTTCACTTGAATTTGAAGGGTGCTTTTCAAATATATCTTCTCTTAACTTTGTCTTTCCTGCCATTAAATCATCATCAGCCTTTCTGAATTGCTTCAAATTATTTTGACCACTCAATACCTTTAGAATTGAGCTTCTTCTTTCTTCATTAGTTAAGTTGCTAAAGTCGACACTACTATTTGAAATCCCGGCAATTATATCACTTAAGCTCCCGGTCAACCCACTAATAGAGCCTGGTAGTACAGCATTCTCCCAGAGGGAGAGATCTATCGAGCCAGATTTCGACTTTGAGTTTTTGGGATCTTGTGATATCAGCTGCAGCTGTTGCTGTTGCCAAGCGAGTAGATTTCCCCACCCCTCCCTATCGATTAAACTCTCTAATCCTTCGACGGTTATCTGACCCAGACCAAGTCCGGTCAATGCAGATGGCTGTCGAGTTCTTTGGACTGGAATATTAGTGTTTGAATTTGGTGTTGGCTTGATAGAGTATCCACTCAAATTTTGTTCGTTGTTTACTGAAGAATTATTAACAGCATTAGCAGAATTGGAAGGTTCGCTAATTGAATTTCCGGATGAACCAGGAATTTGAATTAAAGAACTGAAGATACTATTTGATCTTGATTGTAACGGGTTGTTCCCATATGCAGAGTTATTCGAGTAGTCGCTGCTTCTAAGTGATTGAGAACCCAACGGCTGTAATAATATACTACTACCTCTAGGTCTGTTAACATCAGATCCTGCGCTACTAGCACTGTTATTCCCATTGTCCCTATAATTCATATAATAGCTTGGATAGTTTTGTTCAAGTTGCTGAAATCTTTGCTGATTGTTATTGATGTTCGTGGCATCATTTGGAGCCAGTTTTGGAGGTATACCTTCGGCTATCGAAAAGTTGTTTGAAGTGGAGTAATTGTTCAATAATGTACCAATCAGGTCTTGCCTTCCTGAATTGAATAAGAAGTTTGACGGGCCAGCATTATTCAACTTCGTTTGACCATTAGTGTCCGGGTATGCACTAATATCCAATTTCATACTATTCTCCTTTGGTCTTCCAACCGCTTCATTAGATGATTCATATTTTCTAGGCTGTGATATTTGGCCGCCATTTGTGCCACTTGTCCCACTACTTGAGCTGGAGGCTGTTGTGCCCATGGGATCAAGCTTCAGTACTCTAGATGAAAGCGCAGACTCACCCATTTCAGGTCTTCTTTCAGTAAAATTCGTACTTTCAGAAGCCAAGTCAAAGTTAACTCAATTCTAAAATTATTACAATTGCCCTAATGTTTAGTTTGCAATCTTTTTGATGTCTAAAATCCTGCTTCCTATATTGGCTCCCTTGAGAACTACCTAGACACTAGATATTTCTAAATTGAAGGGATCTATAGACCGCAATACAGTTTTATATGTTAATTCTGAGTAAGTATTGTCCTGACACCTTACACAATTTCTGTTTCAATCTGCTTTAACAACGATTTTGTACAGTCATCTACTTATGTTGACTCTTATCAACATTGTCATGTAAGCAATATTGAGCATTGAAATTTATTACACAAAACCGATATTAAGGACAGGACTATTAAAATGGGAACAACGTAGTATTGAGAAGCGGTGCAAAATATATAGAAGTTTAACGGTCAATTGGATCAATATATGATTCACAAGTTGTTAGTATTCCATTCAAGCAATCTTGTAAGTTATCTAAATTCTCATTGTCAAGGTCGGCATTTCTTAAATATGAAGAAGGGGTAACTACTTTATCTTGCTCTTTATAAATAAGACTGTGTAAGTCATCAAGAAAGTTCATTGATAGCTTCAAGTACTTTCCACATTTTACAGAGTTAGCCGGTAAATTATCAAAGTCGCTTATCAAAAGCGAAAGCATTAAATTCTTGACCAAGTTGGACATTTCAACCTTAGTCAATTTGTCTACTTTAGAAAGATTGAGCTTCCTATAGTAATTTTGAAATCCCAGATCTAGAGACTTTTCAGTCAATAGCTGCAGCTTATCACCGATTTCTTGTTCCAACAACTTGGATTTATCATCAGGAACAGCCAAGTTCTCACTGCCTGGATTTTGGATGCAAAAGTCTGAATCATTTTTTGATTCCTTTGTAACATCAGTCGAGCTTGGTTTAAGTTGCAGTTTTAACCAGTCGACTTCATTTATAAGCTCTTTATTATTATTTTTGGATCTTTCCAACTTTGAATTTAAGATGCGATTTAGCACCTTCAAATTATTAATTTGATCTTGAGCCTTCTTATCATTCGAATTCTCATCCTTTTGATCGAGGAATTCAGAATCAAGAAAGCTGTCTTCAATTTGTTCTTTCTCTTTAGATTCAGTCAACTTAATTTCAATATCGTTGAGATAAATCTTCAAGTTCAAGTTCTCTTGCTTTAAATTATTTGTTTCTTTCTTTAAATCGTCAATTTGTTGTCGCAAAGACAAGATTTCATCGTTATGAGGTTGATTTTCTTTTAAAAATCTTTTGGGTAAATAACTTATATCATAGTCAGATTCAATGATGGGACCTCCCTTAGTTATATTACTGTCTATTATTTCTTGAGACCTTGGAGGTGTGGTTATTGGTGAATCATCTTCATGTATTTCCTTTTCATTATTGATTCTGTGTTCACCATTGTCGTCATTATTAGTTAAACTAAGATGGTCATCGTCATCATCGTCAACACTCGAATCTTTGCTATGATTATTATTATGCATAATTGTCTTAACTCTTTTTTCGTTACTTTTCTTCATTAGTGATTCCAAGAGGGTCCTGATTTCTTTCACTTCATGAAGTTCACTGCTTAAGATGTTATTCAAAACATATTCAGAAACAGCGTCTTGCTCGCTATTGGGCTTACGATCTGCTAAAGCTCTTGTATTTAATATGGTCTTTTTGGGGACAATAGGCGTAGAATGGGAGGAAAAGAAATTCCTGGACAGTTTTTGCTTAGAAGCTCGCTGTTGTGGCCGCTCAGTTGGGGACTTAAACAGGTTATCAATATCCTTAGCCAATCTTAGTAGCCTCGTGGTGTCCACGTTATCCCCTGTATCAAGCGATGTGTTGCTTAAATCTGTCGAAATGGCATCTTGCGATAAATGTAAGTAGGACTCCGTCGGCTGTGACAAGTCGTCTTGTGTTGTCTGCATGGCTCCCCTATTCCTTTGACGCTAACGGATTTCACAGCGTCACTTGTGTGATAAGTGGCCTTGTATAGAATGCCTTAAAGGTTTGCACGATTATATAGGGCGTGACTTTCTATATCTAATTGCTCTAGCTCGTTGTGATCTAGCTCGAATTGACCTGATTTGCCGTCTATATTTGGTCTAATTCGTCTGTAGAGCCCTATTTTTTCGTTAAATAGCAGCTGGTGGTTAAGGATACACCGTATCAATGTTCTGAAGTAGCTTATAGGCTAAGGCGCCGTGCTGAATATAGCTTGCCGTGGGAATGTGTCAATACTGGACTATTTGAAACCTTATTGTAAACAACGCGAGAGATATCTACAAGACAAACCTTTGTTTGTGACATTTAATTTTGTGATACAAATTTCCTCTATATAATTTTTTTCGTAGATGCTGAGATGGAGACATCAAAAGTTAGGATTAGCTATCTAAGAAAGCTAAAAATAAGAAGCTAACAAGCAAGCTTAAAAGAAAGGAAAGACAGATAATCACAAGATGTCAGACGTGTCTATGGCAGATCAAGAACAAGAGTTCGATTTGGATAAAATCAAAATGTTGCCAGGAGCTTCCGAAGATGGAACTGCCGCTTCATTCCAGTTACTTGACGAAGACCACACTCTTGGAAATGCATTGAGATATATGATAATGAAAAACCCAGAAGTTGAGTTTTGTGGTTACAGTATTCCTCACCCCTCTGAAAAAAAGTTGAATATCAGAATCCAGACTTACGGTAATATCACTGCTGTTGAAGCATTACACCAGGGCTTGGATAATTTGTCTGAAATGTGCACTGTCATCGAAGAGAAGTTCAGTGAGAAGCTCGAAGGTGGTGATTATGGCAGCATAGAGCCATAATTAATTTTTCAGGGGAGCTTACCTGGTTAGAGTCATCATCTGGTTTGGAAGGCTTCTTTTGGGCATTCAGAAATAACGCCCTAGTAAGCAACTTCTGCCATAGAAGTTTGTGATCTGGAAGTAATGAGTGCAGCTATTGTCATCTGGGACTCGTGAGAGTCCTAATTTACAATGCTTGTCAGTTGAACAGTTTTTGGGAGTTTTCCCTCTATCAAAAGTTCTTGTTTTTTTCTTTTCTATCCTGACCTCAAGCATCTAGGGACAATTACTTGGTGTATATCGATTCTACATGTACATTATACTTCATTTGCATAGTTCTAGCATAGTCTATAGATCAATAAAGTTAGATTCAATTTTAATATCTTTTGAGATGAGATCTTTTGTATTTCTTTCCTCATTAGGAAGTCTACTTTTTTTTTTTTTTCTTTTTGCTGCGTGAAGGTACCTCATCACATAATAAATTTATTTCTACTATATATTTTACTATTTTTCTCTTCTTTTAATACTAATTATTTAAGCACATCTTTTGTACGAAGACGTAAACTAATTAAGTGTTCCATTAGTGGGTTAATATATATTAGAAAGAATAGAGATAAGTGGCAACACAAACATAAAGATGTCTTACAATAATAATTCTTATACATCTGATCGTGGATACAACAACGATTCCTACGGAAGACAAGGAGGATTCCAAAGTGGCGGTTTCAGAAATGGTGGAGGTAACTACGGTGGCCGTGGTGGTCGTTTCGGTGGAGGAAACAGATACGATGAAAGGGTTGAGTTAACCACCCCAGAGTGGGACTTAGATGCATTGCCTAAATTTGAGAAGAACTTTTACAAGGAGCACCCAGATGTTACTGCTCGTTCTGAAGAAGATGTTAAAAAGTTCAGAAAAGAAAACGAAATGACTATCTTAGGTGAAAACATACCAAAGCCAATCACCTCCTTTGATGAAGCTGGTTTCCCAGATTACGTTCTTAACGAAGTTAAGCAACAAGGTTTCCCAAAGCCAACTGCTATTCAATGTCAAGGTTGGCCTATGGCTTCAAGTGGTAGAGATATGATTGGTATTGCCGCCACTGGTTCTGGTAAGACTTTATCATACTGTTTGCCAGCTATTGTTCACATCAATGCTCAACCTTTGTTGAGTCCAGGTGATGGTCCAATTGTTCTTGTTTTGGCTCCAACTAGAGAGTTGGCCGTTCAAATTCAACAAGAATGTTCAAAGTTTGGTGCATCTTCAAGAATCAGAAATACCTGTGTTTATGGTGGTGCTCCAAAGGGTCAACAAATCAGAGATTTATCCAGAGGTGTTGAGATCTGTATCGCTACCCCAGGTAGATTAATTGATATGTTGGAGACTAACAAAACTAATTTGAGACGTGTTACTTATTTGGTCTTGGATGAGGCTGATAGAATGTTGGATATGGGTTTCGAACCTCAAATTAGAAAGATTGTTGATCAAATCAGACCAGATAGACAAACTTTGATGTGGTCAGCTACCTGGCCTAAGGAAGTTCAAAACTTGACTAGGGACTATTTGAACAATCCAATCCAAGTCACCATTGGTTCTCTTGAATTGGCAGCATCTCATACCATCACACAACTTGTTGAAGTTGTTTCTGAATTTGAAAAGCGTGACAAATTGGTAAAACATTTGGAGAGCGCAACCGCAAATGCAGAATCAAAGATTTTAATCTTCGCCTCAACTAAGAGAACTTGTGATGAGATAACTAGTTATTTGAGAGCTGACGGATGGCCGGCATTAGCCATTCATGGTGACAAACAACAAAATGAAAGAGACTGGGTATTGAGGGAATTCAGAACAGGTAAATCACCTATTATGGTTGCAACAGATGTTGCTGCTAGAGGTATTGGTAAGTACTAACTTTTTACAATTGCATTAAAATGTGAACACCACGTTTTACTACTAATATTTGGGTTTAGGGCATAGATCATAGAATGAAAGAAAGACTGTTTTTTAAAGTAGACCTTATGAAAACCTCAGAGGATCAAATACTATTTTTCAGTCCAGAATCTGCTAAGAATACGTGAGAATAAAGGGCGCTGGCGCTCTTGCAAGGGAGATTAATATATTATATGGAAAGCCACTATAAATATTGTTACGATTTCATAACAAGCTTTCTATGTAATTAATACACAATTCTCCTTCGCTCATGTGTACTTGTAGATATTATGATTTTAGCTCTTACTGTAATAATCTTCTCTCAGAACTTTTTACTAACTAAAATTTAGATGTCAAGGGAATCAGCCATGTTATTAACTTGGATATGCCTGGTAACATCGAGGACTATGTTCACAGAATCGGTAGAACAGGAAGAGCTGGAACTTCTGGTACCGCTATCTCATTCTTCACAGAGGCCAACTCCAAGTTGGGTGGTGACTTGTGTAAGATTATGAGAGAAGCAAACCAGCAAATCCCTCCAGAATTATTTAAATACGACAGAAGAAGCTTCGGTGGTCACATCAGATACGGTAGAGGTGGATCCCGTGGTGGCTACAGAGGTGGCAGAGGCGGTAGAGGTGGTAGAGGTGGTAGAGGTGGCTACGGTTACCAATCCGGCTCTAACACTGCTCCTATGTCTCACCGTCGTTTCTAAACAGTATAAGTGAATTGTGTTTTCACAGATTAATGATATTTTTTAGTCATATATATTCTTCGTTATAGATAATCAGATAGTAATTCATAATAGAACACCTGCTTGTTCTCAATTGTAGGAAACCAGTTGAATAAGAAAGACATCATGTATCCCAGACTTAGAATGCTACATTATTTCTTTTCTCTATTACTTTTATATTATTTTGTATTCTAAATAGCTAGCTACTGTATAACTTAACACACCGTTTTCTATATCGTCTGGTTCATTCCTGCACCTCATGATATAGTACTGTATATATTTCACCTCCACACACAGTAAATTTAGATTATCGGTGCTCATAATCGATAACCTAAATTAAATTTGCATGTGAAAATGACATCGATCTTTGCAACCATCAGCTATATCAAGGGGGAGTAAAGAAAACTATATACAAGGGGATATATCTTGCTTTAACATATATTAAAGATGTTAGAGTAACTTCATAGTCTAATATGTTTCATAATTTGTTATTTTGAAGATGATTAGATGCCAATTGTGATAAGCCACAAGTGCATTGCCGTTGAACAATCGTCTTACTAACGAAATTTGAATATAAACCCAAAATTATTCGCACTATCGTACGATACTTGGAAATTTAGCACCGTTGCTAAATAGCTAAAACATTACATAAGTAGAGGTAATAAGCTTGGTAGCAGCAGTAGAAGTAGTCAAGATGCTGACAATGACTGAAACTAAGAACAAGAATACTATTGCAGGCGCTAAGGGAATCACTTTCTCTGGATTAACGTTTATCGTGCCTGAGACACACGACGTGATGAAGACGTTATTTGATCCTACAGTCAGGAAGTCTAATTTTGAATTGTTAATTCTCTTGACACTTGCACTGAATGGGTTGGTATTCTGGTTCATTGAAAATTCTCAGCTTCGTGTTGACGCCTTCATAGGATTGTACATTTTCTGGAGGTTCTCCTATAATTTCGGTATAGGCTATTTGTTAAACCAACAGTCAAATCATTCCAAATTGGTCAAATGGACTAAAAATTCTAAGGTATTTGATAAGAACAACCACAGTTTTATTGCCAATCTTATAAGATCTGAGGTTAAATCTCAAATGGGGGCAAATTACAAGATCGACGATTATCCAATTGAGTTTAACACTTGGTTAATTTTCAGAAAGGCAGTAGACTTGATTTTGATGCTGGATTTCTTTTCCTTCATTGGAATTGTTGTTGCTAGTTCAATTAACAAGGGTTATCAGTTTATTAATGGTCAAAGTACTTGGTTGATCTATACCAGATTAGTTGTTGGTGCAACACTTATCCTCTTCAATTTGTGGGTAAAGGTTAATGCACATAATACGATCAAAGATTATGCCTGGTATTGGGGTGACTTTTTTTTCCGCCAAGTTAACAATGAAGATCTTATTTTCGATGGTGTATTCGAGATGTTTCCTCATCCAATGTACTCAGTTGGTTACATTGGATACTATGGATTTGCTTTAATATCTAAGTCCTACACAGTCTTGGTCATGTCTATCTTTGGTCACTTCTTGCAAATGATATTCTTGCACTTTATCGAAAATCCTCATATTGATAAGATTTATGGACCATCTAACGTAGAAGCTGATGCTGACAAGTTGTTGAAACTCAAGCACTTGAGGGCATTTGATAATGAGAAACCATTAATTGGTTTATGGAACTTCAACTTCCTCAGAGCATCTGACTTGATTAATTTGATAGTTACCGTCACCTATGCTGGTATCTTACCATTATTGGTTGGTTTTATGGGTAATGGATCCAGATATTTGAGCTCTGCTGTCTTCTTCTTGACAGTTTCTACTAAGCTCTTGGAGTCGGTGATTATTGATGTCTTATTGATTCTTCAAAGTAACTACATGACATTTACCAAGTGGTATTTATCTCATGACATTCCAATCGAAAAATCTTTGAATAATTGGGCTACTATCTATAATACTCTTATAAATCTTACTTACTCTTCTTTCTTCGGAATGAACCTATACCAGTTACTCAGTGGTAATCATGCTCTCTTTGCAATTGACTGGTTCTACTTAAGATGCTTTCTTGGTTTGATTTTGATCTCTACTCAAATTTGGATCAACTCTTCAATAATTGATTCTATTGGTTATTTCGGTTGGTTCTATGGTGACTTCTTCATTCCAAACAAGAAGACTGGATTGACTAAGGCTGGTGTATACCGTTATTTGAATAATCCTGAACAATTTTTTGGTGCATGTGGAGTTATGGGTGTTACCTTAATTTCTCCTACAGTTGAGAATTTGGCTTGTTGTGTCTTGTGGGTTGCAAATAATTTCATTAGAATCAACTTCATTGAAAAGATACATATGATCAACATTTATGGTGAAAAAGAAGTCCTTAAGGATTCTGGTGTTACTAAAACTGTTAAGAAGCACCTTCTCCCTGATTCCATTCATAGAAGATTGAGCGAAAGTAGTGAAAACAGATTGAGTTCTGTAACTGAATCCCTAGATTCATTCATCAGAGAATTGAGAAGGTCAAACACTAAGTTAACAAAACAGAATATTGTTGAGCTTTCACATAACTTGAAGTTCGACAATTCTGACTATAAAGTGACTGTGAACTCTAAGAATTTGACTATCGGTGAGCCAATTGAAATATCCTGGGAAGCACCGGCAAATCATTCACATAAGGATTGGATCGGTCTTTACAAGATTGTTCAAACATCCTACTCCAGAAATAAGACTATAATTTCTTCTTCAGGACGTTGGACCTGGGTCAAAGAAAATGACGGTACTTTCACTTTCTCTGGTGACAAGTTGTTTTGGGAGGAGGGAGTTTATGAATTCAGATACCATTTGGATGGTAAACATGAGGTTGCTTTTATAACTCAGCCATTTGAAATCATCCTGAAAAGGATTGAAATCAGTACCGACATAGATGAGTTAGCTGTTGAATTGAAGGAATCCATTTTTGATGTGGTATGTGACATTGATTCTGTTGATTCTCCAATCAGTGAATCTATTAACAAGTTACCTGAAATTATCAAAAGCTATAATCTTTTGAGTAAATTAATCCTCATATCCACCGATATTAAACTCGACTCCAAATTATTCCTCGATGATGAATTGACAATAAGAAAACTTGGTTCCAAACTCATTTATATTAAAAGCATTTTGGATGAGTTATCAAGCAAGCAATTCGAAATCACAGAAAGTAAAAAAAATGAGTAGTTGTAACTAGATTAACAATATAAATATTAGATTCAAGAGAAATATGCATATATATTGTAGTATATACTCATTTTGAGTTTTCCAATAAGTAATAGTTTATGTTACTTCTAATTTGTTTCGATACAACATTACAATCATCGATTAATTGGCTTGTTGTTTGTTCATCAAGATGGGTCCTTGATCCCTCAAACCATATTCCCACTATTTCATCATCTCTAAGGTTCATAAAGCTTACTATACATTCTATTGATTCTTCGGTATCATCTGACTCAACAGCATCGTAAACAACTTCTTTGGTTTTTAAGTTAAAACGAACTTGCCCGCTGCTTACTATATCATTCATCTCTATTCCAGCGTCAATCAATGCTACAGATGAACAGTTCACAACCCAACTTAACAAATTCGTCAATGCAATATTTTCATCTGTTGATATAATAGAAATAAACAAGTCGATCGTTGACTTAGAGTAATTTTTTAACAAAATTGCAGGTAATAATGCTGTTTCAACATAACTAGATATCTTTTGTTCGATGTTGGTAAATCCAGGATTTCCAATCTTGCTTGTCACTTGTTGATTATTAAATGTTGTTTCTTCTGGTTGTGCGATGTAGGGCAAGAACTTCGTCTCGACTGAAAATGATGCTCTTTCAACAAATGATCCCCTAATAGGTCTTGGTCCAAATACTGATACCTCTATTATTGTATTTCCAACCTCTATGTATGATGAACCGTTGGCATTCTCTATGAATCCAGACTTCAAGAACATTTTTCGAACTTCATGATTAGATTTTTCTGGAATGACTGGATTTCCTGATGCTGATCCATCAGAAGAGGAACCTAATTCTGGATAGCTTGTACTAGCAGGTGCTAGAACTCTTCTTCTATCCGTCACGTTCATACTATGCGTAGAGAACAGTTAGTACAATAGGTTTTAAGGTGTAAGATTAAAAAATGTTCGATGAGTTCGACTTATCAAGTACTATGCAGACCTAATCTGAAAAGTTGGTTTTAAACAGTTGCTAAAATGTACACACATAGTAAGCATGCAAAACTTGCTATTTATAAGCTAACTACCAGAATAATTATAAATCTGTTAAATCAGTCTGAAAGGAGGGTGAAGTTTGCGAATTAGCATTTAGTGCCTCTAATTGTTCGAATATATTCGAATCAGCTATCAGTGAGAAATCAAGATCCTCAATTTTTAGCTGATAGTTATCCGATCCAGGTGTATCTATCTGGTTATCATTGCCATAGTTATTAGGTGGCTGCTGTCTGAGATTTTCTTCGAGCATATATGGTGGTAGAATACGGCCGAACAACTGAGTATCAAATTTATCCATGAAACCAGGTACATATGCGTCTGAAGGAATCGCTTGATCTTTAACCAAATCACTGTCATTGTCGTCATTTAAGTTATTGTTTTGGTTCTTATTGTTGTTGCTCTTATTGTTGTTGTTCTTATCGTTTGAAGGTTGCTTGAAGTCGCTTGGCTCACTTATGTAGTTGAGATCTTTGTAGTACTCGTCTGTTCCTAGAGTGTGAGACTCATCCCTCAGGAAATTATTCAAGTTATCAAAATTTTGAAATAAGGTCTGTGCATCCTGATCAGGTAATTTAGGCACTGGAATGCTGGTACCTGGATCTTTGGTCTCCATCTTAGCTGTCCTTCTATTAAGAAGCACGAATAGATTATTTAAAATTTCGTAAATTCTCAATGATGAACTTGAACTGTTCTTCAACTCATTAAGAACCTTCTTACCAATTTCTATATCACTTTTGATCATATCAATATTGAGATCATCATCGAATAAGATTCCGGCATAGTTTGCCCCTTTGACATTTTTGTTGGAGTAATTTGCAAAGTGAAAGTAATATACTAAACACGCAATTGAAAAGAAAATAGTGTACGTGGAAAACCAGTATGTCCCAATCAATAAGTCCTGGTTTATCATTTTATTAGCTAACTTCACTACCATTCTTGCAACCTTGATACAGTTTCTTCCACGAATCAAGGATCTAGGATCAGTCAACTTGAGATTACGCTTACCACTGATAGAGTGGATAAACGGTCTGTATAGGATTATCTGGCAATTCAATAATGCCAAATGAAGATAATAGTTAGCCAAAAGAAAGTTTTCAGGTATTCCTTGTGAGGATTCGTCACTTGGGTTAGTTGGTCTCAATTCAGCAGGAAGTGAATCAATCCACTTTTTTAGTTTCTCTTCAAGATTGGAAACCGTATCATGAATAAAATCTGGAGACGATGTTGTATTTCTTGTTTTAATTGGATAAAGGTCTTTGATTATCTTGGAGAGAATAAGCATCAATTTGGTATGGTAATTTGCACAACCAACGGAAGAAAGCTTATTACCCTGCCTTTCAAACAAATACCCTTCTCTTGTAACATTCTCATCATCAAGATCTGGCGGAAGTTGTTGGTCTAAGTCATCTTCATCCAAGGTAAGAGGAAGACCTAAAAGCGAATTAATATAGATATCCATTTTGTATATGGTAAAAAACAACCTCTTCCTTGTATCAACTTCCATAACATCCATTTTTCTATGAGAGTTTTGAAAAATAGTCAAGTCTCTGTGTAATCCCTCTTTGATAGCACTCCTAAGAGCAATTCCTATGTATAAATAACATGTCGATAACCTAGCAGAACATTGCATGTACATCGTCATCATTACTGTGGTTTGAATTGAGTTGATATCACCAACATTAGTAATATCTATAAGTCTTCTGGCTTCTAAAAAGTATTTGAACCCTCTCTCTTCGAGTTTTTCGTTTTCTGCTTTGTCGGATGTCTTGGAGAATAAAGACCCACAAGCCAAAATGGAGTAGAGGAAAGGAAGGAATTTTTGCTGTCTATCTGTATAGTTAGATGGATCGAGCGAATAAAGCAAGTCGATCTCTTGCAATAACGATGGCCGATGGTAGAACCTAAACAAGACACACGCTTTGTTCCAAGTAGTATATACTAGACTGAGGGCGTCTTTCTTAGAAGGTAATACCAATTTAACGACACGAACCAACGAGCTATCATCAACTGGACTAATGGATGAAAAGTCAGTATTATTGCTTAGTGGTGAATGATAGTCTTGCAACATATCTTCAAGATCGTTCAATGACACCCGTCCCCTGGATTGTGCTACTTTAACCACTTTCTGAAACTTTTGGAAGTCAAATGATGACATATTATCTACATTCCATGATGGAAATAAGGTTTGAAGTATCTTTTGAGATAAGTCGTTGCTTCCACTTGCTGACTCATTAGTTTTGGTCACAATAGAACTGTTCCCCTGAGGCGTGTAACCTTTAAACACCCTTCTGTTTCTTACATGAGGCTGCTGGTATGAACAGTTGTAAGAATACACCGTACAATGTATACACGGCTGCTTTCCATCACACTTTACTTTCTTTTGCCTGCAATTATCGCATGCCCTAGATACCCTTCTCTTCTTCTTTTCTTGTTGATCTAATTCATTATCTGTTCTCGGAAAGATTACTTGCGGAGGACTGCTTCCCATTGTTGTTCGTTTGGCATTCGATTGCTATATGCTCTTTATATATGATAGTCCGGATATATTAATATTCGTTATGTCGTATATAATGGAGCTCCACATATTTTCTTTCGAAAATTGAGTAGTAATCGGAATTAAGGGGATATGAAAAAAATGTCTACTACTCAAATAATTTAATGTTAATAGGGGAAGTTTATTTCATGAACGGTCCTGAAGTCTATATATTGTAGAGTTAAATGTCGTAGTCTACACCAAGATTTTCAATATATAATCTATTAACATATAAACATTTTAATGTACATTCGTGAGTATGTAGTTTAAAAATCCATCTATTTTCAAATCCTTATGGGTTTTTCGAGTAAGTGACCCATTCTTTCAACTTTTGTGCGCAAGTAACCTTCAATCTCCTTAGACTTGATTCCCAGATCAGAAGTCCATGCAAGTGGAACCATTGGTACTCTCTCGATAACCTTAACTTCTCTGTTTCTGCCTTCCACGGCTGCAATCTTGTCAGGGTTGTTGGTTAATAATTTGACCTCTTGAAGACCTAAATCGACCAAGATTGCTGTTGCTAAGGAGAAAGATCTACCATCCGCTGGGTGTCTCAACATAAGGTTGGCTTGGACGGTATCTGCACCTAAATCTTGCAAGTTGTAAGCCTTCAATTTTTCACCTAGTCCAATTCCTCTTCCTTCCTGTCTCAAGTAAACGATACAACCATGTTTAGCTTCTCCCATTATTCTTCCAGCCTCATCAAATTGCTCACCACAATCACAACGAGCGGACCACGCAGTTTCACCTGTGTAGCACTCAGAGTGTATTCTTACTAAGCATGAGCTGCAGAAGGTAGTTTCCTTCTCTATAATGAGCTCTCCATTTTCATCAAAATGCAACGACTTACCACCATCACTATCAGCCATAGTTCTTCCAGGAAAAAGTCTGCCAATATAAGCACCTCTGGTCATTCTGTCCTGTTGGGTCTCATTTTCCCTACGGGCAAAGAGAGACTTGGATCTGATATCTTCTCCAAAAACGATGGCCAAGTGTTCCTTCTTGTCGATATCATTTTCGTAGATGTGCAAGAAGATCTCAGGTCCATTAGTCGTTGGAATCCTGGCTCGTGCCATACATCTCACATGAGGTAATCCTGGCAACGACTTTCTGGTCAGATCTGGAACTATAGGTGGAGTTTGAGGGATGGCGTTGCTGCTGGAAGGTGTTAAAGTTGGTGAAATTAAAGGTAACTGAGTGAAATCAATATCACTCTTCACTGGTCTTGGGTTTTCTATTGCCATCTTTCTTATTTCTGGGATTAGTGAGCTTGATGTTATCTATCTCCGGGAGCTGATTTCCTCAGGCTTCCTGCTCTGTTCTGGTATTAGAAGCTCCTGCTACTACTTTATGGCTTTGCAAATATCAAGCGAGTATACCTGAATATATCTTATTCTTTTATCTGGTGTCAGTGCTGCTGGATTTCAATGGGCCCACTAATATTGTACTGTCATTAGTGTTTTCATGAGTTCCATTACTAAATTTACCGGATTTCGGTATATGGCTGAAAAATCTAGATGATGCTTTCTTTGCAGCTTTTAGTTTGGCTAAAAACCAGCCAAAAAAGCCTTAAAAGAGAGAAAAAATCACCTTACATTATAGAGGCATCATTATAGAGAGTACAGGTCAAATATGGTGGTGTTTAAGGACTATTTCGTGATACTATGTAGATAGTTATTCTAATTACCTACCCCCGGTCCTTTGCCGAATACGGGGGGATGAAGCTTCAACCGTTAGCGAGGTTTCTACGAGTGGCTAGATCCAACATAGTCAATAAATACCCCTGACAGGACCAGTGCTAGTGTTTGTAACGGTTAGTACCTGGAATTGGTTTCAATGGGGCTGTTTGTAGATTGGCTGGGGTTGTGCGAAAATAAGAGTCGGTTTGTAGCAGATTACATACGACATTGGCTAGAGGATATAAATGGGCAGTTATTGGCATTGAGTCATTATGATTATAAGGACAGGGATACAGGGCGCTAGATTCAAGCTAACAAGCCCCGGTAAAGGGTACATGGGATATCGTACGTTGTTTGGCTCTCTTTTCAAAGGATGGAAAGTACAGAATATAGTTTATCCACCACCGCAAACGGACATCACTACAAACAACAGGTTGTTTCCGACATATATTAGCAATCGTAACGAGTTGCATGACATTATATTGTCGAAGGAGCCATTGATCTTAAACTTCACCTATGCAGATGAGAAGATGAACAAAGTGACAACGTCTCTCTTCCAAATACTCGCAGACGAGAAGAAATATCCATTGGATATTCCGGTGAATCTGGCCAATGTATGGGCAGACACTCCGGGTGGTAGGGATTTGATGCTCACCTACGTGGTGGGAAAGATCCCGAGCCTTGTGTTGTTAAAGAAGCAAATCCGAGTGGATAGTTATCTGCCCAATGTTGATAATTTTAAAGAGGAAGATTTGTTGAGCTGGATCTCTAAGATTAAATCATAAGACAATTTTATTTTGATATTTACATATGACAGAGGTAGTCCTAGATGGACATGTACCGTGCTTTATGAATACGACGGACTATTTACAGAATTTTTATAGCGTTTTGTAATTTCATGCTGACTTATTGTGGAAAAGCTCAGATCATTTATCAGATGAATCATCCCAACCATCTTTCCATCTACTTTTCCACAAATTGCAGTCGAACTTTGGCTTTCCAAGTTTAACATTGACCTCATTGTGAGCGTTGCAAAGCCATCTACCAAAGTTATCTTGGGTTTCGACCTTAGGTTCATTAGTTTTCATGTAAGCTTTGAAATCATCTCCACAATACCAACAAGGATAGAAATTTCCAAATAACTTGATAAATTGCTTCATATCAGCTTGTTCCTTGTTTGAAGGGTTCTCGGGATATGTAGCTGCAATTGAGTGTAATAAAGTCCATGAAGACTTACCAATCTGCTCAACATCGGGTGGCACATCTTTAGCATATCCATTAACTTTCTCTTTCTGTTTTTCTACTTCCTTGACCGAGGTAGCATCTTTCTTACTTCCTCCCATTGCAAACTTGAAGTCTACTAAGCTGTTACATGAACGGCATCTTAATAGAACATATTGTTAGTTTCTCTCCCCAAGAGCTAAAATTGTATCAAATTACTTACGGTTTTCCATCTTTGTCATAAATAATCTTTCTGCCTGTTAATCCCACTTCTGGCTTTGAGGTAGGTGTAGTAACCTCTGTTTTATCTTTTGCTTCCACCATTTATAGTATGGAACTACTTTTTGTTCTATTTTTCTTGAAAGATGATTTTGCTTGCAAAATAATTATTGTTTATATTTTATAGATTACAAATTGAAATTTCACAAAATTTTGGATTAAATACGAAAAAATTAATACTATCTACAAGAGAGTTTAAATTTTCAAGTTGATAATCATATTATAAGCTATTATGACTTTGAATACTTTCTAGCTGATGGTTCTTTAAAAATCATTGTTATAACCTCCAAGATGATGTCTGTAGCAGCAACGAGAGCATTCATGGGTATCAAAAAATTTTGAAAAAACAAGTCTTTGACTTGAGAAAATCAGATCTTTGGGAGTGGACCAAATACTTCTTCTCTTTTTCTGAGGACTTCATCACATAACTCTCCGATTTCTTTTGTAACAATGCTTGATCTGGAATAGTAGAACTCGGATAAGTCATATTTAGAACCAAAAACCTGTTCATAGTCCCATGCTTGTTGAATCATTTCAAACTTATCTATGTCCTTAACATAACGGGCCTCAATAGTTCTTATTTCCTCGTAGTCAAGCCATAATTCCACGATGTCCTTGGAGAACTGCTCGTTGTAAGGTTCAATCAACGATGACAAGTACGTGATTGTCTCATACTCACGTCTATGCTTTTCTTCCTTTTTCACGCCACCGAAAGGTGTTATATCACCTACGAGAGACTCTGCTATGTCATGAACTATCGCAATCTTTACACATTTGTCAACATTGATCTGTGTGCTAGGAATAGACATGGCAATAACTGACATTCTATACATGTGGTCACTAATACTTTCCACTTGGTCGGCAGGAATACCTCTATCGACCCATCCTGTTCTCCTCTGTGTCTTAAGCAACTGGACAATTTCAATGAAGGCCATCATATAATTGATTCTTTTGTTAGATGAGTTTGGAACAAGTAATGTTCTGATTTTTTCAGGTACTGCTTTCTGGGGAGTCCATAATTGATTTGAATCGTTACTCATGGCCAATGATGGTGACATACTAAAGCTTCTGAAGAATGGATACTTTGAATAGCGAAGGGTATATCTTCTAATGGGTGACAACATGGAGTTAAGTAAGAAAATGGCCCATTTTAAGAAAAGTAAATAAGAAGATATATATGCAGTACCCGAGATGACTTTATACTATGAAGTGGAACTGTGATTAAGCTACTCTTGTACTGAACTGGATCAGACGACCTTTCACTTTTTCATAAATCAGATCCAAAGCCTTGGTGTTTGTTAATATAAGCCTACAAATTTCTCTCTTAATTAGAGAAATATTTTTTTTCAATGTGAACGTAATATTACTTGATCGAAGTTATAAACAATAGTAATTAGTTACTTAAGCAACCAACTCAACTACACCACCAACAGCTCTGATCTTTTCTTCAGCCAACTTAGAGACAAATCTAGCCTTGACAATGACTGGGACATTTGGCAATCTACCCTTACCCAAGACCTTACCGTAACCGTGAGCTAAGGTGTCAATGACTGGAGCAGCAGAAGCAGAAGCAGACTTCAAGTAGGTCTCCTTCTTCTCCTCGTCAATCAAAGTCCACAACTTGTCCAAGTTGATTTCTGGTCTCCAGAAGTGACCTTGTTGCTTGTGGAAGTATCTCATACCAACCTTACCGAAGTAACCTGGATGGTACTTATCCAAGTTGGTTCTGTGGTGATGTTGACCACCAGCCATACCACGACCACCGGGATGCTTTCTGTGCTTACCGATTCTACCCTTACCGGCTAAAAAAATGTTAGTATAATGTTCAAACTTTACTTAAGTTGATGGGGCTGCTCTTTCTCAAAAGGGGACTTGGAAATGTTCGTTCTGATCACACCATAATTGTAGATTCTTCAACGTTCTTCGAGTCTCTTTTTCATGACTTTCTTATATATATTTTAACTTGTCTGTCACTTCATTGCAGAATTTTCCAGAAGGGTTTCCATGCTTCTTCCTCATCTCTAATGTATATGAGTCTCCACTGAAGGACACATGTTCTGATTCTTCTTAATTCATCAATTTCTGATCATTATTTATCATGTTTCGTCGACTCATTACTTCGTTCACCATTTTTCAAGTTGGCCTCCATCATCACCAAATTCTGATTCATTTCATCTAATGGTATAATTATCTTACTTACCTGAAACGTGGCCTCTGTGCTTTCTGGTCTTTGTTAATCTAGTAGGCATTGCTGTTGTAGATTATATGCTTCTATAAAACAAGAAAAGTATTAACCAAGTATATAGTAGTAGAAAATGCTCTAATTTTTCATGGGAATGAGAGAGAGGACAGAAATTTTATTACACAAAAAAATGTTTTTTTGGTCACAGGCACATTTTTAGCCCTAATTAAAATCATGTGACAAATTGGCACATGGAAATTGCGAATACACTTGGTCCCTAATAGTATATATGTTGCAAGTATATGTTTAACTATCGTTTACTGAAAGCTCTACTCTTATATAATATATTGCATCCGAGATATATTGGATACCTCTATGAGATATTAACACCTGGTTTCAATCTTAAGAATGTGTGAAAGGAGTTAGAATCTTACTTGAAGTATAGAATTCTTTTACTGTGATTGTCATAGTCCCATTAACCATTTAGTATACCAGCTACGGTCACAGCCCTATACATTCACTCGGATCATGTACCTCTGAGAGGTTGTGACCAAATATCTTCGTAGCTACTGAAGCCTTTTGTTTCTGGAATGTAAAACCTAATAAATACGTTTGTTACAGCACACATTACCGTGAAAATGAAATAAACAGTGCCACCAAGGAAAGAGTTCTTAAGTACAGGGAACAAGAAGCCCACAATAAATGTAGCCAACCAGTTCATACTGATACCCCAGCTTTGGGCGGGAGCTTTAGCTTTAGGCTGAGTAACTTCACCCACCAAAAAGAAAGGAATAGGTCCCAATCCGATAGCAAAGAAGGTAATATATGTGAACATTCCGACCACTGATAAAGTAGGGCTACTTCCAATAATACCAAAACCCATTAAGACAGTGGAAATTCCCATAACTGAAGAAGATGTCAAAAGTAATGGTTTACGTCCAAGCTTCTCAACTAAAGGTGCTGCAGCAAACGTCACAACAGCATTGACCACTGAGATTAAACAGTTCACAAATATGGCATGATTAGGGAAAATTGAAATCAAAACTGAGACTCCGTAAAAAATAATGGAATTAATACCACAGAACTGTTGAAGAATCAAGATACCAGTTCCAGCAATTCTAGAGTTCCTATATTCAGGAGATCTAAGATAGACATCCAATGTCACAGGAGCATCACTAACCAATATCTCGCCATCCTCGCCTAATAATGGGGAACTCGGGGTACTTGCAGCATTATCCGATTCATTGATCTCGTTACTATTTCTATGTCCCTGGTGACCCGTCTTCCAGCTATTCACTTCATTTCTTGCTTCGCTATATTCTCCACCTCTCAACTTGTGTAGTGAGAGATACGCACTGCTGCTGTGTCCACGGTTAAATAGCCACATTGGAGACTCGTCAATGTAAAACAAGGTTAATATGAAATCAAGTACTGCAATGACCGAGCCTGTAAACAAAAGAATCCTCCAGCTGTTATCTGTACACCACTTAAGGGCCAACAATTGGGTTATTAAAATCCCGATATTCACTGAAAATTGGTTCATTGTCCCCAAAAACCCCTTGAAGGCTGTGGGTGCAATTTCATTAATGAACACAGGAGTAACAACTAAAGCTGCCCCGGCACCAAGTCCAGAAATAAATCTGGCAAATAAGAGAGAATAGTAACTATTACTGAACCCAGCCAATGTTGAACCGATGAAGTAAAGTGTGCAATGGAGTAATGTTGTTTTCTTACGGCCAATTTTATCAGCAACTGATCCCATTTGTAGAGATCCAATCAACCCACCAATACTGAATATTGATGTGATCAACCCAACCTGCTCTGGACCTAAGGGTATACATTGTTTGAATCCACGTCTTCCAAAGAAAGAATTATTGTACGGGGTATTTTCAGGTACAGATATACGACATGATATGATAGACTCTGGAGAGTTCAACTCTGCCATATGGTAACCAAATTGTAGTGATCCAAGGCATATTACAACGATTGATGTGATCAAGTTACTTGTAAGGCGTCCAGAGGAAGCCATTCTTGTAAAATCAAGTATATGATTATAAGTATGAAGTATATACAATAATTAAGTCTTAAAGTTAATTCACACTTATTATTTGATAAGCGCACTCTATATAAAGGTACGATTAGAAATAGATATGCAAAATCTAATTATACAATAGGTAAAAAGTTTCCTATTATCATCATTGGGATACCAAAAACGTCTCTTTTTAAAGTCCAGATACAACCTGTTCTAATCTTAATATCATTTTGTGGGGTTAATAAAGTACATTCGGTCATCGTAGCACCTAAGAAATCACCGAAGGCGATTCTCAGAAAAAGTTGGAAATATTCAACAACCGATTTATCATCGAGTAGTTCAACGATGAACTTTCTTTCCTTACCTATAAGATCATCTTTGGACCACCCAGTTAGTATGCAAAATTCGTTACCCACATATGCAATTTCCCCTGTTCTTCTCCAAACTATGGTAGGAGTACCACTCACTTTTATGAAATTATCGTAAGTTAACAAAGTCCTTTGAAAACATTGCTCCATAAAGATGAGATCACCTTCCTTTAAGGAGTTTGTACATGCAATAAATGAAGGTCTGTATGCAGCCATTGATTCTGCCATTTTAACAAGCATTTCCTTCGGAAACCTTTTCCGTAAATAAGAAATCAACGAATGATAACCTGGAGTATATGAGAACGGTTTTACAACATTAGCATAAATCTCTTCCGGTTCTTTAAACACATGTTCCTGTGGTGTATAGTTGTTTTCGTCGGTAAAGATACCAATTGTTAACAGTAATTTCAGCTTGGAAAACCTTTCATGAAACACTGCAGGATCCGCCGCTCTCATCGCCTCGATTGCAATTAAAATATCTGGGAACGTTTGTACCTTATCCGTGTCAGTAGGTCCAAGGAAAAACTGATTGAGTGATTCATCGTACTTTGGATATGGAGCACTGTCATACATCTTGTTTCTATTAGGGATCTTATTATTCGGAGACGTAACGCCTGATTGTCTTGATAGGTATGCTGGTATCTGATTAACCTGATGTTCTTTTTGAGTTTGAATACCAGATCTTTGCGTCAAACCGTGGGGAGACAACATTGGTGATAAATTTATTGAATTAGGAGAGTTATCAGACGAGGTATGCTCATGTAAAATATTTGACAATTGGGAATATTCAAGATCTGCAGCTGATGAAAGGAAGTTATTTCGCCTATTAGTCGTATTTGTATTCTGATAGGACGATTGGTTTGATTGAGATTGTTGTAGTTGTTGAAGCTGCTGGAGCTGTTGGAATTGTTGAAGTTGATTTTGTTGTTGTTGTTGTTGTTGCTGATTTTGTCCCAGTTCTTGATTCTGCTCATATTGCTGAAACTGTTGAAATTGTTGCTGCTGAGGTCGTTGTTGATGTTGTGGAGGTTGGGGAAGTGATTCTGGTGCGTTTGAATCATAGTTCATCATGCCTGTGTTATTCTGAGGAAGTATTCCATTGATCAATGAGTATTGTGTAGAATCAGTTGCATTTTTGCCCATACCTATGTTGTTCGCCAAAGGTCCTTGTGTCCCAGGTATGGAGCTGGATAAAATGTTTGGAGGGACATCTGCAAGATATTTCTTCTTTTTCCTCGGGGCATCCTCGCATGTTTCATGTAATCCTCTTTGAACACATCTTTTACACGGCCTGTTAGTATCACACGTCATATGTGCTTTATGACAATGATTACATGCTCTACTCGTCTTCTTTCGTTTCTAATAATAATTAGTATACATTCCAGGTTTAAAATTGTAAATATTATACTTACAGGTTTATCAACATTCGACGGATCGCCAGGGGGTATATCCTGAAACTTTTCAATCTTACTCATGTTCTAAAAGTCATTTATGCTCTTCTCTTGTTTTATCTATAGTTCACTAATCTAGAAGAATGGTAGGCTATTTTGTCACGATCACTGAAAACAAGTATTATATACAGGACCAGATCACGGCTTTAGCTATGTGGCTGCTATATCTTAATCCAAGAAAGTTTAAAAGACTAGAAGACTGCTGTACGATGTAAAAGATATAAACTCTTTCTATTACTGTTCAAGACTAAATCTTCAAAGAAATATTTGATGAAGGACATGGACATTATAGCATGTTAGTGATGTTTATGATATCTACATCTTATGATCACGTACTGGAGAAACCTATTTCTTGATCAGTGATGTGTTTATAAATCAGCTCTTCATTACTTTGTATGTTCTTGAAGTTTAAATTATGATATCTATAGTCCAAAACTTGATTATAGTATTGTTAAGTAAATTTGAAATTAGAATTTGTTTATAATTTTGCAATCATGTTTCAAAAAGTAATATTTCTTAAAAATTGAATACATTTGAATAAAGCTTAAACAGCAAACATAAGAGTATAAACAAAAGGAGTTTCAAACTCTAATAATGTTTACCTTCAAGATACTCTTAAAAGAAAAAGGCATAAATTTCAAATGTTAGCTACTCCTATCTACGTGCATTGATGTCGCCCTTAATATCCCTTTTATAATCTTTACCTGCAGGCGTCCCTTAGATCTTGGTCAAGGATGGCCTTAATTTATGGAGTTCACTTGTTTTGAACAATTATAGTATATATATCTAGGTAAGACCAGAAAGAGAGATTATGAACCATCAACGAATATCTAACTTTCATTTGTGAAGAGTCAAGCCTTATGTTATTCAGCTTATAGTGTTAATATGATCAATATCTGTTACTATAGTAGATTTATTATATCCAGTTCGTTCAATTAAATGTTTTGGAAACAAGATATTTTACAACATTTCTCTTCCGTTCTATAGTATAAAAACTTAGAACCCCAGTAGTTATTCTTATATTACAACCAATAGGTTGAAAAATATATCTCATTTCACTTTGTGTCACAACAGGATCCAGTATACAAGAGGCATACTAACTAATCTCAAAATTCACGTGACCAAATATTAATCTCTTTTTATGTTCAATATGCTCTATTTTTCGACTTCAGACCTACAAAATTTTTGGGAATTATCAAATCCGTTGCAAAAATAACTTTCATTATGGCTGAATTTATTGCTAATTTCAAGAAGTTATCGCTCAAAGATATCTCAGAAGTGCCAGAGTCATCCTTCCCTGAGTTGACAAAGGAAGAGAAAGCATTGGGATCCCAAGCTCAGACTTTATCTACCAAGTTAGATGAACAAGAAGCTTTAATCTCTTTAAACAACAGTCTCAGAACACAAACTTTCGTCAGTGGAAACTCTCCATCCAAGTACGATTTGGTTGTTTTCACTAAAGTTTTACCAGTTGCAGCTAAGTGGAAGTCAGATGATGATTTGGCTAGCCTCAGACACATTTTGAGATGGGCTGATTTGATACAGAATACTTTAATCGATGTTCCTGAATCAGATAAGTTGGTCATCAACTACAATGCTAATATCCCAAGGGAAATAAAGGAGAAGAAAAAGGCTGCCAAAGACAAGAATGCAGAAGAAACAACTACCAAGGAACCTGAAGTAGCCTCAGCAAAGAAGGGACCATTGTCTGATGATGACAAGAAGGCTATTGCAGAACTCCAAAAGGCTAAGAAGGCCGCAAAAGCAAAAGCAAAAGCTGAACAACAAGCTAAGCAACAAGCTGAGGCAGTTCCACCAAACCCAGGAATGATAGATTTTAGAGTTGGTTTCATTCAAAAAGCCGTTAAGCATCCAAATGCTGATTCGTTGTACATGTCTACAATTGACATGGGTGACGAAGAGGGTCCCAGAACTGTTTGTTCTGGTTTAGTCAAATACATTCCTCTCGAAGACATGCAAGAGAGATATATCGTTTGTGTAGCTAACTTGAAGCCAGTTACCATGAGAGGAGTCAAATCTAGCGCTATGGTTTTATGTGCTTCTGATGAATCAACCGTTGAATTTATCAACCCACCAGCTGGATCAAAGCCTGGTGACAAGATTTTCTTTGAAGGCTACAATGCTACTCCAGAAAAGCAATTGAACCCTAAGAAGAAAATTTGGGAAGCAGTTCAACCAAGATTCAGCACCAACGAGAACTTTGAAGTTACTTACACTGAAGAGGGTAAAGAACCAAAGAGATTAGTTAACCTCAACGGAGAATTGTGTAAGAACACAAAGATTGTCAAGGCTGATGTCAAGTAATTCAATTTTCATATTCATTTGTATCTTATATATAGAGAATTTAATGATTATGTAACTCGCGATAAGGTTAAATTATATGATGATATTCAAAAGAATTTGAGTCACAATTTTTTTCGAGTAGAGATCCAACATGAAGCTTCTTAAGCAGCTGTTCGAGAAAGATAAGAGTGGGTCGACCACAGTCATTCCTCAAGACAAGGAAGATTTATGGCAACTTTATAATCTAATTCAAAAGGGTGATTCTATTAAGCTTCCTACTCATCGTAATATTAAGATTGGTTCAGCTGCAGGTGGAGGAGGTAAAGATAAAGGAAAAACACAGAGGAAGCTTGTTACCTTAACAATATCCGTAGAAGATGTTGATTTCACACCTTCAGATGAGGCTATGCGAATTAGAGGGAAGACTACCGAACCCAACGAATTTGTTCCATTACAAAGTTATCATACAGCGGAGGTTCAGCTCAACAAGCTGTTTACTATCCATAAAGACGAATGGGATGAAATAGCTTACGGAATAATAGTAAAAGCATGCTCAATTGAAGAAAAAGCAGAAGTTGGAGCCATTGTGTTAGAAGAAGGTGTTGCTCACTTGTGTTTGATCACTGAAAATATGACCGTCTTGAGAAATAAGATTGAAAAATCCATTCCCAAGAAAAGAAGAGGAGAAGGTGGTGGAAGCAGTCATGACAGAGCTTTAGAGAAGTTTTATGGGACTGTTCTGTCTACAATGTTGAGAAATTTTGATTTGACTAAGCTTAAAGCAATAATAATAGCCTCTCCTGGATTCACTGCAAACTCGTTATATCAGCATATACTTAAAGAGGCAACAAGCAATTATAACAAAGATGTTATCCAAAACAAATCCAAGTTTATCATTGCTCACTCATCTACCGGATACTTACAAGGATTAGAGGAAATATTAAAAGATCAAAATATTCAAAAACAATTGGGTAATGTCAAGTTCGCCAAAGAGGCTGCTATTTTCGAGCAATTCCAAAGAAGTCTAAACGATGATGATGACAAAGCTTGGTACGGTCCTGAAGAAACACAGAAAGCCGTTGATATTGGCGCCGTAAACACCTTGATGATTACTGATACGTTGTTCAGAAGTGACGATATTGCAATACGAAAGCATTACATTAAGTTGACCGACCAAGTAAAGGCCCAAGGTGGTGACGTTTTAATTTTTTCAAGTTTACATGAGACTGGAGAACAATTAAACCAATTAACTGGTATTGCTGTTCTTCTCAACTTCCCAGTACCTGATCTTGATGAGGATGAGGATGAAATTGACGATAAAGTTGAGAATGGAAACTAAGTAGTCAATTATTTATTCAAATACTTTTACATATATCATTAATATCAAGATTCCATCTTTTTATTTACAGTTTGTGGATTAATGATTCCTAATCTATCGAGATACCAAATATGCCCTCCTCTTGAAAATATTAATAGATCCTGTGATAAGCCAAAACTGAGACCTAGAGCACCACCTTTCTTCATACAATTTCTAGATTGAACACCACTTAAACCTAAGCGAAATGCATATCCAGCAGAAGCTACCAAAGCGGCAGCAGTGGTGTTGAAGAAATCGATTGTATCGTTTCTTACATATTTATCAATACACCATTCAAGACCGAAGAACCCAGTAATTGCAATAGAATATCTGAATGCCAGTCGTAAACCTTCACGACACCCACTTAGTATCATAACATAATTCTTTCTCTTATGATAAAAGTACCAACCGCCTACATTTCGAGGTAGTCTATGACCATTTTCAGCTAGGTATTTGAGTGATGAGGTTTTCACACCGTGATAAAAACCAGATAAACCTCCAACAAAAGCACTGGCTGTGGCGACAGCTTTCATTCGCTCCTTTGGATGCAAATGCAACCTTTCATTGACGCCAGTATCTACCTCAATGGGGGTCTCATTCAGCATTATACATACTTCCTAGAATATAAAAGTAATTTCGTGATGATAATGTTTTTGATATCTATCAACCCTTACACAAAATCGGATCTACTTACTACAGATCACTTGATCGTACAATATCTTTTCAACAAATCAGAGGTATAGACTTCATCATTTGATTCATTCACAAAGGTTAATAGTGTATACATAATCCTATATCATGATAATCCAGAAGTTTTCGTAGATCACTTCATTGGAATTGAAGAGTTAAGTATGATGATTTCCTTTAGTTTAATTCAATAACTTTATTTATATATAATTCGCAGGTAATAGCTTCTTATTGGTCTAAAATAGACTTGACAAATTGAACGTAATCGACGTTTCCATCAGAGGTAACATTAACACCCTTCAACAATTCGTCAACTTCTGAATCACTCAACTTTTCACCGATTGAAGTTAATATGTATCTCAACTCACCAACACCAATGTAACCCGTTTGATCCTTATCAAACACTTGAAAACCCTTAATATAGTCTTCTGGTAAACCTAAAGGCTTGAAACCATCGGGCCTGTTAATGATATCTTCGTAAGTCTTGTAGTCAAACTCTTTACCAGTGATTCCATCCTGTAACTCAGAAATTTCAGCCAAAGTTGGGTTTTGGCCAACAGCTCTTAATAAATCACCCAAGTGTTCAACTGGGATCTTACCAGTCCCCTTTTTGTCAAAGAGGGCAAATGCGTCTTTGTAAGTTTTAGTGTTCTGTGACTTAACAAAAGTTAGTATTTAATTCATAGTTTTCCAAACAAATTCAAGCAAAGTTGATCTTATAGTTCCAGTGGAATGGAGTATATACCCACGATATCATCATTCTGCGTACTTACCATTATATTTAATGTTCTTGTATAGATTATGGTCGATCTCGTCAAGTTGATTAATTGTTGATTTAAATGTAAATAAACAGTTCTAACGCAAAATCGTTACCCGCCTCGAATTAAATAGATAACTTGATCTATATCATATTATAAGTACAAAGTAAGCTTATATAAGAGTAACGGACGCTCGTAGAGTAAGACACTTTATACCAAATCAGCTTACCAATTTCAATAACAAATGTCTGATTTGGGGATAGTCGGAGATTTTGATTGTTATATACGACCTAAAGAAGAGGATCAAGTTGTAAACACGAAAAGAAGGAAGATAGAACATGCAAAATACAAACCTGGATACATCTTGAGGGTCAGAGTGACCAACTTCACTACATACTCTTATGCTGAATTCAACTTATCACCTTCGTTGAACATGATCATAGGGCCAAATGGAACAGGCAAAAGTACACTTGTGGCTGCTATATGTATGGGTCTTGGCGGAAAGATTGATTTAATTAAAAGGAAAAACATTAAGTCTATGATTAAAACCGGCCAGACTAGGAGCAGTATTGAAATAACACTTCAGAATGTACAGGGTGAAAACCCTATCATAATTCGTAGGGACTTTAGCGAGAAAGAAACTATTTGGAGGATTAATGACGAACAATGTAATGAGAAAGATATTAAGGAGTTACGAAGAAAGTTCAGCATTCAACTAGATAATCTTTGTCACTTCTTACCACAGGAGAAGGTAGCAGAGTTTGCAAGTTTATCCCGAGAGAAATTGTTACTTGAGACAGAAAGAACTCTCACCGATGGTCATCTACTCAGAATGCATGAGAGCCTTATCAAACTAGATGCCATAAGCCAAGATCTAGGCACAAAAATTCACGATGCATCTAACAGATTGGAGAAATTGAAAGGCGATAGAGATGCTTTAGAAGATGAAGCAAAGAAGTTTGAAGAATATCAAAGTAAAGTTAAAGAATTAGAACGTCACCAAAAGCTCATTCCATACGCGCAACTAGAAGACCTCAAATACCAACGCAAGAATATCAAGAAGCGAAGAGATGAAGCAAAGAAAGAATTGGAGAAATTTTCTTCAGAAATCAGGCCAGTCTATGAACAGCTTAGGAATGCTGAAAACCAAGCTTTGGAGAAGGAGGATGAATGTAGCCAAATTCTCCGATCATACAGGGATCTCGAGTCAATCTGTACTCAAGAAAAAGCTTCTTTAGGTGAGGTCCACGAAAAAATTGATCTGTTACATGCGGCTGCAAGGGCCCTTTCTACGAGGAGAGAGGACAAAGTCAAAGAACTTGAGGGATTGAAGAGAGCAAAGGTTGAAGCTGTAAAGAAGAGGGAAGCCTTTTCTGTACCGACCGATGAAGAAATAACAGCAACTAAAAAAGAACGTAATGAGAGACATGAATTGGTAAACACATTAAAAGAACAACTCGAAATACTTAAAGATAAGGCAGCACCTTTAGTTGGTGCACTCAAGAGACTCAAACAGCAAATATTAACTCAGGAGGAAGCATTGACGACGACAGATAAATTATCTTTGATGCGTCCAAACCCTAAATATAAGAATAGATTACGGGATGATGCATACGATGGCCACTTACTTTTGAGAAAGGAAGAAAACTTTAAATACTTTGAGGCACCTGTGGTATCATGCGAAGTCAAAGACAAGAAATACGCAAAGTATCTTGAAAAGGTGATTGATAATAACACCCTATTTTCAATCACATTGACATCTCAAAGTGATTACAAGAAAGTTTCTGACTTCATCTTAGATAAATACAACATTCCAATGAGAATAATCACCGGAATAACCCCACCACGAAAGGTCATGTCAAATGAAAAGTTGAAAGAGCTAGGATTCGATGGATTTCTTTCAGATTTCATAGGTGGACCTCAGGAAGTATTGAGTATGTTGTATATAAATTCCAAGCTTGACACAATACCTATCAGCACTAAAGGCCTAGGAGAAAGAGAAATTCAACTTCTAACAACACCCGACGCTGATGGGAGAGTTAAATTCAAAAGATTCATCTCGGGAGATACACTATTCATTATCCATCAATCACAATATGGTTCTAGACAATATTTTTACTCTACTGAAAAAATCAGTCCTAATTCATTTTATTTTGCAACCGGTGGATTGACACGACAGGCCAAAACTGAATTAAAGGAACAAGTTGAAGACTTGAAAATCCAATTTAAGTCAACAAAAGAAGAGTATGATACTATTCAAAGTAAGGGTGACAAGGTTAAGGAGAATTTGACACAAGCATTAGAACGAACAAATTCCCTAAAACGAAAGTTAGATTTGTTCCAACAACAAAAATCGCACGGGGATAAACTAGACAGCATAATAGATGCAAAGGTTGCTCAGATGGAGAAAGTACAGGGCCAAGCACAGAAAGACTATTCAGAAAAGATAAAACAAATAGAGGAGAAGATTAGGGAAAAGTATTTAAGTACTACGAAAATAATATCCAGATTATCCAATACAATCGAAAAGTTATCTTATGCTTCTATTGAGCTCAATAAACGAGAGATACAGTCCATCGATTCGAAGAATAGAGTCCTTTCAATAAAGCAAATCTTAACTGAGATTGAAGGTAAAAAGCGAGAATTGTTAGAAGTTTATGAAGATTCCAAAAAGAAGTATGATGAAATCAAATTAAGTGATGCTGCAAATACAATCAGGGAACAAAGTCGACAATATTCAACTGAAGAGAGAGAGATACTTTCAAACTTAGTGAAATCGTATTTGGATAATAATATGTTTACCGAAGCTTTTATGAGAGAGAAAATTCAGCTTCTTGAAGATGAAAAATCTTTAATGGCAACAGCAGATCAAAGTTCAATTGAAAATTTGAGGAAAAAACTTGAAGAAATACAACGATCAGAAGTTGAATTACCGAAAATGCAGAGAGAGAAGGAAACCGTGGATCAACAAATACTTGAGATCCGAAATAAATGGGAACCTGAATTGACAAGTTTAGTCGATCAAATTTCGCTTACCTTTAATAAAAAATTTACCCATGTTGCTAGTGATGGTCGAATCGAATTAGCCAAGAATGACAGATTCAAAGATTGGAAGTTGCAAATTTTGGTTAAATTTAGACAAGAATCGGAGTTGAGAGTTTTGGATCACCAGTCACAATCAGGAGGAGAACGTGCCGTATCGATTATTTTCTTCATTATGTCACTACAGGGATTGACTCAAGCGCCATTTAGGATTGTTGACGAGATCAATCAAGGTATGGATCCCAAGAATGAGAAAATGGCTCATAAATACTTGGTACAAACCGCTTGCTGCTCTTCAAGTTCTCAATATTTTCTTGTTACACCAAAATTATTGACAGGACTATATTACCACCCAGATATGGCTGTTCATTGTATATACACTGGACCACTTATAGATCCTGTTAAGCAAAACTCAACAGAACCCGATTTTATGGATTTTAATAGACTAATTAGTACTTAACTTTATACAGTTTTCAATTCTTTCCTTATATTCATTTTCTCCCAATACTTTAATTAATGCGGGTATAGTTAAACCAGACTTCCCTCCAGCTAATGCATATCGTACAGATTGAAATACATCTTTTTTCTTGATTGTGGGTATATTACTCATGATGACCTTAACATTCTCATCAAATGTTTCAAAAGGAAGGTCAACCAATAAGGAAAGAATCTCCTTGATATGCAAAGGGGGATTACCCTTAGCATTCGAGAGGTGTACGGAAAATAGGTATGAATGATCCTTTTCTAACTGATCGATGGTTGTCAAATCAGGTCCCAAAATTTTAATAACTTCCCTTAACTGGTCCTTACTGAACTTCCCTTCGGACAAAGTTTTAACTTTGGGGTAATAATCATTCACTAGTGCATCTAGTTTCTCAGGATCTTTGATCTTTTCTCCTAAGTGGAACTTATTGAAAAAGTAGAGTTTAGAATCATTAACCTTGGCATTACCCTTGGTTAGATTATCCAAAGAAAAATATGAAATCAATTGTTCTATATTCATTGATTCCTGAGAGCTGACATGCGATACGGCTCTTGGTACAGACCATCCAAACAAAGCAACAAAGTTAATGACGGCTTCTGGTAATAAACCATTATCTCTCAAACTTAAAATTCCAGTGTCACCGGAACGTTTAGATAACTTCTTATCCTCCAGAGAAGTTAATAATGGAATATGAACATAAGAAGGTGGTTTCCAACCAAACGCTCTATATAAGGCAATATGTTTGGGTGTCGAGGGTAACCATTCTTCTCCTCTAATAACATGTGTGATTCCCATTAAATGATCATCTATAATGTTTGCAAAATGATAAGTTGGAAGTCCATCTGATTTCAAAATCACAAAGTCATCGTATCTACGATCTTCACTATTATATTGCGGTTGTAGATTAAGTTCCCCATGAAGTAAATCATTGAAAGGCTCATAGACATCAGGAGACTTAAATCTCACTACAGAGCCAGGGGATGAATCTGTAGACTGGAAACAATTTCGGTCGTATGTTACAGTTGTAGGAGGTTTAAGTTGAGATGCTGTTTCTCTTAAATGATTAAGTCTCTCTTTTGAACAACTGCAATGATATGCCTTTCCTTGTGATAATAAAATATCAACATACTTTTTGTAGATGTCTTTTCTTTCAGACTGTCTATAAGGACCATATTGACCTCCACTTAACGGACCTTCATCTATATCGATACCACACCACGCCAATGTCTCATAAATGTTGTTTTCTGCCCCTTTGACAAGTCTGTTCTGATCTGTATCCTCTAATCGAAGCAAAAATTGTCCTCCTGTATTTTTAGCAAGTAAATAGTTATATAAGGCAGTTCTTAATGATCCTAAATGCAAAAATCCTGTTGGAGATGGCGCAAATCTAGTTCTAGCGGGCAGAGTTGGGTGAATCTTAGGCTGTGAAGCTGAAGGTGCCACTTTCCTCTTGAGGCTAAACTTTGAAGAGTAATTCCTTCTAAATAGCACTCTTATCATTCTAGGGAAGCAAATGGCTTTAAAATATCCATAAGCTTATATATTCAGTCTTGATAGTTCAAAAAAATTGAACCGAGATTTAACAGAAATATTAAAATATATGTTTATGGTTAACAAATGAAAGGTCTCTCTACATGATAATATGTCACTATCAATTTTACGTATATCCCATACAAACCATCACAAGGAATACTAAGGAGTGTCAAGATGACTTAGAACCACGTAGATGATATCTTGGGTATTTACAAATTGAATCTTCTGGAACTTCAAGAGAGATTGATTACACCACAATTCCGATTAAAAGAGTAGAAGTTTTTGGAGAAATGAATCTTTGAAAATATGAATCTCTGAAACTCTGAAACAATAATTCTTAAAGCATTGAACTTTGAAATAGTTATCTTTGAACTATAGTTATGTTTGAAATAGTGATCTTGGAATTCATGGTCTTAAACTTTAACTTATACTCTAATTAAACTGGTTCTCTGATACTATCATACAGTCGTTGTTTTCAAATTTAACAAACCCATTATTTTTAACTATTCAACATTAGTTGACAAACTAGAGAGTGCATTATCTGAATAATAATGCTATAACTAATCAAACATATCTATAATTGACCTGTGCTACAATCCTAATTTAAAGTGCTGTAGTTCCATACTTGGTAACACTAAAAGACCGATAGATAATTGACCTCTGTAAAACGGACACCCATTCAGCGCGGGTGCTTGGGATGCCATACCATACATGCTTCTAGAATCATCTTAAGTGCCACGTCTAAGTACTAGATCAATAGACTTCTCTTTAACTGTTAAGTATGTGTAAAAAGTCGCACGTCACGTTAAGCTTACCGTTTTGATGGCAAAATTATCTTCAGGAGTGTTCTTTTTATGCTTTCTTTTTTAAGGATAGCAACGCTTTATCTAATTCAATTACTTCAGAGCAAGAGACATATATTCAATTCGATTCGTATTACTAGCTGAGCTAACTATTCGGAATGTGTGGTAGAAAGAAATCTGAAGAAAATACGAATGATATAAAGAATGATGATTTCGAGAAGTTTGTAAATAGCTTCAATGATATGACTACCTCATTATCATCTTTAACGAAATCGTTTGTTAAGGACTTTTCAATCGACCGTGTGTTTGATATAACCGACAAATCAGATGTGCTAGAGGATATCAGAAACTCTATTCAAATTGAATTTGATAAAATGGAGCTGCCCAATAATGTGTTGCGTAAAGTATACGAAACAAGGGATCCTGACTTGATTGGCGGTGACAATAATTTGAGTCCTGGCTCTTGGTTTAAGAATTCTCTGTTCCATGACTTAATTGAGGGTACATTCAATAGTGGCAAGACACCATTTGGTTATCACCAATATAAGTCTCCCCTGATTAGATATTACAATGATTGTTTAGATAAGAAAGGTGAATCTGTATGGGATTCTAAAGGGTACTGGAGATGTCTCTTTCCTAATAGTGAAGTTACAGTGGATTTCTTAAATTACAAGAACAAACACTTGCCTAACGCAGTTTTAACTAAAGAGGACTTCGACCAAGCAGTAAGAGACAAGGGAGCAAGCATTAATGGCACTATTGATTTAGGGGAAAAAGGCATATTTTTCAAGAAGTTTGATGATTTTTTAAATTGGAAAAGTATTATGTATCAGAACGTGAAAGAAGAAAGATCAAGGAGACGTGAGCAGTTACGTGCTGAAAAAGAGAGGTTGAGCAATCTAACTAACAATTTATCTCAGTCAAATCCACTTACTGAAAATGATAATCAAATAATTTCCAGGTCATCTCAATGCAATATCAATTCAATCCCTGAGACGAATTTGGTTGAGTCTAAAGAAATAATTTGGGAGACATACAGCGATGGATCTTCAACGAAAAAGGTAATCACAAGGAACAAACCAATTGGAGCTACCGAGTGGACTAATGTCAGTGAAAAAGTTGACAACTCCCCTTTGCTTGACGAGTCTCTTGACAAAAAGAATGCAGGTTGGTTCTGGAAGTCCAAGGACTAGATATTGCTCAAACAATGGATGATGCAACTGGAAAGGTATTCTTGTAATTATTTTGTGATACCTAGCGTAAGTGATATTTTGAATGTAAATAAGTTTTCGGAGGATATATTGGATTTAATGATGTTTTAATGTATGTTTTTTTGTAATTACTGGTGTCAAGAGTAATGTAAGACTCTAATTAAAGACTGTCTTTATCAGTTTGTTTGCAACTCAGGCATGTAGTAACTTCTATTTACGGTTACAGATTTTGTGTAATATATACATAAACCCCATAAGTTTCTTGAAGGAGATGAATATACTCCAAGATAAAGTAGAGTGCCATACAACAATTAGAGGTTAGAATGAACCCTTTAAACAAAATCATATTCTTGTCAGCATTTTTGGCTACCGGGTTCCTCCTTATATTATTATCATGCGCTTTATACAACAATTATAAACCGTTATGGGTTATCCTTATATTTTTATCTGCACCTCTTCCGAATATAGTGGCACAGTCAGTGGAGAACTCAAGAGACAACTTCTTAACATTCAATAACAGTAATGAAAGTAATCCTTCAGGATTTGAGGAATTCTGTCGGTTCTTTACCGGGCTTTTAATACTAAGTGGTATATCACTACCCTTAACATTATACCACACGAGATTAATTGAGTTTGGGTCGATGCTAATGAGTATCATCGGGGGTATAATTGTTTACAGTGACATCATTATATTTATCTGGTTCTTCAGCGATGACGAAGATGAAAACGACGATTTCAACTTTTGACTGAGAATGATTCGTTATCGCTAACTACAATGTGATATCTTCTAATTATTTCATTTATAGAGCAGGCCAAGCACATATGCTTGGTATAATTAATGAACTATCAGGAACCCATTAGCAAAATATATAATGTACAAAAATCTATTAAAAAGAAGAAATTGAATAGCCAATAAATTAATTTAAAACAACTAATAAAAGTATTAGGATGACTGTTAAAACAATAATTGTAAACATGCTACCATTTTCCCTGACTTTTCTTCTGAAGTCATTTAATCTATTTGTGGCAGTATTTAACCGTTGATATGAACCATCAACCCCCTGCTCTAAATCATTAAGAGCAATTATATGATTATCTAGTTCTCCGTTTATTGTCATTCCCATAGAATGCTGTCTTTGTATAGATCCGTGCAATATATTTAAATCCTCATCTTGTTCTAGTAGGCGCTGGGTATGCAGAGCAAATAACAGCTGGTTATAGTTGTTATCAAATGATTCTGTATCAGTCGTAGGTTCATCCTGATATGGCTCAAACGATTGGATGCCCATTAATTTCCTTTTTACGTCCTCTTGATCCTCTTCAATGTTGTCCTTGAACCTCACAGACTTTACAGGTTCTTTGTTTCGTGGTATATACTTCTTCTCAAACTTATATTCCAGTACATCAAATGTTACATCATCAGATAATTTATTCGTTAAAGATTCATAGCGTGAGATAAGAGCCTGAAGTTCTGCTACTGATGTCAGTCCATTATCACTGTTTTCCATCAACTCATCTTGCAAATAGTTCAAGTGTTTAACTAGTGTGGTTAATAAGTTTGCCAACTCATAATTGTCATTTGCTGAGGGCGATAAATCAAGTTGATTAACTAGATGACCTCTCTCCTCTATTTCAGATTCAAGCAGATCAAGGAATGTCTCAACCTTGTTTCTGGATGCTGTTAAATCCTTAGATATTGTCATGATTTCATATAATCGTATTATTCCGTTATCTTGTTTTACTCTG
This sequence comes from Priceomyces castillae, assembly GCA_030574375.1. Lineage (NCBI taxonomy): Eukaryota > Fungi > Ascomycota > Pichiomycetes > Serinales > Debaryomycetaceae > Priceomyces > Priceomyces castillae. The sequence goes on from JAJMEX010000009.1 coordinate 50,165, forward strand.
GAAAAGGGTGATTTTGATACCGTCATCATGTGAGGAGGAAATATCCAGATCACCTAAAACTGATACAAAAATAAGAAACACCTAAAAGCTTGAATTTTAATTCAATCCTATTAGCCCAACTTCTAGATACATTGTGAGGGCAATGTTCAATAAACTAAAGAGCTTCTCCGAAGATGTGGCCAAAAGTTTTAATGAATTGAAAGATATAGAGCCAAATAAAGTGGACACGAATAGAGGCACAGCTAACCCAATGAAAGAGTTGAAGGACCACGCGGAAACTTTAAAAAAGGAGGCTCCAAATGAAAAGGATCTAACTCAACCAGAGAATGAACCTGAACACACGGATTCGAATAATGAAGGGAACGCCATGTCCCAGAAAAGCGAAGTATCGCCAACCGGTGAAAGAGCCGTGAGTCCGAAATCAAACGATTTAGAAGATCTTCCACCAAGTGTCAGATCTAAGTTAAAGAAATTTGCCAAATATGAACAAAAGTACCCTATCTTGTTAGAGGCCTTTAAGACAGAAAAGAAAAAAGGGGAACTTCTTATAAAATTTGAAAAATTGTTACAAGAGAAGACACCAGTTTCTACTATATCGGATGCAGATTTACTTTTTGAATACATAGATGGTCTTAACGAGAAAAACTCATTGATTAATATGGAATTGAGGAAGTTTTCTAAAAAAGCCAACGATTTGAGTGAAAAAAATGCCACTTTAGAAAGCAAGACATCACAATTGGAGAATGAAATAAAGAAACTCAAAGAAGAGGTATCTAATCAAAAGAGTCTCACAAGCACATCTAATAGTGATTCGGGAGTAGATACATTATTTGATGTAATGGCAAGTGATTCTGTTCCAAAAGAAGATGAAATAAAGCTGTTAAAGGAGAGTCTTTCAGAAAAAAGTTCCAAATTGACTGATGCATCACAAACGATAGAAAAACTTGAAAAGGAGATATCATCTTTGACTGCTACGTTAGAAAATAGTCCAAGCTCAGAGAGTGTGCAGAAGTATGAAGATCGTATCTCTGTAAATGAAAAAGAGATTTCTGAACTCATGAATAAGTTAGAGAAAGCACCATCATCAGAACTTATAAAGGAATATGAAGACAGAATATCGACTAGCTCTGAAGAAATCAAACAATTGCAGATGAAGTTGAAAGATACACCCCGCTCGGACGAAATCAAAAAATATCAAGATCGTATAACGCGAGATGAAAAAGAAATAGAGAACCTTAGAAGTGAGCTTAAACAAGCTCCAACGTTAGGGGACATTAAAACTCACGAAGAAACTATCAAAGAGACTAAAAAGGAGGTTGAACAGCTCAAGAATAAAGTTGAAATTCAAAAAGAGCTTATTGATTCGTTCAAAAACAAATTAAAGGATCTGGATGAGTTACTAGAAAAGTCCAAATCTGAATCCAAGAAAGAGAAGGCAAAATACGAAAAAGATAGGAAAAAGCACAGAGATTCCGAAACAGAGTTAAAGAATAAATTAAGTGCATTGGAGGTTGAAGTCGAGGCTTCCAAATCCCGGATAAAAGATCTCAACAACGATATAGATGAGAAATCCAATGGAACAAGAAAAAGTAAAGAGACTAAGTCTCCTGAAGATGGGGACCACATCAAGAAAGAACTAGAGGCTTCAAATCTTGAATTCAAGAAATTGAAAGAAACACATGAAGAGCTTTTAGAAAAGTTTAAAAAAATCAAAAGTCAGTTGGATCAGAAGACTGAAGACGTAGAAAACTTGAGAGATCTGTTGAGAGATTTAGGGGATGATCTAGTGCAAGCTAGAAATGCTTTGAAGGACACATCTCCAGACCCTGAAGTCGAGAAGCTCAGATTGGAGCTTAAGAGTTCTCTCGAGGAGAAAGAAGGCGCTGAGAAAGCCTTATCTAATTTGAAAGAGAGCACCAAGAGTGAAATTTCTAATTTGAGAGAACAGATTGGCGAGCTTCAAAAAGATTTGAAACTGAAGATATCATTGCATGAAAAGCTTAAAGATGACTACGCAAATAAAGAGATCGAACACGAGAAAACTTTGAAAACTTTTAATGAAAGAACTGGATCCGAAGAGAAACTTAAGAACGAGATAAGTGAGCACCTTGCTGAAATAAACTCTTTAAAAAAGAAACTAGACGTGGCTGAAGGAATTTCAGAAACTTTAGGCCAAGAGAAGGAGAGCTCAAGTAAGGAGAAAGCCGATCTTCAGAACCAACTTAAGGCTTTGAATATGAAATTAGAAAAATCTGAAAAAGAGTCAGTTGCTCTGAAAAAACAAAATGAAAGTTTATCTGGGGAATTAAAAGGATTACAAGATCAACTAAATTCTATTAATTTGATGTTGGAAACTATGAAAAAAGATTCAGAAAAGTTGAAAAACGACAAGGAGATCATAATTAAAGAAAAAAATGCACTTCATACAGAAATCAGTTCCTTGAAAGAAAAACTCGATACATCAAACAAGGAGATAGAGAGCTTGAAAAAAGAAAAGAAGAATCTAAATAAAAGAATCGCTGAAATATCACAAGTTAAAAATAATGATACTTCATTGAAATTAGAGATTGCATCTTTGAAAACGTCTTTATCTCACAAGGACAGCAATATTCAAAATCTTAAACTGAGGATTGATAGTTTAGAAAAACAGAAAGATGAATTAATGCAATCGATATCTGAACTTAAGATATCTAACAATGATTTGAAAAACGAAAACAAGTCATTATACAATGAGAAGACTGCATTAGTTACCAAGCAAGAGCTGTCTGTTAACAATGCCACTTATTTAACTCAAGAGTTGAACAAACTTCAGGCTGAACGTCAAAAAGTTGTTTCAGAATTAGAGACTTTGAAATCAAAACACGAATCCTTGATCAAAGAGAGATCGAATTCAGGAAACGAAGTAAATTCTTTAAGGCAACAGTACGATGAACTTGCCATGAAAGCAAAAGAAGCGACATCTAAAATTGAAGATCTTGAAGATGAATTGACTGAAGCGAGAAACTCATTACAGGAGAGAAATCATGAAGCATCTACTATAAAGAGGCTTTTACTAGATACAGAAGAGCAACTCAAATCCAGAAACTCGGAATATAAAACTGAGATAAGTAAGTTGCATGAAGAAAATCTCGATTTGGAAAGAAGCTTCCACTCCAAGTTGAAGAGGAAGCAAAGAGAGCTTGATGATATCAAACAAGCTAATGAATCATATTTGCAGAAAATTTCTGAACTTGAAAAGAGCACGGCCTCTTTGACCAAGCTGCTAGAAGAACTTAAGTTAACTAAAGCAAGTAGTTCCGAAAGAAATGATGATAATGTAAATGTTGAAGATGTTGAAGGTACAATCCAGACCCTTAAAGCTTCTTTGCAGTCGTCAACACAGAAAGTCAAAGAATATGAACGCATGGCCAATGTATTAAGGAAGTTGAATGACGAGTCGAACCTAAAGTTCGAGAGGTTAACTAAGAACTACAAGCTTTTATCAAATCAATACAGGCAATTGAAATCAGAGCATGGGTCAGGATCTTCGAATGTCTCAAATAACTCATCACGTAAATCGTCAGTCGATGATTCAAGTAAGCAACCATCTGCAAATGTTGATTACTTAAAAAATGTTCTTTTGGGCTTTTTTGAGCATAAAGAACAAAGAGAGCAACTTCTACCCGTTATAAAAACCCTTTTCCATTTAAATGCAGACGATGAGAAAAGATTCTTGTTAGCATTGAAATGAAAATATGATTATGTATCTTATATATAGTCCTCAAATATGTAAATACTCATTGAAAAATCTAGATTAATCTTTTAGGCAATAAACTGATAGCTGATAGTTGCAAATCCATATACATATAAGAGGCTAGAATATGCAACTGAGACAGTTTGATCAGAAGAAAGATGCTATTCTCAAAGAGATTAACTCTAACAGCAGTGAAAACCCCGATGCATCTCCTAAGGGTACGATAGATCATTTTTGCATTCCTTTAATCAACTTAATAAACAGCATGGATGACATGGTTACTACTTCATCTTGTTCAGGGAGAGTTTCTGTGTTCCTTGAGGGTATAAAAGAGACAAGTGATAGAATAGGAGCCAAGGGAAACCAAGGACATTGGATCTTTGTAACCCATGACCCTAAAGAGTTACCAGAGTGGTATAAGAAAGTTGACTTTAAATATGGGAACAGAAGCGACTCTGTATTCACAGATGAATTATCTCCAACTAGTCGTTATATCCTTTACAAATTTGAACCCTTAATTTTGCATGTAAAGTGTCGTGATGCGGCTAGTGCTGGAAAACTATATCAATGTGCAATGAATTGTGGATTTAGAGAATCCGGGATTGGAAGTAACAACTTGGTTGCAATAAGGATATCTATTCGTCTAGACATACCGATAGGCTTTCAAAACAAAGATGGTTGTCTTGTGTCTTTCGTCACTGAAGAGTATTTAAAACTCGTTACTACATTATCACTTGATAGATTCAAAGAAAACTTTAGAAAAATGGATCAATTGCAAAGCGAGATAGAGAAGATGAACAATACTATTGAACCAATAAAGAAAGTTGAATCCAAGGAAGAGAGAAGACAGAGGAAAATCCAAGAAGGCATGACTCGTCGTGATGAAGTAAAAGCGCTAAAAGCAAAGTCCAAATTATTAGCTATGGAAGCTGAAAACAAGGAACAAGAACAAAAAGCATCAACAACTATCACTGAATAGGGACATACCATCATATAGACGCTTACCGTATATTAGCAACTTCCATTTGTTGCAAATATTAGTAGATTATATAATACAAAACGAATCATGTACATAATGACTCTTCAGCGAAAGAAATTTTTACCTTGACACACTTATATTGAAAACTATATATTGTAGGAATTCTACTTCAAAGCTAGCTATAGAATTCGAAACAACCATGGCTGAAGAAGCAGAAAAGTTGAAACAATTGAACCTCGACGAGAAGGCCGCCGCTGAAAAGGCACAAGAGGAAGTCATATTAGGGGAAGATGGCCAACCTTTGTCAAAGAAGGCATTGAAGAAGTTAGAGAAAGAGAAGGAAAAGGCACGTAAGAAGGCCGAAAGAGAAGCTCAGTTAGCTAAAGAGAAGGCCGAAAAAGAAGCACAAGCTGCTAATGATCCAGCAAAAGATAACTATGGAAAGCTTCCATTGATTCAATCAACAAGTAAATCCAACATCCAAAGAATCAAGATCGAAACCTTAAATTCTCTGAAAGATGGTGAAGAAGTTGTTTTCAGAGCTAGAGTTCACAAGACCAGACAACAAGGTGCAACAATGGTATTTTTGACCTTGAGACAACAATCAGAGTTAATCCAAGCCTTGATCAAGACTAACAAGGAAACAGACTCAAAGGCGATTTCCAAACAGTTTGTTAAATGGGCTGGTTCAATCAACTTGGAATCAATTGTATTGGTGCACGGTGTTGTAAAGAAAGTCGATGAACAAATTAAGTCTGCAACTGTCCAAGATGTTGAAATTCATATTACCAAACTTTACACTATCCAAGAAACACCAGAGCAACTTCCAATGTTGATTGAAGATGCTTTGAGAACAGAATCAGAAGCTGAATCCTTAGGTCTCCCAGTTGTTAACTTGGATACTAGATTAGATGCCAGAGTTATTGATTTGAGAACTCCAACTAACCAAGCAATTTTCAAGATTCAAGCTGGTGTTGGTCAATTGTTCAGAGAATTTTTGACAAATAAGGGATTTATTGAAGCCCATACCCCTTGTATCATTCCTGCTGCTTCAGAAGGTGGATCTAATGTTTTTGAAGTTTCTTACTTCAAGAGATCTGCTTACTTGGCACAATCTCCTCAAGTTTACAAGCAACAGTTAATCGCTGCTGATTTTGAGAGAGTCTTCGAAATCACACCAGTTTTCAGAGCTGAAAATTCAAACACCCATCGTCATATGACTGAATTCACTGGTTTAGATTTAGAAATGGCCTTCGAAGAGCACTACGATGAGGTCATTGATGTTTTATCTAGTTTGTTCATTTACATATTCTCTGAGTTAAAGAAGAGATACTCTAAAGAAATCGCTATCGTTAACAAGCAATTCCCAGCTGAAGAGTTCAAGTTTCCAGCAGATGGTAATGTGATTAGAATTCCATACAGTGAGGGTGTTAAGATGTTGAGAGATGCTGGCAAGGAAGTTGGTGATTTGGAAGACTTATCCACAGAAAATGAGAAGTTCTTGGGTAAATTAGTCAGAGAAAAGTATGACACTGACTTTTACATCTTGGACAAGTTTCCATTGGCTGTCAGACCATTTTACACCATGCCTGATCCCGAAGACCCTAGATATTCCAACTCTTATGATTTCTTCATGAGAGGTGAAGAAATTCTTTCCGGTGCTCAACGTATCCACGATCCTGAATTATTGAAGGAAAGAATGAAAGTCCATGAAATTGACCCAACTGCCCCAGGTATGTCAGACTACATAGATGGTTTCTCTTACGGATGTCCTGCTCACGGTGGTGGTGGTATTGGTCTTGAAAGAGTCCTTATGTTCTACTTGAACTTGAAGAATATCCGTCGTGCATCCTTATTCCCAAGAGATCCTAGACGTTTGACTCCATAATGTATTGAATAGTTAATTTTTGTACCTAATTTCGGTTCAATTGTCTATATATAGTTGTCTCTAAATATGACCTTTATCTAGTAGTTTTGTGTAAGGCTGAATAACAACCAAATTGCCGAGGCCATCTCTGATAGATAAGGTCTTACTACAATATTAGGTATAAGTCTTTTAGAGTATCACTTTCGTTATAGTTCCAACAGGTTGGTAGTATCACTCTATATCTATACAATCTCTGATACATTTCCTGAGTTACAGTAGAATAATTTTGTGATTGAGAATATGTCAGACCCAAACACTAAGGATAGCAATGCTACCATTTTGTTAATGGGCCTCAGACGTGGAGGAAAGTCATCTATATGCAAAGTTGTATTCCATAACATGCAACCATTGGATACTCTATACTTGGAGAGTACATCGAAGCCCACTACAGAACAATTTTCATCGCTTATTGACTTATCCGTCATGGAATTGCCAGGTCAGTTAAATTACTTCGAACCTAACTACGATTCTGAAAGGCTCTTTTCAAGTGTCGGAGCCCTTGTCTATGTGATAGATTCTCAGGATGAATACTTAAATGCCCTTACAAATTTGTCTATGATCATAGAGTATGCTTACAAAGTGAATCCAAAAATAAATATTGAAGTCTTGATTCATAAAGTTGATGGGTTGTCAGAAGATTACAGAATTGATGCACAGAGGGATATAATGCAGAGAACAGGAGATGAGCTCCTAGACCTTGGCTTAGAAGGCGTACAGGTTTCGTTTTATTTGACCTCAATATTTGACCATTCCATCTATGAGGCATTTTCTAGAATTGTCCAAAAGTTGATACCCGAATTACCTTCCCTTGAAAACATGTTGGATAACTTGGTACAACATTCATCTATCGATAAGGTGTTCTTATTTGATATTAATTCTAAGGTATATGTAACTACAGATTCTTCTCCGGTTGATATCCAAACTTATGAAGTTTGTGCCGAATTCGTAGATATAACAATCGATTTGGACGAGCTTTATGTTGAGAACGACAAATCTTCTGCATCGGGAAACTCACATCCAAAAGAGTTGAAATCTGTCAGTCACTTATCTAATGGGTCTGTTTTATACTTAAGACAAATGATAAGAGGTTTGGCTTTGGTTGCAATAATAAGGAATGACCAAGAAGGAGGTAATTCTGAGAAATCACTTGCTATTATTGATTACAATGTTGTGTTATTCAGGCAAGCCTTAATGAAGATATGGGAAAACTCTAGAATTAAAAACAATCAAAGTTTGACTGAATAAAATACAATTACAATAATAATATTAATAACAATTATATCTATTTCTTGATTTCCATGCTGGGGAGAACATCATTTAAATCTTGTCAGGAAATCATAACTGACTCAGAATATATTTATATAAACTCATTAATGTACATATAGGTCTTGTTTTTAATTCATTTAAAAAAATCTTCTCTGTAACGACAAATCTCTTAATGCTTCATTTAATAAAAAATGTTTAACTGGACGCATTTACCAACATTCGTAACCACCGTCAACAACCAAGTTTGTACCAGTAGTGTAGGAGGAGAGAGAGTCACTAGCGAAGTACAAAATGGCACCAACGAATTCTTTTGGCTCAGCCATTCTATGCATTGGGGTCTTAGACAACCAAGATTCTTTCAAATCAGTGTGACCAGCGATAACGTTTCTAGTTAATGGAGTCAAAATGTAACCTGGGGACAAACAGTTAACTCTGATGTTGTACTTGGCCCATTCACAAGCTAAGGATCTGGTCAAGTGGATGACAGCTGCCTTAGACATGTTGTAAATAGCTTGTGGTTGTGGGTCATTGACAATAGAACCAGACATAGAACCAATCAAAATGATGGAACCCTTCTTGTTGTTTGCAATCAAAGGTCTTGCGAATGATTGAGAAACGTAGAAAGCACCCAAACCATTAACCTTCATAAGGTTCTCAGCATTTTGAGATGGATATTCCTCAGCTGGGAAGTTTTCAGCATAACCTGCAGTGTTAACCAATATATCTGCGATCTTGCCGTGGTGTTCATTGATTGCAGCAAAAGTCTCTTCAACATTTTGAGCATCACCAATATTACAAGACCAGGCACTAACAGTACCAATGATAGCTCCAGGCTTCTCACCATTTGCGTGTTGCTTACCCCAAGCAAGAACTGATTCAGCTTCAGCCTTGGTTCTCTCCAAGTTCATATCAATGAGAGCGATTTCAGCTCCCTTTGCGACAAGAGCTCTAGAAATCACAGCAGCCAAACCACCAGAACCTCCAGTAATGATAGCTAATTTACCATCAAGTCTATCGCTTGGAACGATGCTGTCGTATGGAACGTTAATGAAATTGTCAACCATTTTCGTAAATTTGATTCTTCTGTAGAAGTGATCCTAAATTCTCCTGCCAGTAAGAAGTTTAATGTTATTATCTAGTGAGCAAGAAAATAACAAATATAACAATCTCAGTTATGTCAAGATCAGAATAAATAATCTAAGATTTGGTCCCAAACGCTGGTTCTTATATACCCCGGATAAGCATAAAAGAAAAGGCGGTTCATCGCATTCTTCCGACAATCGATAAGATGGAAAAGTTCCGCGAATACTGCCGACCTTAACTGTGTGCGTGGGGCTGTCCGCTCGCTAAATGACGACGTGCAGTTTAGGGATCATTAAGGGAATGGTCGCTATGGATGAAACGGTTTCGGGGCCTGGCACGCGGTAAGTTAGAGAGGGATGACCAGGGTAACCGTTACGGTTCGATCGAAAAAAAGAAAAGGCGAGAAGAAAAGAAACGGGGTCCTCAATAAGGCGGGATGGCGAGCTCTGATATCTGTTTCCGACGAGGACCGATAATAAACGTAAACCACGTAAAATAATAAGAGAGGTTCTTGGTTTGTCAACAAGAAAGTACTGCATTGACTAATGAATTAAGATCGTCTTAGCCAGCACCTAACTAATGATGAGTCGGCAAATGCTATTATGGCTGGTATCCATTGATGATCTCATTATATGGTCATGCTATAGGCACGTTGAGCTGGCTCTCGGGGTCGGAGAGGGGTCGGAGTGGAAGGGGTACAGGACTTGGATGACAGGTGTACATAATGTCTTTGATATCTATATACAAACCCTTCTAGGAACCGATCATAATCGGACCGGTCCCTGACCCCAACATAGCCGGAGTGGCGACCCTGATGAAACTGCGACGTAAATAGATTCCTGTATATTATAATGCAAATGTCACCTTAATCCTGCACATTTGTTGCTATATGGAACTTACTCACTCTGGATTAACAATTGGAGTAGATTTAGATCAAATGTCTCATCATAAAGGAATGTGATATTCATTGTAAGAAGTGATTCGAGGGACATAACTCCCCAAGACCTGCCTTATCGATCTTACATGTAGAGTTACTATTCTATAAGAGGAGAGCAAGCTTATTCACAATCCAAAACATCGGACTTCGAGCATTTCTAGTTGAAAACCTACATAAAGAGGAAGATAACTTCAAGGCGCTTTCTAAGCCTACTAAGATATCGCGCCCAAGCAATCAAGTTTTGAAATGTGTTTACATACGTTGCCCATCCTACGCTTGTAAGAATTCTACACACTAGGCCCATATGCCTCGACTAAATCTCCGATATGGTTCCCGACATTTCACTCTCGCCTTTTTAGATCAGGATTGTGCTGCCTATCTTCTGTTAACCCCTTTAATCATGAATTGACTCATTCGACGTTTCACTGTACTAAGCTTAGTAAATAGTTAGCTGTGGGGCTCTATGGGAGTTGTCGGACTGAATTTTGATGTCATCGTTAAATCTGATCCACTAATCTTCATCGCGCTATTGTTATCTTTCTTATCCCAACTGTCATAGCAGGAGATTCGAGTGAAAAAGGGTTTGCAGCCTGTATTGTTCTTGATCCGGTGCTTTTCGGAGAAATTTGACCCAAATTGGTTATGGGCCTTACGGATCATAGATGAAAGAGATTTTTTTTCTTCTCGATTAAAATACAAACTGAAACAATGTCAAAAATTGGATACATGCTTCTTTCTCGACGTAACATATTCCATCGTGGGGATTCGAGGTATATCCTATAGTTTCCATAAAGTAGTTTCTTTCTGAAAACTATTATTCAATTAAGTCAATTATAGGTATTGACATTTATTGAACTCAGAATTTGTTAATGGCTTAGATAGCTACATGGGATGGATCATTCGATTCAAAAAAGATGCAAAAATTAGTGCTTTGTAGTGAAGTTTTTCAATTACTTGATGTTTATTTAAATAAGCTATAATTACCGCAAAATTGGGAAACTTAAAAATGCCCAATTTATCAACGTCTGATCCAGATATCCCAGATAAAACTGATTTAGACACTTGATATCTACTTATTATCAACCATCAATCATGCCATAGAGTTGATAACAAACGAATTATTATAAAATTCGGTTTGTTTTTCAGCCACAATTGTATTTCATATTTACCATGAATTGTCCTATTGAGTTAATACTTAATACCGTTGGTATTATTCCTTGATAATAGCCTTATCTTCCTCATTATTAGAAAATTCTCCTTCAAGCAGTTTCCTTCTGTCTTCTTCCTTTTGGAGTTGCTTCTGAAGCTTCTTCAAATTTTTCTCATCTCTCTTTGCTTGTTCACGATCCATTCTTCTATTAGCCCATTCCCTTAATCTTTCTCCGTAAAGCAAACAAAAGATAGGGAAGGGGATTCCTAGAGCAAATGCAATAAATGCACACACAGTATTTCCCCAACCGTACCCTAACTTTGCATACATGTTATCAGCAAATAAAGGAAATGAAAATCCGAACAAAGATCTATAAACTGCAGCAGCAGCGACTGAACTTGCAGCAAATCGGTTGTTCATATCAATTAAGTAGTTTTGAATTGACTGAAAGACAGCAATCATCACAAAAGAAAAAATTCCAGCACCAATCGCGGGCATGATCCATGGTAGGTGTTTTTCTGCAGACCATCCATACCACACCAAGCCAACAGGAATACCAATACCAGAAGCTAAGAGAACCGGTAGTCTATACTCGGGTTTTGCAACACCTCCATTTTTCAAAGTCATTTTTCTATAATAATAATTTATCGCCATAGTGAAAAAGATGGTTCCTAGAATATAACCAATACCCATACTCATGTACATCAAGCCAGAAATCCCTGTATCAAAGCCATATGTATTCAGCCAAACATCTGGAAAGGTAACGACCATTAAATACATAAATCCGTAGGTAAATGCCATGAAAGATCCTAGGCCAATAACCATAGGGTGAGTGAATAACAACTTGATGGGTCTCGAAATAGAAACAGCAATTGTATCCCAAGTACTTTCGCCGTTTGCAATTTCAAATATGGTGTGTAAATGTTCATTTCCCGTTTCCTTTCTCAACCACTCTGCCTTCTTTTTTAGCAACGTAGGAGAATAAGTTTCTCTGTAAAATATGGTGCCAAATATTGCAACAACTCCATTAAATATTGCCAATACCCAAAAAACCCATGGCCAGGAGGTACTTTGTACAATGAAGCCAGAAATGACTGGTGATAGAACAGGTCCGAGGGAAGGACATATCGAATAAAATGCCATTGCAACTAATCGTTGATCATTATCATATAAATCACTAATTGTACCAGCTCCCACATTCAACGGAGCACAACCTCCCAAACCTCCCAAAAATCTGAATATGCATAATTGGGTTGGAGTTTTGGCCCATCCACATGCCAAGTTAAATACGAAAACAATCCAAATGGATACATTGAGTACAGGTCGTCTTCCTATTCTGTCACTTTCGCTTAGTGGAGCAATGATCAAGGGACCTAGGGCCCATGCTAATACCATTATAGAGACACTAAATGCTTGCATGAAGTCACCAGGCATATCCAAACTTTCACCAATTTGAGTAATAGCAACTGAAGGTACTGAAGATGACATGGGAGACACCAAAGTATATAATGCTACAATTAATGTTTGAAGTGCCTTTTGCCGCAATGGCCAATTTCTAGGATATGCCTCATCGTTCTCATCTTCCCAAGTTACCAACTCGGGATCAAGTGATGAGAATTCACCACCAAAGTCTTTGGTTGGAACTGAGGTATCTGGTTGGTTTTCATAAAAATGTTCACTTTGCACCTTTTCCAACAGCAGCTCATTAGAATTAACTAATCTTTCTTCATCTTGTGCCTGAGACCCCACTAACTGCACTCTTTCAGAGAGTTGGTTGATGATATTAGACTTTGTATTTGATCTCACTGAGTTTATGTCATTTTCATTCATATCCCCATAGATTTCACGTACTGTGTAGGTTGTGGTGTATCTGCTCAACGCATTCGAATCCAAAGACAGGGCTCCAGAAAACGTTCTTCTTGCTGACTTGTACGCCAGCCCAGCAAAGGATGTAACTGACCCTGACCTTGTACGTGTGGCTCTTAGGTCCTTAGCTTTTTGATCTGCATTTTCATAAAGAGGTTTTACTTCATGATGGTTTGTTGATTCTATTGAAGATTCTAGAGACTGATTAGAACCCAAAGTATCTGATTTTTTTAGCACATTTCCGTCATGAATACTTTCTGTAGACCCCAAGTAATCCCTGGTTCCGTCTTTAGATGAAGACATGTTGCCGATGTTGCTTACGTTACTAACGTTTCTGACTAGGTATAATGCACTTATTCAATCAATTAGATAGATGAATACACTATAATATTTTGAGAAGTGAAATGCGTGTGAGCACTGGTATTTCAGATTTAACGAATAGATCCCTTGATATAGAAAAGATTATGGCAAACACAGAGATAAGAGCCTGATAAAGCAGACATTCACCAAATAATAGTGATAATAGTCTGAGAGTATTCGAGATTATCAATAGAGTGCTCCAGAAATTTCTGGAGAAGGTTCTGGTCTTTTTTTCGGAGAGTTAGAGTGATCTTAAGGTGGGCACGGCTTAGCATGCCTTATTTGTGGAGCACACTTATCGAGCAAGACAATAGAGCATTCAACATACTATCCTCAATTTATGGGATCAGTAAAGGCCGCACGAGAAACTCTAGATAGAGTGAACTTTGCATTGAAAACAGTATCTACAAACTTAATCCCGTTACCTATCATATGAGCCTGCCCGGGGTCCAGTTGGTTTCTCCGACCTTGTGCACACCAGAGGCTAGGTCGTCCGTATATCTTCAGCCAAGTGGCACTACCTGCAGCAGGATATTATTTGAGTTCTAAATACGATTGCAATTAACAAATCGAATCATTACAAACTAGTATGACTCAGTAATATAGAAGGTAGACTCCCTAATTGGACTAAGAGCAGGATCTAGAGCATTTATGCAAGACGGGCCCTCATCTGATAAGAACGACATTTTCAAAGCTTCAGACACTTAAGTCGTTCATTGGCCATTTTCCTTGGGAATTTTGTCGTTCCTCTAATGCTTACCTCACGGAGATTAATAATGTCGTATTGTCGTATTGTTTTGCATATTATTTCAGATTTAGATAGGTTTGCTCGCTTCTAGATATATGTCCGTCTTCGTACAGGATCCGACCGCAGTCGCTGCTTTTGTGGTGTGAATGGCCTCGTTTGGCTCGCTTGAACTGATTTCCGCCATCGAAAAAAGGGAAATTGTCGTTTTTGTCTACCAAACGAGTCCTTTACTATTCTCGTTCCCGTCGTTTAGTTCGGGGTTTTTTTTTATCGTATAACGCACTTCACGTTTCTTTTATGTTCCACATATAAGGGAAGCGTTTTTCTAAGGAATAACATTATATCCATTAGAACATCAGCAAAATGAATGCAAGGTAAGTACAATGAAAGAAACGGCTGGATAATCAACTTGTGGATACTTCCAACCTTTCAGGTGGAACGTAAACACATTTTTGACTAGATGAACCTCGCCAACCACACGTGAAGCTTAAATGAATCTAATACTAACACCGACTATAGAAGCAGCGTTTATCACGATTACTCGGGGTTCTCTAATGTTACTACATTTGCGGATGCCTACCAAAATTTCCAACATATCGATAGTTTGAACTATTTTGAAAAGTTATGGGGTTCATACTACTACTACATGGGCAATGATTTGTTCGCTACAGGTCTCTTCTTTTTCCTTTTGCATGAAATAATGTACTTTGGTAGATGTTTGCCTTGGATGATTATAGATCAGATACCCTACTTCAGAAAATACAAAATTCAAGAGACAAAACTCCCCTCTAATAAAGAACAGTGGGAATGTATGAAATCTGTCTTGATTTCTCATTTCCTCGTCGAGGCTTTTCCAATCTGGTTTTTCCATCCATTGTGTCAAACCATCGGAATCCGTTTTAATGTTCCATTCCCAAGCTTAAAGGATGTCTGTATTCAATTGGCAGTCTTTTTCGTTTTGGAAGATACTTGGCATTACTGGTTACACAGAGGATTGCATCACGGTGTTTTCTACAAGTACATTCATAAGCAACATCATAGATATGCCGCACCATTCGGCTTAGCTGCTGAGTATGCTCATCCAATTGAAGTTATGTTATTGGGATTCGGAACGGTTGGAATTCCAATTGTATGGTGCTTTATCACCAGAAACTTGCACTTATTCACTATTTGCGTTTGGATCACTCTCAGATTGTTTCAAGCAGTCGACTCTCACTCAGGATATGAATTCCCATGGTCATTACATCACTTTATGCCATTCTGGGCTGGTGCTGACCATCATGATGAACACCACCACTACTTCGTTGGAGGTTATTCATCCTCATTCAGATGGTGGGATTACGTCTTGGGCACTGAAGCTGGTCCAAAGGGTAAGCAAGCAAGAGAAAAATCTACTAAGGCCAAAGCTGAAAAGGCAATCAAGAAAGATTAATACCTATACCAATAATCCTGCAACATCAAATCATACACATTCAATTTATAGCTCCATTATATTAATTTATGTATATATCTAAAAATATAATCTTAGTCTTCTTGATTTACCCATGCCATAAACTCGCGTCTCTTTTCGTGAATATTAACGAAATCTACCCTAGTAGAGTAATGCTGGTATTCGTTTATGCCTGCCTTTTCACTATTCTTAACGGCATGCTTCATTTCTATAGGCTTTAAAAATTGTGTCTCTGGATACAACTTTTCATTTTTGATCGAGTAAAATGGTGGGTTTTCGATGGATACTATTGCTCCAAATCCAATAATAATGATGCTGATAAATGTTTCTATGATTATATCTATAGGTAACGTTGCCTCTATACCACTTGTCTTTGTTAAATGGTAAAATTCAAAAGAAGAATAGCCTGCATGGGCAAGAAGCATGATACCAACAGTGTATGCTAACAATGACCTAGACATCTTGGAATGGATGATTGTCAAATGGTGATATCTGTAATAAACTACTAATGGATGGATGAAAGATTGTCTGAAATAAATTGATTCTGATTCTTGAATTCAAATTCGTCTATATACAGAGTGAAAAAAAAAACCACAACCGATTACATACTTTCTCTTCTTAATGCAATTTAACTAAAGAATGAGCATAAGAGTATCTGGAAAGAGGAGCAATGACATGAATTAGTGATAAAATGGATTCTTTGCCCAGATTTGAGAGATTAAAGTGAATACATAGCCAAAACCCGCATAGTTTTTAAGCTAGTTGAACTTCTCCACTATTTGGTTCTAAGTGGTCAGAGTTCAATAAAAGTGTTCCAATGACATGGTGCACACTGAATAACATAACATTGAGGATAACCGGATTCCATTAGAATTTACCTCGTAGTAAATTTCACAAGTGGTACTTTAAAATGTCTGGTTCAGCTTCATATTTACTGTCTTCAACTTACACAGAATAAAGTGTTTTGAAATTATTGGCATTGGCAACTACAATCAATGTGACAATCCACTAGATTTCCAGAAGCATTTGTGTTTCTAATGAAGACTATAATTCAAGGCTACACTTTCAGGCTGCTAATATACTTTTCTCCTTTATTCCTTGTTATCTCCGTTGTGATTGACCTCGAATAACATCAATTAATAGAGAACCAAAAAAAAAAAAAATGAAACAAAAGCTAGAGGTAGAGATAGTGTATAAGATGTTTCACTACATATCTATTTGTGTATCCGGAGATATCAAATGGTCTTACGATTGAACATTAATCACAGAAACAGTTCAAATGTTTGCAACTCACTGCATTACAGCACTGCACTACAGTTATTCAACTCTGAAAATCGGTATTTTACAAGAGCACAGACGTCTCATAAAGTAACAATATCTATCTATTCTCTTCTGTGGACCCACCGGAGTTTGTTATGCCGCATTTTTTTGTTATTATGGCTTTGTTTCTAACGTCATTCACTGACGCTGGTTTTTGTGAACGAGTCATCAAAATATGAGAATCTTCCCCGGATTTATTTACAAGTCGATTCCACAAATTGAGCAACCATAAACAACAAACAATATTTACCAACTAACCTTCAATAGCTGCTCAGTTTGTCAGAAATTGCTAGTGCATGAGTTTTTGGAAAGTTGTATTTGTTCTCTTGTTCATTTACATAGTGGTTTTGTAAGGATCAGGAGAAATAGGTAGAGATCGTCAGTCAACAAAGGCCCAAGAGATAAAGAAAGTTATAGTTAGTAATGAGATTAAATTTTTGGTTAATAACTTTACTTTCCACGTTAGCTGGGGGACTCTATATTCCCCAGGGGATATCAGATACGAATATTAAAAGTGCTATCCAACAAGTACTTTCATTGGGAACACTATCGTCCGTATTTTCTGTTGATGGCAATGTTCAAGGGATCTACACAAAGTCAGATTTGGAGGCATGGATTGATAAGGAGAAAATAATAGCCTTCAAGAACATCTTAAACAATATTGATGGCGTCAGTGATACGTTACAGCAACCTGAAGTTGCTAAGGGTGCTGTACTAGCATCACCTTCAAAGGAATACCCAAATTACTTTTTTCAATGGGTTAGAGATGCAGCATTAACTGTGAAGACATTGGTTCTTTATTTGGATGATACTGAGTTTCTGGACTCGAAGATTGCAGAAGTGATTGAATCTTACATAGAAAATCAATACTATCTCCAACGTTTGAATAATAAGTCAGGAAGATTTGATGATGACGAATATTCTGGATTAGGAGAACCAAAGTTCTTACCAAACTCAGAGCCATTTGAAGAAACATGGGGTAGACCACAAAGGGATGGCCCCGGTCTTAGGGCAACCACCATTATAATGTATTTAAATTTATTAGAGAAGCATGATAAGAGCATTTCAAACCAATTTTTGAAGACTCATGAATTCATTTATAAAGAAATTGTCAAACCAGATTTACGTTACGTTGCAAGAAATTGGAATAAGGATGGGTTTGACCTTTGGGAAGAAGTTGAGGGTCATCATTTGTTCACCTCCTTAACACAATTAAGATCATTAAAAGAAGGAATACGTTTCGCAGAGAATATTGGTGATAGTGATGTCGACTTCATCTCTGAATTGAAGCGGGAATTTTCATCTCTTAAGCAATTCATTGAATCTGATGCTGGATATGATATTGATTTCAAATCCCATCTTATAGAAACCCCAAAGCTTGCCACTTCAGGTGACAGGTCTGGATTAGATGCTGCCATTTTACTAGGTACGATTCACTCTCACAATTACGATTATGGTGATTATTCGGATATCCCATTCGATGTCGACAATTTTAAACTCTTGAATACATTGAATGCAATGGTCGCGGATATGAAAGTGAGATACCCGGTTAATAGATTAAATTACCATGAAGGTGGAGGTGCTGGTTTAGGAAGGTACCCTGAAGATGTTTATGACGGCTATGAGAAATCAGCAGGTAACCCATGGTTCATTGCGACCGCTTCTGCGGCCGAGATTATTTATAAGTTCATCTTTAAGTTGAGCAAACAGCAACAAGATTTGGTTGTTAATGATATTAGTTTCGAGTTTTTAAAGGAGTTTCTTGATTTTGACTCTGTATTCAAACCATCTATTATTAAGTATGGTTCCTCAAGATATAATGAATTATTGAGGAGATTGTGGCTTTATGCTGATTCCTTTTTGGAAGTCGTTAAAGACCACACAGACAAAGATGGACACATGTCCGAACAGTTTCACAGATATCATGGATACATGCAAGGAGCTAAAGATTTGAGCTGGAGTTACAGTGCTGCATGGAATGCTTTTAGATGGAGATCGAAGACTGTTGGTCTTGTTGATCATTAGATTTTATTATTGTGATTATTATTTTATTTCAATGTGGACAGTTTATATATTACAGGTGAGTACTCAATGCAAGATATTATAAACATTAAAGTATAAAGTAGTTGTCAACTGTTGAGCACTCACATACTTACATCCACTTTATTCAAAGTTTCAAAGACTGATATATTGGAAAAAGTACTATCAAGACCAACAGAACTGTATGAATGCGTAGACCGGTCAGCCAATTCCTTCAATTCGGGCTCACTTAAAATCAGTTCTTCCTGAATGTTTCGCTCTTTATTATCTGGGTATTCGTACGTTAAATCTTCATCTTCTTGTACACCCTGTTGGAAAACTTTAAGATCCTTGGCAAATTCGAGAATTTCTCTTAAACTGGATTCTTTTTTGTTAAGAATACCCTGTAATTGATTGAACTTGAATTCTCCCATTTGAATTACCAATTTCTCTAAAAATCTCTTGGATGAGCTCTTGCTGATTAGAATTTCCTCAAAAGAGTTCTTAACGATAAATCTGTAGATTTTGACTGGTCTTGTTTGACCTATTCTATGAACACGGTCGATGGCCTGTAAGTCTATTTGTGGATTCCAATCATTGTCAAATAAAACGACAGTATCGGCAGCTACTAAATTAATACCAAGTCCTCCTGCTCTTGTTGATAACAAGAATACTCGTTTTTTATCATCTTCATTAAAGTCTTTCATTTGCTTTTCTCTCTCATCTTGAAAGGTAGACCCATCTAATCTACATATCCCAATCCCTTGATATATAAACCAATCGTGAAGCAAGTCTAAAACTTTGGTAAACTGAGAGTATACTAATATTTTATGATCTGGTAAAAGTTTCTTACACAATTGATCTAATACTTTGAACTTTGCAGAATTATGAAGAAGTGCATTCATGAATTTCTTAGTGATATTTGAGGACTCATCTTTCGGGAATGGTTCATAGAAAACATAGGGAGAGTTACAAATGTTCCTTAGCTGCATAACTGGATTTCTCAAGGATAAGCCCTTTATCTCCTTATATCCAGTTTGGAAGTAAAACTCCAACAACTTTTGTTTTTTTTCTTTTCTAGTCAAGCCTTCAAGGTTAGAGTCTAGGTGGTCCGTAGGGAGTACTTCAACAGAATCTGCAACCTCAAATTCATCATCAGAGTCCACCTCCCTAAAATCGAAAGTTCTCTTCCTATCTTTAATTGCGTTTGTAGCAAACTTTTCATCTAAAAAGTTTTGAATTAAAGAACCATCATTTGGCAACAGGAAAATGCCCCGATGGTTATAATTTATATATTCTTTCACATATGCCTCTATCAATGACTGAAAAATCTTCCCTTCCAAAATATCACTATAAATTTTCCTCTGTAGCTTTGAAAGAGGTATATAAATCAAATATTCTTTCTTAGGAGGAAGGTCTTTCATGACATCTTTCTTCAAGCGTCTCAATAGAAATGGTTTCAAAATCGTGTGTAAATTACGAATCAAGCTCTCTTGCATAGTTAATTGTATAGCCAATTTAGCCTCTTCGTCGTCTTTCATATCTTTTTCAAGACTGATAAGCTCATCAAAGTTGAACCACTGTTGAAAAAGCGCCAAATCATGAAAGATATCAGGGAGAATGAAATTAAGGAGTGACCATAATTCATCAAGATTATTTTGAAGTGGAGTACCTGTAATTAGAAGTCGATTTTCAATATTCAATTTCTTCAAAAACCTGATCAAGACACAGTTCATATTCTTTAAACGATGGCCCTCATCAACGATTAAATATTTCCATTTAATGGAATTAAGCTTATTGAAGTCTTTAATAGACACTTCATACGATGTTAAAATGACATTATACTTTTCAGACAATTTTAAGGAGTGTCTATCCGATTTGGAACCAGTATATTTAAGTACAGACAACGAGGGTGCAAATTTTTTAATTTCTGAATACCAATTTCCGATAGTAGAAAGCGGAGTTACTACCAAAAAAGGGCCCTCTATGTTATTTTCAATGAGAAAACAGAAAAATGATATACATTGTAGGGTCTTACCTAAGCCCATCTCGTCTGCTAAAATTCCATTCAACCCATTCTCATATAAGGTTGCTAGCCACTGCAAACCATCCAATTGGTAGTCCTTCATAGTACCACCCGATAAGAGTTTCGGTTGTTTCTGAGTATGCTCTGTTTGAGAGTCCTCTATCTTCTGCTTCTTTGTCTTCGTCTGCTCAGAAGCTCCCCTAGTGAGCATTTGCGTTATATCAGTCTTAGCTTGCTTTGCATTTTTACGACCCTTACCTGGACCTTTTTTTTTCTCAGTCTTCTGAACCTTCTTAGGAGGTTCTTGGACTCCCTTGTTCATTGTTGCCTCTAAAATGTTCTCTGAAATGATTTGCGAGTATATTTGAGATCTCTGGATCAAGGTATTTAGGCGTTTTAATTTCGTGTCTTTCGACAAGTTGTTGAACTGTTTCTGCTCATCAGTCTCTTCCTCATCTGGTATGAGATCCTTGAGAGCCACCTCATTGTAATCTTCATCGGTGGTCATGTTTGGCCCCTAAAACCTAAACTTTCGATACTACTAGGCAATTGCTCTGAATAATCAGACGTGTAGATCTGTTGTATACCACGTAATCAGTTTTGTGTAATATTTCACCAAGTGCAGCATCTTATAAGATAAAGCGATAAACATGACAGTCAATTCTGAGTATAATGATCTTAATTTTAAGTAATCAAATACCCCTGTCTATTTGAATACATTATATTGTCTCATAAAACCTCATTGAGACGAATGTGTGCGTTATAATTATCCATTAATTAAGATTGGAAGCTCGGAGCTGAGCTCATTTCGGAACAGGCTACAAAGATATTTTATCGGTTTCGCGCCATTATTGGGGACTGCCCATGAGTCCCCGATACAATGACTAAAGATGAGACACAGACATTCCCGGAGAGTCACCAAAAGAATTTATTTTATTTCGTAAGTTCTCTTTTTTCACTAATTCTTATTTGATCTTGTTTATCTCCGGCCCCGCTTACATTCATTGGAGAGGATAAGAAAAGTAATTTTCTACTGGGCCAACGCTTTGACACATGTTGACTCAATTACGCAATGAGCATATAATGGCTTCGGAAGAAAGCGTTGTGAGCTATCATGTGCAGGGCATTAGTCAAGTACATTTATTAGCCACATATCAGGATACAAAATGTCTGAAACTAGACTATATGCACAACTGGTCCCATGATGCATTGAGAAAACTTACTGATAGCCTGCAGCTAAAACGATTACGTCGTTTGAAGTGCATCTGTTGGCATCAGAGAATATATTAGGAGTAGTTTGGGAAGCCAAAAAACTAGAAAATGGGATAAATAATGAAGAATATTCTCAGAATCCCACTACGATCTTTTAGTAGAAGCTCAGGGATCATGGGTAGAGAAAATATTTTGAAACATTTGCAAGCAACAGGTGAGGTTGAAGCACCTGATGCATTGCTAGGAAATACTTCATCCAAGACTTCATCTCCGTCGTCAAAAGAAGCATACCTGGTAAACAAGACCAATAATTTTCCGTTTACTTTGAGTAAGGCATCGACGGTTCAAGACTACTTGAATAACAACAGATATTATGTTGATTCTATCAAACACAACTACAATAATCAGATATTTGACCTTAATGGAAAGGGTCAAACACCACACACGTTGTGGATAGGTTGTTCCGATTCCCGAGCCGGTGAGTCCTGTTTGGCTACCTTACCTGGTGAGATCTTCACTCATAGAAATATTGCCAATGTCGTTAATTCTAACGATATTTCATCACAAGGTGTCATTCAGTATGCGGTTGATGTATTGAAAGTCAAGAAAGTTGTCATATGTGGTCATACTGACTGTGGAGGTATATGGGCTGCTCTTTCATCCAAAAAGATGGGAGGTGTCTTAGATCTTTGGTTGAACCCGATTAGACATACTAGAGCTGCAAATTTAAAATACTTAAATGAATTTAATCATGATCCACACATGAAGGCAAGGAAATTAGTCGAACTAAATATTGCAGCAAGTGTTACTGCATTTAAAAGACATCCATCAGCGTCATTGGCTTTGAAGAGAGGAGAAATAGAGGTTTGGGGTATGCTTTATGACGTATCAACAGGGTACTTACATGAAGTTGAGGTACCAGATGATGAATTCAAGGACTTGTTCCACATACATGATGACGAATAGACATAGAGATTAGAATAAAACTACAACATCGTAATTTATCTTGTATATTATTTAGAGTAGTATAACATAGTAAACTTTTTATTAGATATACACATCTGCCGCGAATGACTCATGTAGAGTTCCAGTTCAAGTTGAATTGGCCATCAGGGACTTTAAAATTCTCAATAGCTTCGAAGACCTCATCGGCGGTATTTGCTACCTTAATAATGTCTCCATTTTTAGAGCTCACGAATCCATTCTTAATAGAATCTTCCACAAACTTTAAGAAGTTATCGTAGAAACCATCAATGTTGAACAAAACGATTGGCTTGTTGTGGATGTTAAGTTGAAACCAAGTAACAACTTCCATTAACTCCTCCATTGTACCATATCCACCTGGCATAGCTACAAATGCATCAGCTTCCTCACCCATTAATCTTTTTCTTGTATGCATATCAGTTACCACGGTGGTCTTACCATATTCCTTCGAATCAGGAATTGGAGTCAGCCCACCGTGATTGTCGATAGACTCTTTCAACTTTGCATTGAGCTTCTTTTCATCTACTCTTTCCTTTGAGACAAGAGCTTCTGGGATGATTCCATGAACATATCCTCCATTTGTAGCACATGCCCTAGCAACGGCACCCATTAAACCAGTCGAACCACCACCATAAACTAAACCCCAGTTTCTATCAGCAAACTTCTCACCTAATTCAGTTGCGTTGTCGGCGAATATATTGTTGTTTCCAAAGGAAGATCCACAGAAGACACATACCTTAGTAGTAATTTTTGAATCTGATGAAGTCATTTTTAGTTGCTTCGTACTGATATATAATTTGTCTTTATAACTTATAAAAGTATTTGTATGCTTTCAGATAAAGCTTTCAGATTTTGTAGTTGTGTATTGATAGATTATTATTGAATTCCTGATTCTCTATCTCTATAGAATCAAATATTCCGACTTTATGAGAAAAAGGGCCCAGATATATAGTTAGTTTGAGATATATCACTTTGATTAAACAAAACGGTCTCCGCGGTCCGCCCGTGCAATCTACAACAATCTCACACTCTGAGTGAACAGAGATATGAGAACCACGGAATCTCCATATGTTGAAATGCTATCAGTATCACAGTTCAAGGGATATGGATGAAGCACTCAGAGTCAACCAGACAACACATGCCCCTTCTTCAAAACCTATTTTGTATAAGCTATATCAAAGAAAGTGCATGATAGATTAAGGTGCAGTACCACGATATTCTTGTAAAGACCTCATTACATAAGCAGCCCTTTCTTACAATTAATTCTTATCTGAGTGCTCGTAGTTATATGAACTTTTAATAGGTCAAATCAAAGAGGATCACATTACATTACATACCTGAGTCTTTCAGGCTAAACAAAGGCCATGAGAGCTGCCAAGAAAACTAGAACATCCTAAATGGAGTCATAGGTTCATCACCTACACTAGTCTCTTTACTTTTGTTAGCGTAGGATCACAAAACGATCTTTGCCCCAATATTTTAGTCGATGTTGATATTTTTGCAAACCAGGACTATATATAAGATCTGTGGGGCCCATAGTATGTTAACCGATGAAGCTATTATAAACCTTATTTATGATACGCGACCATAGTGTAAATACTTCAACTTAAAACAAAGGATATCTGATTTTCATATT
Source organism: Priceomyces castillae (assembly GCA_030574375.1). Classification (NCBI taxonomy): domain Eukaryota; kingdom Fungi; phylum Ascomycota; class Pichiomycetes; order Serinales; family Debaryomycetaceae; genus Priceomyces; species Priceomyces castillae. The sequence goes on from JAJMEX010000009.1 coordinate 74,861, forward strand.
AGTAAGTCTTCTACACGATGATCATCAAAACTCAGATCTTTGGGCTAATGTTTCCCACTATCACATGTACTAACAGTCGTCACGCAGAAGAACAATCAAAAGTCCAACTATGATTAAAAAAAAAAATCGTATCATGGGTCCACCTCAAATCAAAACAACCTATTGTCCTCTTACTGATAGTTCTGCGACCCTGATACATTTTTGGCCTGGCTCATATTATATTTCGTGGTCGTCTCGGAAATCTCTCGTAACAGTACAGTACTAGTATTAATGATATGAGAACTCTTTGAAGGACTTTTAGTTGTATAACGTTCGGGAAACTTAAAACCAAGGCGAGACCATGTTTTTTAAGACTTTATCCAAAACGAGGTTATATAAAGTTTACGCGCTAACCACCCTTAATTTGCTTTAAGAAGGTTGCCTAGATTATATATCCAGGTCTTCTTTATGAAAAATCGTGTATCTAGTACTTTACGCGCTTCCTTGATTTTTCCAAATTTAGACTTCGCAGCCGAGCTATCCTACAGAATAAAATGTACTTGGCTGCGAGTATAATTTGTATTAACGGGAATCCATAGAGAAGACGAACTTTCGAACTTAAAAGTAATAGAACTAGTAAGGGACTTGTTAACACTAAGTATCAATTCAAGGAATAAACATCTAGTGTTATATATTTAGTTGGGAGAAGTCTTAATATCTGAATCAAGAAGCACAAGTGGACTGTGATAAGACGAAGGAAAACTTTTATCAGTTAAAATAGAGAGACGGAAAACACTTCTTGTGAAGCTTTAAGGAGTAGTATTTAACGACGACCATTCGATTTACAACTACTTTTGACTCTACAAATACACCTTGACTTTAATGATCCAACGTGAAGAACTGCTTGAGAGCATAAATAATTTAGGGGCATCTGTTCTGGATATGGAGTCCACAGAGAGTGAACAAGATTATTCTGAAATCACAGACATCATATCAACACACTCTGTAGCGACAGGCAATTCATCCATCCAGTCAGATGATATGACAGGAAAATCGATGTATTCCTCAAATTCAATTAATCCCCAGAATAATCAGTTATGGCATCAAAAGCTTTCTGATAAATATTCAAATTTGCATAACATCCTAGACTGTTTAGCGGACATTACATTACAGGAGTCCGTGAGATTAGAAGAAGAGCTCTTAAGTTGCTTGACCGATATCAGCAATTCAAAGGCTAGAAACACATATTCAATTCCCATTTTTAAAATAAATGGGCCGTCAAGATCACGAACCAATACAGGACAATGACTAGAAACTTTTACATATACACAATTCAATTCTCATTTTTATATCTATTTTCTGATATATAATTACTTTTAATACATCTATACTATAAACTATCAAGTGATTTAAATTAACTCATGTTAATATTTTATTTCATAATCTGTGCCACAAATATCGTAAATAAATATTTACCATTAACTAAATTCTAAAGGGTAGACTACTTAAGGACGACTTTTGTTGACTTAAAGAAGTTTTGACAGGTTTTGTGTTACTGATGCTATTGTTACTCAATTGTGGCTTTGGTTCCCTGGGTTCAAGATTCAAAGACAATTGATATTGCTCAGATATGGGAGGGCATTTATCCATCCAAGAGTCAAGGTATTTCTGAACATCTGGAACTTCTTGCAAATTATAAGCAGAATTTTTGAAACGATCCAATCCTTCAACGATCTCAAAGGTCTTTGCTCTCTTGGCGAAATTAATCATCCTTGTTCTATTCATGATGAATCCCGGATTACCATGAAATACAAAAGTCAAATCACTTAAATATACACCAAAGAACGGAACACATGGTTCAGACCCAACAAATTTAAGCACATCTCTGTACTCATTGAAATTTCTTGACGAATTCATAAGCTTGTTCATACCTTGTAATTTGGCTAATGTTTCAGGACTTACATATTTCCACGTCTTTTTCAACCGGTGAATAGGAGAGGAATATAAAGCAGAAATGATCGCCGTCATGGATGAGAAATTGTTATATTGACGACACTTTTCTGCAACTTGAACAAAGTATCTTATAATCTGAACTCTTTTCTTGATTTCATTCTTTCTCAAAATCATGTAAGCAACAAAATTTGTTAGCTGGTTAGATTCTTTAATAAAGTTAGTTATACTGTCAATACTATCAGTTAAGCCGGATTTGGCACCCCAAACTTTAGCCAAACAAGCGAATCTAGTAATTTTACAATATAACTTGAACTCTCGAATGGTGAATTGTCTTGCCAATTCAATATAGTCAATATCAAGCAATTTTAACTTTTTCCTATAACCTTTTAATAAAGGTGCAGGCGGTTTACCTTCCGGTAAAGATGGCTGTCTCTCAAAGCAAACCTTCTCTCCATTTTGAATTCTGACCAAATCATTGACAATGATTTTACCAATAGAATAGTTTTGCACTCTAGAACTAAGGGAAAATGAGAGCCATCTTCGAAGAACGTTTTCATTGTGGTAAGATTCAGACCAATGCTTTTCTAGAAGAAGTTTCATTATGTTTAAAACTCTTAATCTTATCGGGTTCTGCTTTTTGGATACCCATATATTATATTCTTCGAAACTTAAACCTTCAGGAGGTTCTATTGAGAATCTAGCAATCAAAAGCTCAATTAATTCACCAATGGACATCATGGTAGAGAATGTCAATAAGAATGCAGCAATAAAATTACTATCATATGCGTCATGATGGGTTAGGTGAGAAACCAAAGCTTCCCTAGTTCCACCTTTGATATTTCCCTTAATATCAAGTAAAAGGTCATACTCATCATCGCCTTCCAAATACCAAGGAACACTTGAGGGGGTTTGCCCTCCATAAAATGAAGTACCTTCATCAGATTTTTCAGACAAAAGGGTATTATTCCTCTCCATTATTAAAAGTTGTACATTCATGTCAACATGCATTACTCTTGTAGCATAGTTCAAGATAGTCTCCCTTTCATCCATCAATTGCCGAATTAACGACAAAAGTGTATTCAAGAAACTAATACCATTCTGTAAATGCCCAGAGAGTACCATATCAGGATTCATAGAAATAGTATCACCTTTAGATTTATCAAGACTCTCAATAAAGATTTTCGCAAGAATGATCGAATCTCTTTCTGAATCTTGCTTGACAATATCACGATTATAAAAAAGTGGATGATCGTCTTTAATACTTTTAAACACATCAGGATCCTCTAAAGTTAATGTTTGTGTTGCAGTAACTATTCTCGCAATCATATCATGGAAATGTTGTTTAAATTGGAAGAATTCCATAACCACTGGATAATTAAATATTATTTTTGAGCTTGAGCCTGATAAAAGCTGATCTTTTTCTCCATCCCAATTTGCAGACTCATCTACATTCAAGGAGTATTTCTTCATGAATGAAAAAATTGTAAAGTCAAAAGACTCCACAATGTCTAACATAGTACCTGCTTGGTACATGAACTTATATATCAATCTTAAGATTTGGTTATTTCTCTCTCCTTTCAAGGTATCATTATAATAGAGACTTTGTTTCTCAGGATCTAAGAACTCAAGTGATTCCTCACATATTATTACCAAATCACGACTCAAATTCTCTAGATTGGCATATGTCTCATTGTCTATGAGCACCTTAGAGTGTGCTTTGTTTTTTAGATCATCTCCACTTAGGTTGAGGACAGGGTTTGAAGATGACAAAAAGAAGTTACACCAGTTACCTCCATTGAACTCTCCGCTTATAAATCTCGGGTATAATTCAGGTAACACATTATATCTATCCTCACCAATCTCATTATCGGAAGTATCAGATGCATCTGATCCAATGTAGTCCGACATCTTAACAGTTTTACCTTTGGTAACTTTCAAAAAGATTTTTGTTACTCCCACAACATTTTTCTTTATGTTTTCAATTTCAAGCTTGATTTTTGTAAGATACTCTGTATCATATTCTTTTGAGTTGCCATTAAGCTTAAACTTATCCATTTCCTCCTTTAATGAATCTATTCGATCTGGATCAATTTTTATAGTAGCTGTCGAGTCTATCGAGTTATTTTTGTGAGTATCAATAGAAGATTCTTTATTCAACATTCTGATATCATTCTTGAAGCGTTCCTCATCCAAAGAATTATTTGTGTTAGCCATTATACTCAAATGTAAGAATCCAAGAGTATATAGTTGTGAAAATGAATTTACTATACGTCTTAGCCTCTTCTTAACAGAGGGCTCGTATTTTGTTTTCAAGAAATCAGCTCCAACTAACCGAATAGCACCGAATAACAAATTAATGACTTGAGTTAATCTAGTCATATGAGTAGCAAATAACTGTCTATCATAATTTGTTAAGGAATTGTATGTTAAATCCAAGACGTAAATTAGTTCATCTCTTACTCCGGTCCATCGAGTGAAATCTGTATTTTGCTTGTAAAAAAGACCCTCCATAGCAAAGAATGGTTGTGAAAAATGATGGTATGATGTTGTGGCCCCAATATTTTGTGAGTTACTTGAGGATGCGTTGGATTCTCTTTTCAATGGGTCAAATGATGCAGTAGAGTCAGAACGTTGATCAAACGTACTTGATGTTTCATGTGATTGGTAAGGCACTACTGAATTGTCCGTCAAGGTCTCTTTTGTTGCAACTTCAATAAGTGGGAAATCGCGTGAAGAATGATAAATAGCCAAGGGAAGAGTATCACAATATACCTTCAATTGATCACAAAAGAATATAATATCACCATTAGTGGTGCATTTTGGTATCCAAGAAGGAGTTTTATTATTGGTTTTTTGATACTGTTCAATTAACTGCTCTGCTTCATCAACATCAATAACCCGAAGTTTGAATATTGGAATTTCTTCCGGTATGGAATTACTATGTTTAGTGTGACTTGGTGTGCTACTAGCAGCCATAGACAATACATTCTCAATTCCGGAGTCCATCCTTGTATGTCCAACATTTTCTAACAAATTTTCCGCAGATCCTTGGCCATTAGACTTCGATAATAATTGCTGCAGTTGGTTAGATGACTGTGATGCCCTTGAATCAGAAGGTAAACTAGTATCCGAGCTAGCAAAACTAACGACAGAGTTTTTCCTTGTTGTAGTGGATGGACTGTTTTTCCCTTCAGAAAGATTTTTTTGTAACAAGTTAGTGAAAGATGGAAGGAGGACGTTTGCAGCGGTATTAGCAGCAGTTATTGAGTCAAGTTCCTGGTCATCTTTCAATTTACGCATCACTGGTTGTACATAATTCACTGACCTTACATAGGTATGTGGGAACCAACCTCTTAGTATTTCTCCATTTAGGTTCCTTATAATTCCATCAAGCCACCCAGTCTCAGACTTTGCTAATACATAAACTGTATCCCCCAATTGCAAAGGTAAATGTGAAGGGTGTGTTCCAGGGAAGTCATATAATGCTATAACAGTGTCGAGCAGTTTGATTGGCTGTTCATGTCCACTATTTCGATTATTATTATCGTTGGATGTGACGACATCTGGTGCCACATCATCATTGTAGTCAGACATCATATGAGGTACTAAACACCAGTATAAGCTGGTGTTAGAGTGAGTTCAGAATATAACTCAACAAAGTAATAAATACCCTCTGAGATTTTAGATGATTCAAATCTTCTTTAATTGTAGTGTTGGAAACAATGGTTCTAGATATATTGTTCCTTCAATTTGACGGATCCCAGCGCTGGTGCTGTATAATATGCAGTCCACAGCTTTACTCTAGTCCGAAATCTGGAGAAGAATATGGAAAGAAGTTGATGACATGTAATATGATATCTGACAGTTCTTTCTATTAAATTATACTCGACTGTTTCTTAACTATGATTTGAAGGGATTTTGAGCTCATAGTTAAGAAAGTATGCTTGAATACAAAGATTCAGATAACACTCCTGTATATAGCCTTTCGTCATACTTGATTTCCTTATTATATATATTGAATTAGAGAAACAAGCTCTCCGCAAAGAACACTAACTTGTTATAAAATACTTGAGTTTACAACTCTCGACTCGGGTTACTCCTATAAACGTCAAATAAGCTGACCATAGTGATTGAGAAGGAACAACTTTAAGATCAATTGGGCATGTCTTTGTTCTTTAAAGCTCCATTGGATATAGAGATAAAGCTAGATAATGAAAACACCAGAAAACATGTTGATATAAAGAGTCCTCAAGGCAGAGTTGACAGCCTTCCCATATACAAAGATGGAGAGTCTGTGAAAGGTACTGTAACAATTAGGACCAAGGAAGGTAGAAAGGTAGATCATTTAGGTGTTAAAGTACAATTATTAGGAGCGATTGAAATAAATACGGATGGATTGGTTTCTGATGAATTTCTCACAATGGCCACAGAGTTGGCAGAACCAGCACAGTTGTCACATCCGGAGACTTATCCATTCGAATTCAAAAATGTTGAAAAACAGTACGAAAGCTATAGAGGCAAAAATGTAAGATTGAGATACTATGTAAGGGTAATTGTTTCTAGGAAGTCTGCATCAGAGATCACTAGAGAAAAAGAGTTATGGGTATATCAAATAACGTTCCCTCAGGTTTCAAATAAGGATGCACCAACAGTCAAAATGGATGTTGGAATAGAGGATTGTCTACATATTGAATTTGAATACCTGAAGTCCAGATTCTCTTTGAAAGATGTCATTGTGGGACGAATATACTTCTTACTAGTAAGGTTGAAGATAAAACATATGGAATTATCATTAGTTAAACGTGAAACCGTTGGAACTCCACCAAATCAAATAACAGATAGTGAAACGCTTGTTAGGTTTGAAATCATGGATGGTGCTCCTGTTAAAGGAGAAACAATTCCTATTAGACTCTTTCTTGGTGGTTTTGGGCTTACACCAACATATAGGGATGTCAACAAAAAGTTTTCTACAAGAACTTACTTGTCGTTGGTATTAATTGACGAAGACGCAAGAAGGTACTTCAAACAGAGTGAAATAATTTTATATCGTGATTCATAGGAAATCAAAGAAGAGAGCCAAGGCAGTCTTCGTTGGTATACGTTTATATCTAATATATCACTTATAACTGTAGGTCATTATCAATGACTTATTGATAAGTTCTGTATATAGTGTTTATAGACAACAGTAAAGATATCAAAGTAAAGACACAGTTAACTCCAAATCTAGATTTCATTATATCATTATTCGATGACCCAAGAGTTATCAATATAAGCTCTTGGGCACTTGTAACGAAATAACTAGGACATATTGTCTATTTACAACTTGAAACTGTGGGAAAAGACTGGTTGGCCATCTGTGCCACCATTCAGACACCCGATTTCAAATGATTCAATAATAAATGATTCAATACTTCAGAGCCATCAGTTGGCTGTCAAAGGGATTAATTCAGAAGAAAATAAAAAAAGTAACCAAGTTGTATCAGCATCAGCAGCAGGTATACGAGCATTGGTATATCAACTACAAGCTTTATATTTGCGTACACCGGTGAAATTATTCAGACCATCAAGATTTGATTATTTAGCATATGTCAGGGCATTGGCAGACAAACACGACAATATCAACATTAAGCCTTATAGGTTCCGTACACACTCGTCAATAGGTATGTTAGTTAGTGTGGTAAAAAAAGAAGGTTGGAAATTTATTCCTGATCAAGTATTGCCACCACTAATAGCGAATTCTGCTACTGGTTTAATTCTTTACACAAGTTATTTAACAGCATTAGATTTTGTTGGTAATACATACTTTGATGTGTGGAAGGCTGGGTTTATTGCGGGTGCTACTCAATCTTTAGCTGCTGCACCTGTTGATGCTATTTATACTAGGCTGTCAGCTGCTGAGATGTTGAATGGTAATCATCAAAATCTCTGGGTTTACGGCATAAACAAACTAAAGGAAGTTGGTTTAGTTGGTGTGTTTGCTGGCTATGGGTTCTCTTTCATCAAAGAGAGTTTGGGATTTGCATTTTATTTTTCCACTTTTGAACTTGTAAAAACACAAGGATACAATTTAACATACAAGATGATAAAAAGTTATAGACAGATAAGACACAATTTCTGGGCAAAGTTTTCATCAGTTATAGACTCATCTACAACAGAGGACGAAATATATAGAAATCTGGTTGAGTCAAAACCGACTAAAATTTTGAAATCTACATTTGTATTATTAGCAGGAGCTTCGGCAGCATTTACTTTGATATCGATCCAATACCCTTTGACTAAAATTCAAAAAATACACTTATCTAGATTAGAAGCGTTGGACATATACAACTCGTCATCTCATGCAAGAAAACCGTTTATAAAACTATATTATAATTCTTATATTGAAACATACCATCATGTCATGAAGATGAAGAGCAAATCCAACCTTACATGGTTCCAATTATCTTATAAGGGATTTATCAGAAACGCACTCACAGCCATGCCAGCTACTTCTGTTGGTCTCTTGGTTTTTGAGATTATGAGAACGAAATTGGCAGACTCTTTAGAAGATGCTCCTGTTTTAAATGATTAATATATTACTTGTATATATAATTAAATGAATTATTTATTTGGGACATGTATTTCTCCAAATCTACTTCTGACCAGTCTTCTTCAAGTACGCATTCCAGCCAGCGTCTCTGTATCTTTGACCTTCAGTCTCTGGATCTCTACCCTTTCCGAAGAGACCTCTACCGACTATAATGATATCTGATCCTGTGGAAACAGCCTCATCGACAGTTCTATATTGTTGACCTAAGCTATCTCCTTTATCATCCAAGCCAACGCCTGGAGTCATAACAAGCCAATCGTAACCATCAGCAGCAATCTCTCTCTGTGCAATAAAACCAATAACAAACTCCTTATCTGACTTGGCAATTTCGATAGTCTGGTTTGTGTATTCTCCATATGCTAAGGATCCCTTAGATGAAAGTTCTGCGAGCATCAAAAGACCCCTAGGTTCCTTGGTAACTTCTTTAGCTGCTTCCTTTAAGCCACTGACTATTCCTGAACCAGTGACACCGTGAGCATTGGTAATATCTGCCCATTGAGCTATTTTAAATGCACCTCCAGCATATTGGGCCTTGACTGTATTTCCAATGTCTGCAAACTTTCTATCTTCAAAGATCAAGAAGTTATGTTTCTGAGATAACTTAATAAGGGGAACAATAGTACCCTCATAAGAGAAGTCATCTATGATATCAATATGGGTCTTTACAAGACAGATATATGGACCTAACTTCTCGATCAAAGCCAAAAATTCATCTGTTTTCCTTACATCAACTGAAGCACATAAGTTAGTCTTCTTGGATTCAATGAGTCTCAAAAGACGCTGTGCAACAGGAGAAGGATGTGATTCAGCTCTTTGGCTATATGTCTGAGTGTTGACCATTTTGAATACAACAAATAGAGATAATTAGTATATAAGTATACAATAAAATTTAAAACTCATCAATGAAATTTTTTATATACATTCTCGGTATTAAAGTCTATATCTATACAATACCATTTAATGTTGTGGGTTTAGTTATTATCATCAACTTGACTCGTGACTTCTGAATTAATTGACCTCTCTAACACTTCATTTTCTCCAGAATTGTTCTCTAAATCCTCAACTTTCTCTTCAGAATGTTCTTTTTCCTCAGAATAATCTTTCTCTTCAGAATGTTCTATTATCTCTTCGGATTTTTCCTTAAAATGTTCAGCTTCTGATGATTTTACATTCTCCTCACTTTTTCTTACAGATGAATCCTCTATATCAGCAACATTCAACTCCAGTTTCAAGTTCGGGTAAAGTAAGTTAATTTTTGACCAAGTCAATTTCCATAACTCCGTATCCTCTTGAAGTATACCATTTGAGTTCAATACTAAAACCATATTTTTAATGATCTCTGATCCAGACTCTTTAAGCTTTCCTTGATATTGGTCACTTAATTCTGTAAACTTGATGGTGTTATCTAAAATCCTCAACCAAACTTCAGCAGCCTGATCCGACTCAAATGTTGTACTAAATTTTAAAAAGACCTTGCTAATTAAAACTGTTGCTTCAACAAGAGTTTTCATGAATCCTTCAAGATCGGTTTGAAGGACTTCATTCTTAGAAAGTTCAGATAGTAATGGGAATAATACGTATTCGAAAATTCCATCTGCCGTCAATTCATCATCAAGCTCAACAGATAATGCGTTGAGTTGAATGATGTTCATCGCATAGTTTCTGACTTCCCTACAAGGGTTAAAACCTTGGTGGGCTAAAGCTTGCATCAGAGAGTATCGTAATTCTTTGCCTTTGAATTCATTGTTGCTTGAAACCAGTGATAAATCGGCAGTCAAGGCAATAGAAGACTTCGAAAGCTCTATTATGCCAACATAAACACTTTCATCAGATTTATTTTCAACATCTTGCTCCCATTGAGAACCAATTGCACCCAATGATGAGATTTCATCTAACAATCCCAATATAGACAAATAATTTGATGGTGTTACTTCACTTGCAGATTGTCTAACAAGAACGTTAACAAACGAGAAGATTTCACTTGCATGAACTTGGGAAGAAGCGAATGATCTTAATGCTTTCCAATAATTCTCATCGCCCAATAGTTGCTTGCAACACCATGAGTCAGAGTCAACTAAGGAAATCAAAGGTTGTATTAGCAGTCCGCCACTCTTGATCAATAACTGTTTATCAAACTCGTTAATTTCCAGAATTATTTTATCGATATTTGTCTCAATCTTCCTGGCTAATAATAATTTATAAGTAAGTATTCTAAGTTGTCCTTTCTTCGAAAGACCTTCGACCTGCAATTTCGGGAGTATCGTACTTGTAATTTCGGAATCGTCTAACAACAAAGCAAAGCATACTATAATTTCAAATAAAAAGAGCGTTTCCGATTCAAAATATCTCTTACTCTCCTCGGTGTTAGTTGGTAAAAGATCCAAAAGAAGTTCTGTAAATACTTTTAAGCTGGATGATTTAGAGATGCTGGTGAAGATACTTGGAATATTAATGGAGCTGACACAGTCAATGGTTGATAAAGTAGATTCGATTTCTTGATCTGTGGGTTCTGGTGGTTCATCTGAATAACCTTTAAGGAAGGATGAAAATGTTGAAAATATACCAGAATTGGTAAGTTTTGCTTTGTTAATTATATAACGAGGCTTAACCTTTGGAAGAGGACCAAGTTTAAGCTTTGACTGGAAATCAGAGAATAAGTTTGGATTAACCAAACAGTTCTCAAACAATGATAAAATAATCTTGAGAATTTTAGCCCAGGACTTAGTAACTCTGCAATCAGTCTTCTTGATAAGTCTGAATAACACGACAATGGAAAGTTGGGCCTTGAAATCTTTTCCAAACCAAACTGCCATATCACTAACTGTAATAACCTCATCTTTCTTTTCAACCTTAATTTGTGTGATTGGGATTTTTTCACGGCCATCTTCCGGAACAGCTCTTTCGGAACTATCAGCCAATGACGTTAAATTGGCTAACAAACCAATCAACTTATCGATAGAAGCTTCCATATTATAATACATACATATGTTAGCACATTTATCAATCGATGACATCAACCTAGTGATTATGTGGTCATCAGTAGCCTCTTTGAAAACTTGAATCAAAGTTTCAGTAATTACATCAATAACAGCTTCGAATAAGACTTTATCAAATTGACAGATTTCAATAGGATCATAATTTACTTCCTCTTGGGTCTGCTTTTGAGACGAAGAGATAAGATTGTTCCATGCATCATCAAACCATTTATTCGTTCCATGATGTTCCTCAGGCATGATAATTTCTCTGTCTTTAATGGACAGGTATATCTTCGCTAAATACCATTCAGGAAAATCTTTACCATTGTAGACACCTCTCAAGTTTCTCTTATAATCATCCAAATGCATTTGCTTTTTGACTTGGGGGTTGTGTAAATCAGTATTCAATAAAATTATTGAGTAAGATAAAACAAAAACCGAATCTCTATCTGGACGAACAACTTCCTCATCTGGGGATCTCTCAGCATCAGAAGATTTTTGACAGCTAACATACTTTTCAGCAAAAAGTTCAACTATACGCTCAATCTGTTGTGATTCTCCTGGCAATCTAAAAGTACGCAATAAGATTCTAAGAGCTTCGTCGACTCTTAACTCTCTGAAATCAAATATTTCAATGAAAGCTTTTAATAACTCGGTGTTATTTGGTTTTGCTAAGAATTCTCCTAAAATTTTTTTGTTTAATCTCCCTGACTTGGTGAAGAAAAAGTTTGCCAATTGATCAATATCACTTGCATCAGATATGAACCCATGTTCCTCTAAGGCCTGAATTCCTAGTTTAGGACGCTCATTCAATAACTCTGTACATTTGATAAATTCAGTTTTCTTGGTCCTATCCTTAATAAGATCTGGCAAAGAAGCATTAGATAAATCCAAATTTGAAGATTTAATTCTATCATTAACACCACTAATAAAAGAAAGGATACCCTCCAAACAGATTGGCGGAACTGTTTCTGTAGTTATCAACGCAGATTTTGGTAAGGATAACTTGCATAAAAATTCGATCATCTTAGTGGATAAATCCGAACGATTAAAATCACAGTCGTAGTCAATAAACAAGTGAGTGAAGAATACTGGTGATCTGGTCCAAAGTAATGACAAAGATTCTAAAAGCATTTCCTTTGAAGCAGGAATCCTACTTGCAACTAAATCACCACTAATAGTATCATTATCATTCTTCTTGACGTCTGGAAGAATAGATTTGAATAAAAGGGTAAATGTCAATTCAATTTGAGACTGGAGTTGTCTACCTAAGACAATAGCAATAGTCGAAAAGAGCTGCAAGGATACCTGTAACAATGGAGGAGAATCTGTTGTAGTTATCGTCTGTAAAACATGCTTAGATACCGGATCTGCTATGAGGCTCATTAATGAAATATGCTTAGGAATCTCAAGACCCGAAACTTCAATTGCAGTGTTTATAAGAGAAAATGCAAACACCCTTGTGCTTTCCATATGCTGATATTGATTAGATGGAGAAATCATCGAGATTAGAATTACCAAGAACTCATTAATGCAAACAATACCAAATGGTTGCTCAGATTTTTCTTCAGACCTATCATCTTCTTTTGTTTCGACTAATTCAGTTGATTGTGTAGATTTTTCGCCCACATCTTCTTCATTATCCTCGTTTATAGACTGATTTGTCTCAGTTCCTCCAATTACATCTTCTGGCAATTGTGTATCCAGGAAATTTGTTTGAATTTCTTCTGTTGATTCAGGCTCAATATACTTGAGTTCACTGAAAAGGCGAACAGTAATAGAGAACATGGCCATTTCTGCAGCCCTCCGTAACACTTCACTTCTCTTTTTATTACATGCTAATGACAAACATGTCTGTACTACCTCTGATATTACTTCATTAGGAAGATATCGAGATAAAGGACTAGTTATAATCGCTTCCAATGATCTCAAAACTTTAAGAAGAACTGAGTCATCTGAGTTTTGATCTGCAGCTTCAAATCTGCAATGAGTAAGAGATGATATTATTTGGATTAATGAACTTTGGATATTCTTTGATTTAGATGATATAATTTCATAATCCAAAAATTTTGAAATTGCATTTAGTGACAAAGCAGTTATATGACCTGATATTGAGGATGACTTAATAACTAGCAAAAATGGTTGTAGCAACGTAAGACTATCAATTTCATATAAGTCCTTGGCTTCAGTAAGAATTGTCCTCAATTGTAAAAAATTTGATAATAACGGATTATCATTACTTGGTCTGTTATTATTGGCTAAGTTAGATGCTAAATTGTTAATAGGATCATCCTCTCCAAAGAAATCTCCTGCTCCTAATATTGCAGCTACTCCACTCTGTGACCATCTTGTCATTTTACGCATAGCTGAAGAAATAGTCATGCACTCATTTATCATTAAAGTAATGGGATCAATTGCAACTTTCGGTTCATTCTTCAATCCAACTATTATCAGTGACAGCGGTACACTTGTTAGGTAGTGATTCTGTAGCGGAGTCCCCACCATTTTACCTTCAATAATACTTAAAGTCGTTTTCTTATTTGTGATCGCAATATTAACGATGAAATGCTAATAACTTTAAAATATGATTTCAGTGCAGAGTAAGATCTATCAACTTATTATTGATATATATCAACTTCTCCAATCCACTTTGTGAAATTTATGAGTTTGAACTTATCTTAAACAATATTTTAATAAAGATCCTTTTCGTGTTCTAACAAATTAGGCCCTCAGTGAATTAAATGTTTTTACGTGTTGACGATTACACGTCATTGTTAAGGTTGATAAAGACATGAATATTTAGACTGCGACATAAAAAGTATTGCTAATACAATAAAATCAGAACGAAAGCATATTTACAAGATGGTAAAGACTATATAGAGCTATATATACAGTTTACTATATTCTTCTGAGATAATAGTCTTTGAATGAAGTCCAAGCAAGTCTCCATTCCTTTTGTTGGAGCTTAGGGCTTAAAATATCAAAATCATACTTTTGAAGCTTTTGAAGATAAAGAGAAGAGGGAATAGAGACCATAAATGGAGTGAAAATTGCATCTGGAAGACCTTTTCTCCAACGCTTAGCATATTTTTGTAAATATGAATCGTTTGGATGTTTCGCAATGATATCTTTGATCTCTTCTTGTGCCCTTGAAAGTTTACTTCTGGCGGTAAGTATATGGTCATTTGCTACCGTAGCAGTTTCATATACAACGTCTCGTAATTTTTCTCTGATTTCTTCCATTTCTTGCTTATCGCTAACATGACCCTGTGTAATTCTCAATAAAGACTCCTGTGAGAGATTATATTTAGTCATCAAGTCTGTTGGTAATGTCACCTGGTTGCGAGTAGTTGAGTAGTAGTTTGCTCCTAGGATCATTGAACCAATAGAAGTTGCTTGTCCAATATGAGCAGCAATGTCACTAACAAGATTTTGTAGATTTTGGGAATATTCCAAAACAGTTATTGCTGATGGCGAAATGGATGGCGATAACAAGAGACCTTGGGTTAAATAGTTGAGCTGAGAGTAAGTACCCTCTCCATAAGAGCAAATTGACTCTACTGTGTCAAATGATTTGTTCTTCAAAAAATGTCTTCTAGTTTGTAAGAATTGATGAAAGTAGGAGATGTCCAAATTCAAATCTTTCCTCAATGCATCTCTAAGCAATATAGCAGTGGGTTCGCCTACATCTTTGTTGGAGTATGGATCAGTAAATATCTTTGAAAGCATATCGCTCCAAAATTTAAATTTCATATCAGCCGTTGATACTCCCATTGTGCTCATCAACTGATTAGAAGCTTGTGATGCAGTAGATCCAAAATTCCTTCCTCCATCATTGATCTTGTTAACTTCCAAATTGAATGCCCTGATCGATAAAAATGCATCTCTAGCCGGCTCTGGAATATACTGGGATAATAGATATGAGGATCTGTCTTGTTGCTCTAAAAGAGCAGAGATATTTTCTCTAGCACTAAATAACTTCAGATCATAACCTTTGTCTGTAGACAACTTTCTCCTGGCACCTGCAGTACAGTGCCTCTTTAGCACAGTACGACGATACATGATTCCTCTGGATTGTTATTTCCTTGATAAGTTAGAAAGAGAATCTATAGGTGCCAGAACCAATTTTTGTGTTCCCATCGATCTCACTTTCAATGAACAATTCTAATCTGACAATATAATTTTGCAATCTTACTTAAGAAAGTATGAAGATCGAAGTTGTTAGAGAGTGTGCTTACCTTGATATATCTATAGGAGGAACTGCAACTGGTAGAGTTGTGCTACAACTTTATAACGATTTGGCTCCAAAAGCATCAAAGAATTTTTTAGAACTATGCCAAAGTAAGACAGAGAAGAGCTTCCAAGGATTATGCTTTCATAGAGCAATAAAAAACTTCATGGTCCAATCTGGTGACTGGAAATATGGGAGATTTTATTCAGAGTATCCTAATAAAGAAATTGGAAACTTCAGTGAATCATTTGAAGGACCAACGTTCGAAGATGAAAATTTGTCTGAACCTCTAGATGAACCATTTAAACTATGCATGAGCAATAATAGTAAAGATTCTAATGGATCACAATTTTTTATCAATACATTTCCAGAACCACATTTGAATGGTAAACATACAGTTTTTGGTAAAGTTATTCACGGCAAGTCAGTGGTTCGTGAAATGGAGAGAGTCCGTACTGATGATAACAACTTACCTCTTAAAGGAGAACGTATTGTTATTGAAAATTGCGGTAAATGGGAAGACGGAATGGAAATACCTATTTTCAATGCCAGCTATGATACGACTGGTGGTGACATCTATGAAGAGTATCCTGATGATGACCCACATATCGATAAAGATAGCTCAGAATCAGTTTACAAAGCATCAGAAAAAATTAAAGAGAGTGGGACTTTGCTCTTCAAAAAGAATGATAAACAAAACGCTTATTTCAAATATAAAAAGTGCTTGAGATATGTGATGGAATATATTCCTGATCAAGATCAAGAACCAAAATGGTACTACTTATACAATGAGTTGAAAAAGAAATTATATTTAAATTTATCTTTAGTATGCTTACAGTTGAAGTACTTTGAGAAGGCTCTAAATTATTCAACTTACATCATTGAAGCATCTGATGCTTCTAAGCAAGAGAAGGCTAAGTCGTACTATAGAAGGGGTTCTTGTTATCTTGATTTAAGAAAGTTTGAAAAGGCTGTTGAAGATTTCAAGCATGCAAAAGAATTGGCTCCTGAAGACAACGCTATCACTAATGGATTAAATAAGGCTGAAAAGCTATTGGATGATAAAAAACAGAAACAGAAATCAAATTTTGCAAAGTTCTTCCTGTAAAAATACAGTTTTCTTCATAAAATATCAAGAGCTTATTATGCATGTATGCATACATATATATGAATATATACTATAGAAATGAAATATAAATGTATGTGTATCTTTCATCACCTTCATTTCATATTGAAATAATTTAATGATCGTTCGTTCCATTATCTAATCTATCATGGGTATTGTGGCTAGTTCTGGCACTTGGATTGGAATTTGCAACGATATCACTGGTTTCATCAACATCAGTATTAGCAGCCTCAGTGCGGTCATCATTTGAGTTGGCGGATCCTTCATGTTGATTCGTAATATTAGAACTAGATTCTTGTACATCGCTAACCAAGCTTCTCAAATTCATATAGTCTAATGTCGTTTCATCTGTTTCAACCCTGTCCGTCTGTCTTGTCTCAACTCCACTTGCAGACCTCCTGCTTGAAATGCCAGTTGGAAACAAAGGCTCAGTATTTTGACCCAGTTGCGGCCTTCTTAAGTACGCTAATAAATGAGAAATCACATTATTTTGTCTTTCACTTCCACTATCGGATTCACCATCGGTAGCACCACCAGTATTTGCTCTGTTGGTGATATCATCCCTGAATCCATTAGCAGACCTTAAAATTCTTCCCAATGATGATAGTCCCACTCTTCCACTATTCTGATTGCTAGAACTCAAACTTTGTAAGATATCTGAAAATCTGTCGGATCTGTCTACAACCGTAAAATTTTGGCGAAATCCTGGAGGATTAACTGTATTATTAGCTAATCCAAATATTGAAGGTTCTTGTCTCTCTGAACTCTCATCCGGACTCGCATCTCCCACAGATGCTCTGCATAAGGGGCATGTTTTATGATTTTTTAACCATTCGAACAAACACGATTTACCGAAGCTGTGACCACAAGGCATTTCAACAGCTAAATGTTCGAAGGTCCCATTAAAATCAGAAAGGAGCATCTTCCCATTATCATCTTGATTACGTGGATTCTTTTTCTCACTAGTGGAATTATGATGCTCTTCGATGTTTCTATTTGTAATGCTTGCATCTTTATTATTGAGCTTTTGCCTTTTCCTGGGTTGCGGATGATCGTCATCATCATCATCATGATCATAGTCATCATTTCTTCCTTCCTGGTGGACATGGCTGCTTCCCTCGGGACCCTCAGAGGATGGTTTCTCAAAATCTTCAAAACAAATTGGACACGATTTTGTTTTCCCTAATTCCTTCTCAGATTTGATTGGGAAAGAATTAAGCGTGTCAACGTTGATCCCCTTCTCCTTATGGAGACCGTTTATAATTGTAGAATATGCCATTTGGGTTGCTAGTCTAATAAATTCTTGTATCACATTTGGATCTCTATTGGACGAGTTATTTGGTAAAGTCATGATTAAAGACCCCGACCTGTTGGGGGTCAGAGGATTATTTTCATCAGAAAAAACATAGTTCACTGTAATTATAATTGCTCCACTATTATTTACATCTGATCCAGGAAAATTTGCCGTGGTCGTTGTAGCAGTAGCAGTAGTAGAGCCATCAATTCCTGTTGTATCCTCAGTTGGTCTTATAATCTCGCCAGGCGCTACTACTGGAGTAGTCACTGGTTCTGATGCTGCAGAATCTCCCTCGGGTACATCACCTCTAGCCCTATTATTGATTCCAAGGACATTATCCATAAATCTCCCGAAAATCCCATTACTCTCTCCACTATTTGTCGTTTCTTCTAAAGAGACTTGCTCCTCATTCAGAGTTCTTTCTGGGACCTCGCGCCCTGGGCGGTTCAGAGACGGTTCTTCTTCTCTGCTAGATCTATCTGTATTATGACTGGAACTTGCCATGTTAGTATTCGTCTCTTTGTAATAAATTTTTGTTGTAACCTCCTTGATTAAATTACTAAGCGCCTCAACAAGAACTTACTTTTCCATAATATACTTGTTGATCCAATGGATCGTGTACTCAAATAAAAGTATATATGACCGTTAGGGGTGATGTTCTATTAGATTAGGTCCTTACCCCCCTACTTTTATAGTTAAGAAATATATAATAAAATGCTAAATTAAGAAGTTTAACATGATTCAATATTACGAAGTAGTTATCGGTTTGATTCACGACAAATTTGGTTTTGTGGTATCAAACCACGAGAACAGTCATCTATATTTATCTAACAAATTTTGCAGTCTTCTTTAATGAAAGAGTCATCTACCTGAATGATACCTGATTAGTAATGAAGTTATTATATAGAGTGATCTATATTCATGTCTATTAACTTCCATGATCATTGGGTTTTTCTAAAATTCTGACTACTAGACTAACATTAAAATTAACTACAAAAGATAATAATAACGGGAATGTAATAAACGGTTTTGTGGAGAAGATGCCGTATCCATAAGAACGTTACGTATTAACATTCAATTATACTAGAGGTTTATTAATTAAAGATTATAATTTCTTTTCAAGAAATTCAAAGTGGAAATTTTATCGCTAATAGTTGTAGAAGATTCATCTTCTTTGTTAATGGATTTGTAATTAAGATCCCTGAGTGAGTCGAGAAAAAATTAAGCCTGGAACTTCATCTGAAATAACCTCTATTTTTATCTTTATGGCTTATTTTTCCTGTCCTGATGAATATTATTAATCATCTAATAACGAGGTATATACACATCTCAAGAAATTATTTACCAAGATCACATGCATTCCAGATGTCAACTCGCTTATATCCACAAGTAGTACTGCACATATTCCCTTGAATCAAGCATCACTCTATGAAACAGTGATTCCTTGCTTATTGAAGACAAACACGCAATTATACTCACCTGAACGTGTATAGTCGATTAAATATGTGTTCCAAGATGGGAGACACATTTTCTCACAATTTCACAAATCTTGGTAAGCAAGATCAAAGCAACTCATGTGAAATACTTTGTTGTATCTATTATAGTTCCTAGACTTGTCGGTTGATACGTTAACCGATTTCTTTCTTTCAGAGTCAAACATAATTAGACCACTCATCATCCAGATTCGATTCAAAATCATATGAAATGTGTTTCCTGAAACGGGTATGGCATTAATGATAATTCAGTAGTCAAACTGTTTCGTCTTTTACCGAGTTACACTACTAATCTTATAATTTATGGACGAATTTGAATCTAGATGGGAGGTAAAATCACAAGATGCGTCAATTTCCTTCTCTAGTTAAGCATCGGCTAATATGTTATTTTTTTCAGCTAATTAGAACTAATATTAGAACTTGATCTCTCTCCAGGAGCCGTGGTTGAGTTCCACATATTCAGATCCTAATCAATTGGACACTAGTTCGATTTACAATTGATATTTTTCCTTAGCAATCGCATTTGGGTAAATTTCAAGGTACAATTTCCCACGTAAGTGAACTGTGTTAATCTTATCTTAAATACGATTCGCTTACTACCGAATATTTCCATGTCAAGAACTTTACAGAGCTTGTTCTGTTCATCCAAACCATTGCATAAAAGTCTAAATTAACATACGATATGCATAGGTGAACTTTAGATGGAGTCCGGTATATAATCAGTAGATGCAAAAGTCATATCTATGATATACCACCAATCCAACGGAAATTTTGGCTTCCATAGACGTATTACAATATTGTTCTTTTTACATTGTTGATCATATTTTTGAAAAGACTGATCTTATCGTTAAGTCAAGTCACTGAATTACATTCCTAACAACTTTCAAAGTAAACCTGAAAGAACGTATATAATCTATAACCACACAAGAGCAGTTAATGTCGACATCATGATGAAGAAAACAGAGACAGGATAGATTGACGAAGAGTCATTCTTTTTGCTGCCTTGTCCCCCACTACTTCCGGTAGGACTAGATCCACCGGCACTAACGGAAGTGAAGCCAACATATGCATCAGAAGCGGTAAGTTTACCAGTTTTGTATGAGACAGTAGTGGAAGGGTTTTGTTCGGAGATATCCAGAGCTGTAAAACCACTGGTTGAAGAATAACCAGCAGCCTTTGAAGCATTTGGAACAGATTTGTCGATAATCTCGATGTCTTCATCAGTGGTGTACTTAACTTGAGCCAATGAGATTTCATCGGATTCTAAGTCAAATACAACGTATGCATTTCTCAAGAAGTTATCACCTAATAATATGTATGAACTATCTTGCTCAATGATTCCTAATATGCACAGTGATCCAGCATTCAAAAGCATAGACGATAATGGAACATTGATTGTCTGGCCACTAAAGTCAAAGATAAAGCTGTAGTCGCTACTACTAGTACAATCAACTTGGTAACCACCAACTTCACTAGAATATTTTCCTCCTAACATGGTACCAATCTTATGGAGTAAGCTGGGTGGAAAATAACTCAAAGTGGATCCACTATCGAGAAGAGTTTGGTACTTGTTATCAGTGATAGAAACTTCATTTGCACTGTCGTTGAATTTTATGGAGTCTAAGCCAACTGCCAACCTGAACAATTGGTCAGAACCAGCAACTGTGCTGATAATTGGAACAGTTTCTAAAGATCCTGTATACTTTGCATGATCAATTGCACCAAACAATACAGTACCTGAAGTAGAATCAACATCACCCAAGTATAAAGAATAAGCTGTTCTTTCAATAGTACCTTCGGCCTTTAACTTCAATGGAAGATTCTCATAAGAGTATGCAGATTTTGCACTGTTAGCGTTAGAATAAGTTACCTCAAGAGCTGGCAAACCAATTCCCAAAACACCGATATTGGAAGAACTAACATTGGCAATAGCAAGCGATAATGATTCGACCGTGGTGTTACCGATTATAACACTATCAGTACCCCAAATACCAGTTGCTGCGGACCCATCGGCATATTCAATGGCAAATTGAGGAGCGGATTCGTTTCTATGGAAGGAGCTGGATTTTTCAGTATTGTAAGAACCATATTGGGTGCAAGTTGCTGCATTACTCTCACCTCCACTTCCACCAGTACCGCCGAATGGGTCACCACCTCCAGGAAGACCACTTTCTGCAATGGTTATAGTTGTGTAGAATTCACCATACTCAACGGCGGATTGCACGGGCGACACGGTGGTTGTTGGCTTTACCTTCTTATCTTTCTTTTCAACATCAACCACCTTCTCATGGTTCTTTTCATCCTCTAATGGGCCATATACTTTATCGAAGCTATTATATGATGAACTTGCTGATGATTCAGAAATGCATTGCACGTCATGAGACATCACCCATAAATCAGAGGACCCTGTATCCAAAAGCACCGAGACCTTGTCTTTATTAGATCCAATTTGTAAGTCAATCTTATAAAAAGTCTTCAGGTTAGTAATAGATGTAGTCACATAATCACCATCTCTTTTTTGAATAACCACCGGGGCTTCTTGGTTCAAATCGTTCACATTTTCACCTCTATGTATATCAAAGTCAAACCTAACTACACTTGCAACATTTTTAGCTGATACTGACCTCAATGACCAGAATATTGGGGCCGATATCAAAAGCCAGTTTAACTTCATAATAATCTATTATCTATTAGCTTTCGTAATATCAATCTAAATTCTATGATGTTTTATTCTTTTTATTGCTTTGCAAAAAATAATCTGAAATTATTTTTGGAATATGCTGTAAAAGGCTATGAAAGAATGATCTCAATTTACCTTCACACGACTAAAAAGAAGTGTATGGTATGGGATACTACGCTTAGAATACAAGCACTTGGCACATTTATGATACTAAGCCTTGCTCACTTGATCATATCATTTAATTGAATGCATCTAGAAATTAACCGATCATAAACTAACGTCTAAATAATTAAATATGATGTAATATTAATGCTACAAGAAGTTACCATGCGAAACCGGTTGAGGTAAAAGCCACGATAAAAAGGAGTGATAAGGGGTAGAATTAAGTGTAGAGTTCTTGGACCTTTAGCAAGAGTTCTATCGTTTCCTTTCTTGTTACTATTAAAAAGTTTGCTACAGTCTCTGTTTCCCGTAGAATTTGCTCCTAATTCGGTGTTACTTTTATTGGTTGCAGGGTCCTTAGTACTCAGTGGCTCAAACTTTCCTGAAACAAGATAAGTTGAGGCGAGGTATAAATAGAAATTTTAGATTGATCCAGTTAGGTACCGAAAAGTGTTTGATATATGCTCCTCTGTGTAATTGCCCGATTGATCAACGGTCTCTGAGAAACCTTCGTCAGCTTTAATTACACTTGGGATTGAATATGGGATAAATTGATGATACTTTTGGTTAGGGTAGGTCGTTTCACTAACAGAAAGAATCTTATTATTTTGCAAGTGTACCATCATATATATATTTTCCTTCGGAAGTTATCAATCTAAGGAATGATGTGATCCACCGCAGCCATTATTTCCAAAATACTTTTCTCTTTACCGAAACTGAAAAGTAAATCAGTCTATCACACAGATATAGTCTTTGGTAAAATCAATGTTTAACCTGTAGTTTCCACCGTTGATACAATCAGAGACATCCCAGTACTATATCAGAATTCTTTTCCATGAATATTGCTAATTTATTAACCATTTCTCCTAGAAAATCACGGTTCGCTGAACAGTTGCTGATAATTGAGAAGTAAGTTTAATGTAATAATAGTGGTACATTAAGTGAGCTACGATTAGTTCACATTAAGAGTTAAGAAGTGTCATGGTGACCTTCATATTATATTGTACCATATACCCTCAATCTCATATTACAAACATGTCGTATTCTTTGGTTTTAAGATCTCACGTTCTGTTTAGAGCTGATAAAGGGATTTTGTCAGATTGAATTAAAGAAGATGCGGTTTATTCTTATCACTTTTTAATGCAGTAATATTAAACATATCTAATGTTTTGTTGGCTTTCTACAATGTATTCTCTTTCATCTATAATTTTCTTCTCATTTCCTTCTTTTACCTAGTCCTTTTGGCTTTCTAACCTTTTTGTACAACAGTTTACATGAGTAAACATAAGTAAACATGACCTACAGCTAAGAAGAAAATGTTTCAGCAATAATACAATTTAATCAATGAATTCTGAAATGAACTAAACTAAGTAATTTACTTTTCGATTAGTGCCCATCTCCCATCATGCTACCATCTCTCTTTTGACTCCAACATCACTGGTTTTATGCTCAGAACTGTTGTCATTATCTCTCTGTGACAGGTCGCTTTTTCTTTCCAGTACTTATTCAGGTATTCTCTCCTCGATATCACTGATGGTGGTAAGAAGAAGACTAAATCGAACCTATTGGTACAGCGTTTCTTACACTCTGTTCTGCAATCAGACATAGATAAAAGCCACTGGTTTGAGAAAATACTCGCAACCCAACTCCCTGTTGTTATTTATGGAAGTAAAAATTCCTTCTTTGGTTGTTCAATCTCTTTTATACATACTTGGCCTAACAGACTCCATATTATACCTTCTATATTGGATTTTGCAACAATTCATATAGTAGTGCATACAGTGAAGGATTAATCGTACAAATTAAGGACCAAAACTCTCTTTGAATATGCATATTCTGCTGCATGAAGCGACGCATTGTTCTCTAACGTGGGGTTATTAAAACCACCCGCTAAAAATCTCTTAAGTAGTTTGATAGATAACGAACAAAGTCATAACCATGAACAACAATAACAAAGCGAGCAACAAAATGTAGGGCAACTGATCCATTAATAGTTCATGACGAATTTCATTATAAATCATCACGTCTTATCTGCATACATTTATGGTTATGGTATGCGAAGAATTAACTATAAAATAAAACAAGTATATAGAAGAAAAATAAAGCCTGGTGAGCATATATAGTACAAAGCAGGCCAGCCCATCCTGAAAAAACAACAGGGAAAAACCGGAAAATAAGACTGAAAGAAGTTCGCCGTTTTATACAAAAATTCTAATTTTCAGTGTAGGTCTAACAACGAAGCCTCTAACTAGATTAATCTTTGAAGTTACTTTTTACTGTTAACTTCCACCACATCGCGGATGTAGTCCTTAATTAAGTCTCTAGAGCATTCGAAACCAGTGAATGAAGTAGAGAACTCACGAATAATAGCTGTGTCTAATTGAATTGAGGAAGTAATTGGGATCTTCGTGGAAGATGGTGTTGAAGAAATGTACTCAAGGAGTACCCATATCTTTTCCAAATGAATAGAAAAGAATTCAAATGATCCAAACCAATAGTGAATGAGAAATTCCAGAGGTTGTGGCAGTAAAAGTCTTGCCAAATTTTTTATCATATCCACAGAAGACTCAAAAGTAGCCTTAGAATCTAGAGAATTTTTGAGTCCTTCAATTGCTTTGAACGCGTTTTTATACCAAGGCACATTTTGGTGCAAAATAGCCAAAGATGGCTCATCGTGGAAGATTTTCCATGTAGTCCTGAAACGTTCGGTAACAACACCATAAATATAATTTACATCTACTGCCTTACCCTCTGAACGGCCTAAAAATGACTGCAACGACAAGCAGAAAAGACCTTGATACCCCAAACACAAGTAAAATGTTTCTAAAGAAAAATACCCTCGTTCTTTTGCAAATAGAGCAAGAAGAGGTTCTTTGGATCTAGAATTTTGGGTAACCAACTTATCGAAAAAAATGAAATGGTTAAAAATGCACATCATCGCAGTGACATAAGACAAGAACTTGACACTGGGAAAATATCCCCTTTCTAATCTAACTATATCAATGCTCCTGACGATAAATAACATCACCCTCTGGCTTTTGTGTAGTAGAAATAAATCTTCGTTCGTCGATCGATAATTGGGAATTTTTGCTCTCATGCTAAAATCATAAAGTTCCTTTTGGACAATCTCCTGCCACTCAATGGACATGATAAGGTATGATGAAATCAAGTCAGTAATAGAAGGTGCATCTAAATTAACTCTCCTGAAATAGGAGGAACAAATGTGAAGTTGGAACTGATGATAAGAAGATTTTTTGGATGATAACTTACCATAAATAAACTCTATCATTTCCTTATTTGGATCTAATAGATGTTCCATTTGATTTGGATTTTTGGATTGGAAAAATGGAGTGATAGCAACTATCATCTTTAGATTTATCGCATATTGAGCAAGCAACTTGAATTCGGGACTTTCTTGAAAGGTATTTGTTTTTTGTTTAACTAGTCGAAGAAAGTTTTCATTACTCAATAATAAGGCCAATAGCTTATTATAGTCATAAAAGCTGAAGTGAATCTGTCCAGAAATTGAAAAATAGATATAAGTGAGGAAGAAAAATTTCATTGCGAACACCAAGTCTAGCATTCTACCAAATGATGCCAACTTTAAATTGAGCATTTTTGCAGTTTCAATCCATGATTCTCTGATTTCATCTTGTTTGATTACCTTGGAGGTTCGAACTGATGTCTTATCAAGAGTAACCAATAGCAGACCAATAGCCATTACTACAAAACTGCAACTAGCCACTCGAATTTCATTAATGGTTAAAAATATTGAACCACTCTCTTCTGCTAATTCTATTTTCCTCTGGATCTCCTCGAAAAAATTTAAGTCTTTCTCATAGTCTAGAAATTGTTTAAGATTATCCCCAGTACAACTCTGAGTAGCAACAAACAAGCTCTTGGTTACTCCATAATTACGAGTTAAAAACAAACATTTCTCCACATCACTAGATGTTAACTCTACCTTATAAATACCATCATCTATAATATCACTGTTCAATGATTTAGGACTTGCATTTTGGCGGCTTACAGGAGTTGGAAGATTATTTTGATTTACAATCTCGCGGCCACCTTTTTTTTGTATTTGACCCTTTCGGTTCATCACTCTCTTTTTCCTCTGTATGATCTGACTTAACTCCTCTTCCGAGGGAGGCTGTGGAGGACTCCCGAAACATTGTTCTGTTCTCTTGAACCTTTGACAAGAATGACAAGGTAACTGCAAGTCACATTTGATCTTGTAAATTTTGCATGGACCGCAACTATACGTCCTTCGTTGACGTTTTGGTTTTGCTTTATTCTCCATGGCTATCAAATCTATTGACTCCTCAAACAATCTCAAAAGAAATCCTTGAAGCTTTCTATCTTTTTGATCTTACTTTTTATCGTGATTCGATGTATGAACTCCCAAATGTTTACTTATTTTTCTTTATAAATTAGATCCGCGTTGCCTAATATACCCCCATTATGGCAATACGGGAGATAACCTTTAGTAATCTAGCAACGTTAGCTAACACCAGAAGGAGTAGTAAATGTTTTTCATGATTCCAGCTGATTCTGTATATGGTTAGTCAATCTGAAATGAGAGGCATAGCGAAATGGTCCCAGTACTGTATATAATATGTTACACAAACAATGGTCGTGTACTTTTTACCAAATTATATTTGTCCAATTGCATACTACCAATTTTTCATCTTATAGGAGCTGCTCAACTAAGATCAGAGTGGAAGGACATTATTGATATATTAGGTTAGTGGATATGTTGAGCAGGGCATTTTCAAGAGTGGGAATAAGAAGTAATGCTTTGCTTCAAGTGGCCCGTCCAGCTGCGCCAGGTGTCACCAGACAGTTCTCCAAAACAAGTACTCTCAGTAATCAAGAAGAACTCCCAGACTTGAATGAATTACCTAGAAAGTATTCTAAAGAAATTCATAGACCATTGGTAAATCCAGCTGATAAATACAAGGAGAATTCAGAGGAATTGCACAAGTTCGGAAGGTATATTATGGGATGTTTGCCTAAATATATTCAACAGTTCTCTGTTTGGAAAGATGAGTTGACTTTATATGTGGCTCCATCTGCATTAAGACCAACTATGCTGTTTTTAAAGAATCACACTTCAGCACAATTTAAATCCGTCATGGATGTTACTGCAGCAGATTATCCATCAAGAACTAATAGATTTGATGTTGTGTACAATATGTTGTCAGTCAGATACAACTCAAGAATCAGAGTCAAGACTTATGCCAGTGAAGTAAGTCCAGTTCCATCCATTGTCCCTTTGTTCCAGGGTGCTAACTGGTACGAAAGAGAAGTATACGATTTATTCGGTGTCTTCTTTGAGGATCACCCAGATTTAAGAAGAATTATGACAGATTATGGTTTTGAAGGACACCCATTGAGAAAGGATTTCCCAACAACTGGTTACACTGAAATTAGATACGATGAAGAGAAGAAGAGAATTGTGTATGAACCATTGGAATTAACTCAAGCATGGAGAAATTTCAGCGTTGGTTCTTCTGTTTGGGAACAAGTTGGTGAAGGTAAAGACTTCACACCCGAGTCATTTAAGTTACCAACTCCAGAACCTGAGCCACAAGAAGATGAAAGCAAAAAGTAGTAATGGGGTATTAAATTAACGAAAATTCCCCTTTTTTCCTTATTTCGGCATAGAACAACAAGAGGGATAGAGATAAGAGATTAATTCATAACATTTCTTGCATTATATACACTAAGCTATACAAATCCTTATTCTTTAACCTAGTTTTCTCGATTTCTTTCAATCTTTTATATTCTTTTTATTTGATAAAGATTTATTAAAATGAAAATGTATGAATTTTTCTTTTAAGTACGTAACGCATTAACATTGTTATTAAGTTCTGACAATTCTTGTGTCTTCTCGTGTAAGAAGTTTTCCAAAGTAGATACCTGAGCTTCAATTAGTTCAATATCTCCTTTCACGTTAGACAAGTCCTTAGCACTGGCATCATCTGAACTTAAACTGTTCAATTGACCCTCCTTAAATTTCAATAATTGTTCAAATTCATGTTTAATAACAGTGCTAGAATTATTTGCCTCATCTTTCGAATTGTCTTGTGCTCTCTGTAAGAGCGTTTCCAATTCGTTGAGCTCCCGTCTCAACCTTACTTCTTCCCAATCTGTGCCTTCAGTTGCAGAAAAGTCCGTTCCTTTTTCTGTCCTGGTGTTTGCTTGGCCAATCTTTCCGAGGTAATCACTGGCAAAGGATTTCTTACCCCCACCATTGTTGGAAGTCTTTTGAGGCTGAAGACGAGTAACAGAATTGATGTCATAACTAGGTTGTTCCTTGGAGAATGTAGCTCTCAACGATGCAGGAACACCCCTTGGGACCCTTCTGCCATTTTCACGTTGGTTTAATATATGAAGGAAAACCAAGACTTGATCCTTATCAATAGTTTCAAAAGATTTTGGATTGACCAAGTTCCAGGCAGATGATATGTCACTCTTGGGAACTTTGGTTAATGTGCTGTATAAATTGTTCAAAGAATCGAATCTTACTCTTCCATAGGAATCACAATTCGAGTTGTATATAGTTTCGTATGTCAGTTTGTCTGTAGGTGTGATATACCAGTCAAAGTCATCACTAAGGGTATCCTCTTCATCAAAGTCATCTCCCGATGAACCACTGAAATTGTTTCCATTGGATGTAACCGCCTTATTTGCTTGAATCAAGTGTGTTTTCGAGGAAGGAATCAACCAGTTTGGGAGTTCTTGCGGAATCTCCTTAACTGAACCATTAATCAAATCAAAGATCAATCTCATAGTGATGCAGAATTCTTCAAAATCGAGTTTCCCATCAGCATCAATGTCACTTAACTCCCAAATCTTGGCAAGTTGATCATCTTTCAACCTGGAATTCTTAAGCACTGGAGATACTTTATCACCTGTAACCTTGTTATCTGTGGGGTTCAACCCCTGGAAAATTTGCCAATACTTTGATATCTCCCAATCCTCCAAACGTGGCATTCTGAATTGTGTATGTATGTAATCTAAATATGTGTAGGTTCTTCGGAAAATAAGTGTTGATACTTACTGGTCATATATTACTTTTCATATATGGCGGCGCTCTTCGTGTCGATCCAAATTAACCTCGCCCACTAACCTTTGAATTACAAAATCATCTATCAGTAACTTTCCCGGTGATTAGAAATCATCTACTGAGGGTGGTTTGGATCAATTCCTTACTACCTTTATTAACCTCTTTTAAGAAATGTTTAGGGGTTCTGGTTCAAATACTATACAACTTTAAGATTTCTCTCTATATATACCATTCTATTACATTGACCCTATCCCACATGAATGTTTTCTCGGAATATTGGGTAGACATTATGAGAGATGTAGACTTATGCCCCGGTTATAGAATATGTGTCAGGTGTGCTATCCTTAGGTAGTTCAAACATGTTCTTATTATAGACATAGTTAAGCTTTTATAAGTATTATACTATTTAAGCTTCTGAGATATCGTGTAGTAAACTCAATTTTTTCAACAATCTGGGCGATTGGTGTAGTGGTTAACATTTCTGCCTTCCAAGCAGGAGACATGGGTTCGATTCCCGTATCGCTCATTTTTTTTCGCATGGCTCTGTATAGGGGCTCTCTGGGTGCTTGCTATCTGGCATGCCTGCGACCCTTCCCAAAACGTCAATACTTTCACCAAATTCAGCCCCTAAATTATCACGTCTCGATACTGAAGGAATTCAATATATTCAATTTGCAGATTAAATTGTAATCTCTATAGATAATATATATGACTTACTGTATTGCTCTGTAACTCTACCTTGACATTATAAGCCCAATACCAATATTTAACCTATTATAATACAATATACATCACAAACTATCACGTAAATCATGATCTTGCTGGCAATTTATGTCGAAGATACTACCCTGTCGGTATCAACCGGACATGTTCCAGAGGACTCCGTGTTACAATCATAGTACTTTCTCTATACATAGAACCTATTGTCCACGATTCAAAGTTATTTTGCTATAGCGTGACACCATTTAGCAACGCTGTCCCAAGCTCCAGCCTGCTGTCGCACTGGCTCTCCGTCACGGTAGTCTACTTTCGCCAGTATTTGTTCAATTAAGGAAGTGACTATTTATTATCGTGTTATATGCCGGATATAGTATATCACTGTAGTACGCTGTGTCTTATATGTAGGACCAGTCAGGGAATGATGAAAGAACCTATTTCAGGATAAAATTCATAGCTTCCCGCTCTGAAAGAACGCTGAAGCAACTTAAGTGGATTCAATCACAAACTAAAAAGGTACATAAGCTGCCAATACTTAATACTCTGTTAGCTTCATACACTAATTGTAAGTGTAAGAACGAAATTTAGAAGCACATTAAAGGGATTGGAATGTCACATTCAATTTACCAGACAAACGGTAAACCCTTGTCGCAACAGGCGATATATCAGCAGAAGCTCAAACAGGGTATATTCGGAGGGCCAGGTGCTCCCACTGTTGGAGTTAACTCTAATGCTTCGGACACAGCAGCTCTTTTAGCTACCTCATCTGATTTGACGGTCAGACCCACGTATGAAAGAACTATTGCTCCCGAAGCACATACTGCTGCATTGGCCGCTAAGCCAAGTGATATTAAGATTTGGACTCGGGATCACGCTTCTCCTTATGCCGGTGCAGCTGCTTCTAGCTCATTGAGCAGTCTGAAGGGAAGTGGTAGTGAAGTACCAACCGTATCTTCAGCCAGCACCACCCTCAATATCGAGAAGATTACCCAATTGGCCAACAAGAATTCAGCCAAATCACTTAACTCTAGGTTTAATCCAGAATTGGATAGTAGATCTGGTATTAAAAAGCAAAAACCAGCTCAATATTTGACAGAAGATGAAGAAGATTTAGCTGCTGAAAGTGCTGCTGCTTCGTTGAAACACGGTAGTGGTTTTTCCACTCAAGCTTCTCTCCAACGTAGGTCACAATCAATGCAAGCTGCTGATTTCGTTAACGCTAAACTATTGGCAGCTGCAAATGACAGAGCCAATGAACGTTTAAAGAGCTTTACTGCAGCTCCTGAAGATTTCAAGGCACAAGCAAAGGCATATGCCAATGCTTTAGCGATTGCTCAAAAAAATAGTGAAGTTAGAATTAAAAACAACAATGCTGGTCTTATTAACTTGGGTGGAGGCTTGACCATGACCCAAGCCGAATTGGACAAGTTAGCTAGTTTAATTGTTCAACCAGTTTTGAAAGATCTCAGTACAAAAGCTGAAAGTCAAAGAGAACATGACAACGTTTTCAAGAAGAACTACGAGGAATGGAGTGAAAAGCATAGGAGATCCAAGGAAGATGAAAATTTGAAAAAGAGTCAAGAAAGAGCAGACCTTGAGCTTGCAAAGTTGGAAAGAATTAAGGCTAATGATACTAAGAAGTCGGCAGCTTCCACTGAATATGCTACTTTCCAAACTGGTAGAAATGAGGAAGTTGATGCTAAGGCAGCTGAATTGAAGGAAGTTCAATTAAAGTATTCCAAAGAAAAGGAACAACTCTTGGCTGAAAAGCAGGCGAATCAAGATCATATTGATGAGGAAGAATCAAAGCTCATTCAAGACCGTAAAACAGAATTAGAAGAATTACAAGCCGAAAAGGATGCGATTTTAAAGCCAACTTTGGATAGCTTGGAAGAGGAGACTGCTAAATTGAAAGAATTAACTGATGCCAGAGATTCTTTACAGACTGAAGTCACATCTGCAGAAGACTTGAATAAGGAATATGAGGAAAAGTTAAAAGAGTTAAACGAAAAATTATCCTCTACTGAAGCTGAAATCGAAGAGTACACTAAGAATTTGGAAGATGCAACCAAAGAGCATGAAGAAACCTCCACCCAGGTAGATGAGTTACATAAACAATCTGCAGACGAATTGCAAAAAGCGGAGAAGTCCCATCAAGAACTCGATGATAAAATAAACGAATTGAATGCCAACAAGGAAGAACTTTTGGCTTCAAAGTTAGCCAAGAAGGAGGAAATCAAGAGTGAACTTGAAAAGCAAATCAAGGAGGAGCACCAAATCAACAAGGAGTTGCCTGAACACCTTCAAAAGGAGGTTGATGAAGACAAGTTCAGAGACACCGGTTCTTTATTTTCTGTTGAAGAGCCGAAGATTAAGGAAGCCCCTGTGGCAAATAAGAAGACCGTGGCTCCTGTAGAAGGAAAGTCTGAGAAGCCTGAAAAGCCTGCTGTGATTGCTGCTGCGGCTGTTGCTCCTTCTAAAGCTGCAAAGGTTGACTCTACTGAGACCAAGAAGGTTGGTGGCTTGAAAAGATTTACTAAGTTCTTAAGATCTCCAGTCAAGGAAACCCCAACTCCTGTTGTTACCCATAAAAAGGATAACATCAAACCAATTGTTCAAGATTCAGTAAAGAAGGAAACAAAACCTTCTAGAGCTTCTGAGTCTATAACTGGCCACTCTGTGATCAGTAATGACTTTGAAGATGATATCTCCTCAAACAAGAGCAGGGTTCAAGGAGGTTTGTTCAAGGAAGAAATTTGAAGCATATATTGAATATTTTCTACAGCTTTGAAAGCGAAATTTATGGTGTCACTATGTTCTTCATGTCTAGTAGATTCTTACTTAGTTATCATTCTTAGCAAAATGTTTTATTCACTTTTTGACACTTCACTATTTTTATATTATTACTTTTTATGTCGTCCTATACTCACTTTGTAGACTTATCTACTAATTATATGTGGGATTTTAACCTTAACATCTCTATATATGTTTTAAGTAATTTTGCACGGTTCTGAGATTAAGTATCTTTAATTTTGAAAATCGCATTTTAGTGAAAAATCATCTCTCAGATTTAAGGCATCCATTGATCACTATTATTAACACATAAAATGACAGATAGAGGCGTTCAGAGTGAACTGGGGTTCACAAGATCGCTCAGAAAGTATAACTTCAAGTTAGCGGATGCAAGTGATGAATACATGGCTCGTAGAAAGAAACAAATGTTACTCTTCATGTCGTCAGCTGGATTATCTATCTTAGCTTCCAGATTCGCATATAGAGCAACAATATCGAGGCAATACATTCCTACACTTTTCCAGGGTAACCATATGCCTCCTATGAGCTATAATTTTGCTACTGATGCTACTGTTGCTGTTGCAACTGGAACAGTTCTCTGTGGATCTGTTGTATCAATGATTACTTTTGGTGCATGTTGGATAATGGATGTCTCCACTTTCAAAGAGTTTGGATGGAGAATGATGACTATCATGGGAGGTTATGAAAAGCAGAAACAATTAAGTAAACTCCCCATGGATGAGGAAAGTGCAATTATTCAAGATGGACTTAATGACATTTTAGAGGGAAGATATGATTTTGAAGAGGAAGAATCAAAGTAAACTGGTCCGTGAATAGCATAATATGACTGAATAATAGTCAATTAAACACGGTTTTATCTTCTTCATCCATTACTACATTACATTTGATGTTGCCTTAAAATACAACAACGCTTGATATGGCTCTGCGTTTACAGCTAATGATTTCTTGTATATACCGACAATTAATACCAATAAAACTAAACAACAGTGTAGGTACTTGAACTTATGTCTTTTTGTCCTAATAGAGTTATCTTTCGGGTACCTTGTTAGTCTTCTGTTCACTTCGATAAATTGATGTCCTGTATATAGGTGATTCTGTATCAAACATGAGGCTGGCTTGAAACCTATATGCTTTAAATATCACTTCTACGATAATTAAAAAGGACTAAAAGACAATATTGGCTGTAACGGTCCTATATTATATTTGTTCTCTAGTTCTCTCTTTTCAGTTCAAGAACTTCAGGGCTTTAAGCTGTTATATGCTTTAATTTAAGTACTAATCTAAAGTATTAGTACGAGTATCATAAAGGGGTGAGACCTTTTCACATAGAGAACGGAATATGGCAAGAATATCTACGGGGGGAAATAGACCCTTGGACTCTCTCACTGCGTTGAGGCGAGAAAGGGAGAGGGAGTCTCAACTTAATAGAGGAAGAACGTCACAAAGGTCACGAAGTGCTTCGCGTCAGCCTTCAGTAACCTCCAGACAACAAGAAACAGGCATTTACAGAAATCAACCTGGAGACCCACCAGCTAATAGAAATCTATACACTAGCACAAAGAGAAGGTACAGGCCAGGTACCAAGGCATTGAGAGAAATTAGGCAGTATCAACGTTCTACTGACCTTTTATTGCGTAAACTCCCCTTTGCACGTTTAGTAAAAGAAGTTACAGAAAACTATATTGGAGTTGACTACGGTATCAGATGGCAATCAAATGCTGTTCTAGCCTTACAAGAAGCATCTGAAGCATTTTTAATTCACTTGTTGGAAGATACCAATTTGTGTGCCATACATGCAAAGAGAGTCACGATTATGCAAAAAGATATTCAATTGGCCAGGCGAATCAGGGGCCAACTCTGACGATTAGTCGATAAATCCTGTTGCCAACACTACGTCCCCATGATTCTCATTAGCATTGTATATAAATTGTCGATCATAATTTCCTGTCTCGACTTTAATAGTCCACACTGTAATTTATCCTAAATAGGAAGTTAATAACCCATGTCATATGCTATCTCAAATATGGCAATATGTCAACAATAGGCCATAGTCATATCATCACAATACTAAGAATGTGTCGCTTTAGCGATCTCGCAGACGATCCGAATAACCAGCACCTTTCTGGAAGTGTGTTACATTGTAGCCTATCGTCATACTCTTTTAATATACGGGTATTTCCTTTTGATTTAATTGCAACGATTAAATATATTACTACGTATTACGGCAAGGGAATCAACTGGTAGTTATCAACTCTAACAGTCTAAGACGATAGTTCCTGTCACCGGTATATCTGCTGGATAACGAGTTACTTCTATGCTAGAAGGAAGAAGCGGATCATTATCGATCGATCATTTGGGGCTATTTCAGTATAAGAATTTTGAATAGAGCCGTTATCAAAACCAGGATAAACTAAACGGATATTAGGATAGTATCAGCATAGCTTCAGTGTAATAAATACAACTTGGAGTGTCTCCACAACTCAATATTAGAGAGGAATGGCTACAACCACTACCACAGGAAAAAAGAAGTTGGTGTATAAGCAAGATCCGGACGGTGTGTTTCGTCTCAAGAGAGAAGATGCAAAAGTAGAATCATCTGAATCGAAACAAGAAATTGATGACTACATTAACGAATTAGAAGCAGTTTCTTACAAAATACAAGGTGAAGAGGAAGAAGAAGAAGTAGTTAAGAAACCTGTTAAAACCACTAATTCTGCTGAGAGTGAGAAAATTGGTAAAGATCGCGAGAAAGTTAACAAGCTTCCAAATCGAGAAACCTCCTCAAAACATCAACAAGCCGATGGAACACTGAAAAATAAGAAAACAACAAAGGGATCTAAAGGATTCAGTGACATATTCAGTATCAACCCAAAGGAAATGCCGATATTTCATGTTCCAAGCTTTGCTGTAGGGCTTGTGATTGCAGTTGCATCGCAATCTCTTCAGCCCACGATTGTTCATTATGCTTTTATATTTATGAATTTGATGAAAACTGGAATCTTAGGTGGAATTTTAGTAGGAGGAATACTTTGGTACGGTGGATTTTTGAAGACTAGCGACATTAGTAACTTCCTTGGAGAGCTCCGTAACAGATTTGGAACTTCAGAAAATACTGGGGACGAAGAAGAGGAAGAAGAAAAGGAAGAAGAGACCAGGCCCATACAAGAAGAGGCAATACCACCGCGTACTGATAGATTTAGGCAAGATAGGAGAGAGAGATCAATATCGCCTGTGAAGGAAAGAAGAAACACTTTAACTAAAGTGGCTCCTTTCAAGCCAAGTACTGTTAGGCCCGAGCATAAATATAAGAGCACAACAGATTTACCAGGTGATAAACCATTTCCACCTAAACTTAACAGGGTCCTGACAGACTTTAAGGGATATACAAGGAAGAATCCCGCATATTTTGTAGACAGAAATAGGAGACGGTCTGCTGACTCTAACGATTCAACTTTTCATGCACCAAGCATGCGTCTGGTTGAGACACCAGCAATTCATAAGAGGCTTCCTCCAGACCCATCAGAGCTCGAGGAATTACCATTCATTAATGAAATCAAGCTTATGACTAACGATGATATGGATAGCGTTGATGACTTTAACGCACCAACAAACGACTTAAAGAGGAACCCCAGTGTTATGAGTAAGAAATCCGTTCTAGGAACGAGAGCAAATTATAGTAAATTTTTGGCAAACGCGGGAGGAGGAGATTGAGAGGGATTCGTTTCAATCTTACTCATGGATATCTATTAGCATTTAGTTGTCATCTAATTCATATAACATTTATTTGTTTTATCATTTCAATTCACCTGAGTTTTTTTGAAAAACTTAGTATATAGTAATCGAAATTACATCTCATTCTTTAAGCTTGTAACATACTTGTGGTACGATATTATGGATTCATGATATCAAATATTGTATCACATTATGATATCTTGTATCTGAAGACAAGTACTTTAGAGAATTGGTCGTGTGAACTTGCTAAATTTATTAACCATTGTCGAGCCTACACAACAACATTATTAACCGTATAGTACTATTCAAATAGATTGGGCACATTGGAAGTATAGAAAAGATGCCATTGTATAGAGAGGATAACTTCCTTGTGGTTCATCCGGGATCCCAGAATACTGTATTCTCGTTTGGATTACTGGACTCTTTGTCACCACCCCAATATAAAATACCTACAGTTGTATACCAAGAACCAACGACTAAGGAATTTAAGGCCAAACAGGAAGAAGGCCTTGAAGAAATACGCCCTATACAAAAGAGTAAGATAGTAAATCTCGATGCATTCAATTATTTATTGAAAGTGATTTTGAGGAGTGTAATCTCAAACAACCCAATAGTGACCATCAACGAAATTCCATTATTACTTATATCTCCTTCCTCAACATGGGCAAGGTCTGATGTTGAACAAATAACAAAATACGTTTTTGAGTCGTTGGAGTTAACTGCGTTCAATGTCTTGGATATCGCAATTGCTTCAAACTTCGGAATAGGTTCATCGAGTTCTTTAGTTATAAACATTGGACTGGACTCAACTGAAGTAACACCTGTTGTTAACAATCAGAGTATTAAGTTTGCTTCCAAATACTTACCAGGAGTAGGCGGAAACTTAATAAACAAAGAATTGAAGAAATTATTACCTGAGCTCAATAATCAACAGATTGAAGGTTTGAAGACATCTGGTATTTACGAAGTTTTGAATAACCATGACGGAACTTTCTATTCTTTCGATTCTAACAATAAAAGTGATGATGAGAGTTTGGATGTTGCCAAGTTAGTCACTGAAAGTAAAGATGATAAGGAACTTGAGAAGAAAATAGAAGCT
Organism: Priceomyces castillae; assembly: GCA_030574375.1. Lineage (NCBI taxonomy): Eukaryota > Fungi > Ascomycota > Pichiomycetes > Serinales > Debaryomycetaceae > Priceomyces > Priceomyces castillae. The sequence goes on from JAJMEX010000009.1 coordinate 112,783, forward strand.
GTAGGTAAACATGAACAAAATGGTGAAGAGCAAGAAGAGCCAAAGAGAAACAATGAATTAGATAAGAACTTCTTTATTGATTCCAAAACAAATGAAAAAGTTTTCGTAGGAAAAGAGAGATTTGATGGTACGGAAGAATTGGTTGCATTGATAACAGAGGCTGTATATCGTGCACTCTTATACATCCCTGATTTAGAAAAGAGACAGGACTGTTATGATAACTTGATATTGGTTGGCTCTACATTCAAGATCCCTGGTTTCAAGGAATCTCTTTTAATCAATCTTGCTTCCAACTTAATACTAAAAGCACCTTCCAATGACGAATCTCTGAAAAATATCAATTCTGCCATTGCTAGATATCAACAGGCCGAAGATACTTCTGAATACAATGAAGGCAGTGCAGTAACTCAAGTCCCAACTTCTATCAAGGTTTCTAAGTTCCCAGAGTACTTTCCTGAGTGGAAAAATCCTAAGGAGGCTGGGGGCTCCTGGGAAGATTTGTACTTTCTTGGAGGAACAATCTACTCTAAGCAAATATTTGGAGCAAACTCTAATCATGGTCGTGAAATGTTCATTGATACAGAAATTTATGAAGAGCATGGTCCTCAAGGCATTTGGGAGGTTTCCATCTAATCATTCCTAGGTAACTAATAATACTAAAAAGACAATGCCTATGATAGTGCTGTATTTTTTTCAATCTATATAGCCCGTCAGTTAAGTAGGATATTTTCTAGCTTATTAAATGTATTCTATATAGACTCCTAATTAAGAGATGTTTCTAAGATTTGGTTTAGCGCGATTTACATAGACGCGGTTAATTTCAATATCATGATTGTTTTTAGTCCTAGAAATAGCTAGGGCTGATGTTCATTAGATATACATCTAGGTATCCTATTAATAAAATATTGGCTAAGCATTTTCAGAGGGTTTATTTAGTGAAAATGGCACGGCAACAGAGTATAGCAAGATTCTTTGGGGGTGGTCAAACGTTGCAAAAGAGGAAGAGCGATTTTCCAGATTCATTAATCAAAAAGTCTAAAAACACAGAAGAAATACCAACTGACGGTAAGAATCTCGTATCTGGGGATTCAGAGTTAACCTCCAATAATTCTTCAGAAGCAAAGCCAGATTCAATTGTAGATAAATCCAAAGAAAACTTGAACGGTATTAATCATGAAAGTGAAGCTATTAAAGTTGAAGAAGCCAAGAAACTTATAACGGCTTTTAAGGACAATCTGCAAGTTGATGGTGTCCATTTCACGTCAGAGAAAATTCTATATTCTAAACTAAGTGAAGTTTTTGAAAAAATTGAAGGCGAATCATCACGTCTAAAAATTACAGCTATGATATCACATTTCTTTTTGGAAATCTTAGAGAACTCCACTCCTGATAAGTTAGTCAAAGTTGTATACTTATTTATCAATAGACTTGGACCTGATTATGAACCTGACTTGGAATTGGGATTGGGAGAGACTCTATTGATCAAAGCAATTAGCGAATGTTATGGAAGGGCAACAACCAAGATCAAAAAAGATTACCAGGAAGTTGGAGATTTAGGCATTGTGGCACAGAAGTCACGATCAGGACAGCCCACCATGTTTAAACCAACACCATTGGATATTGACACTGTCTTCAGCAATCTTACTAAGATTGCTAAGGCGACTGGTAAGGACTCCCAATCTAAAAAAATCGGGCTAATCAATAAGATGCTCACTGCTTGTGATCCCAAGAGTAATGAGGCAAAGTTTATAATACGATCATTGGAGGGTAAACTCAGAATAGGATTGGCGGAGAAAACTGTTCTCGTTGGATTGGCACATAGTTTCGTGACCTACGAGCTGAAGGGGAAGAAGGTGTCACCAGAAACACTATCAACGGCAGAAGATCAATTCCGTGAAGCATTTTCACAATTGCCAAATTACGAAATACTAATACATGCTGCTTTTGAACACAAAGTTGCTAATTTACTTCAATACGCCCAAATCACACCAGGTATACCATTGAAACCAATGTTGGCAAAGCCTACGAAGTCGATTAGTGAAGTTCTTGATCGATTCCAAGATGAAGAATTTACTTGTGAGTATAAGTATGATGGAGAGAGAGCTCAAGTTCACTTGTTGGCTGGTGGAGAAGTTAGAGTTTACTCTAGAAATTCCGAAGACATGTCTCAGAGGTATCCTGATTTAGTGTCCATTGTAAAACAACTTTTTACTGAAAAAGTGGATCTGAATAGCATATCAATGATTTTAGATTGTGAGGCCGTTGCGTGGGATAGGGAAAACAAAAAGATTTTGCCCTTCCAAGTCCTCTCAACTAGAAAGCGTAAGGGCGTAGATGAAAAGGATATAAAGGTTCATATTTGCCTATTTGCTTTCGATATTCTCTATTATAATGAATCATTGATTACAAAGTCGTTGAAGGAAAGACGTGAGCTCATGTTTTCTCGATTATCTCAAATTGAAGGAAAGTTCCAATTTGCAACTGCGAAAAACACTAACAATACGGATGAATTGCAAGTCTTCTTGGATCAATCAGTTAAGGACGCGTGTGAGGGGTTAATGGTGAAGATGTTGAATGGTTCAGAGTCTTACTATGAACCTTCTAAGAGATCAAGAAACTGGTTAAAGTTGAAGAAAGATTATTTGGCTGGTGTTGGTGACTCTTTAGATTTGGTAGTCATTGGTGCATATATCGGAAAAGGTAAAAGAACAGGAGCATATGGTGGATTTCTCTTAGCTTCATATAATCAAGATACAGGTGAATACGAGACTACATGCAAGATTGGTACTGGTTTTTCTGAAGAAGATTTGGCTAATTTGCATGCAAAGTTGAAAGCCACCGAAATTGCGCATCCAAAACCATATTTTGTATATGATACTACCAACTCAAATGCTGTGCCCGATGTGTGGTTTGACCCTACCACTGTGTTCGAGGTCTTAACTGCTGATTTGTCTTTAAGTCCAATTTACAAAGCAGCCCATCAAGAATACGGTAGAGGAATTTCCCTTCGTTTTCCAAGATTCCTTCGTATTCGTGATGATAAGGGTATTGAAGATGCTACATCGTCCACAGAGGTTGCTGAGTTTTATGAACGCCAAGCAAGTTTAGCTTAGTTATAGTTTTAATTCTGTATGTTCATCTTGTATATAATACATATATTAGTTAATATTAGGAGATAATAAGTTAAATTAAGTAAAATTTTTCCAATTTGCAGCAACTGATTGAAAAATGCGAAAATTAGTATTAAAATGCCAAAAGATCAAAAAAAAACATTAGTTACGAATTATTAACACCGTTATCAATGTCGTCTTCATTGACATTGTTACTGCTGTTGCTTTGACTGCTATCGAGGACATCGCTGATATTACCGAGAGGATTATTGATTTTTCTGTTTTCGAACAACTTGATTCTGATTTTATTATTTAACGAATGCTTAGCCTTAGATTCAAAATTGATCTCAAGTTGACCATTTGAGCTACGCCTGGACAAAGGAGGTGTTGACTTTTTGACATTATAGTCGTCAAAAATAGATGTAGTTGAAACAGAAGTTGATGGTATGCTTAAATCAGCATTATGGACGTTCTTATGCAAAGGATAATCTGAAAACATTGGCACGTTAGTGTAAGAACTGTCAGAATGCAATAATGAAATGCCATCTGAAACTGACGAAGAGTTTCTATCGTGCAAGGACAAGCCACTAGTGGAATCATTCGTAGCTTCATCAATATCAATAGCTGGAGTGCCGGCTTCTTGAGCCGCCTTGGCCTTAGCCGCTTTTCTTTCGGCTTTACGTTTTTGAACTCTTCTATTTCTCAATTCTTGGGTCTTACGCTCTTCTTCATCATCACTGTTAACGTAATTAACATCATCAGAGATTTTGAGGTTGTCCCTTAAGTCTAATAAATTAAAGTCGTCCACGAACAATTGTGGTCCGAATGTGTTCACCAATTCCGTAATTTCAGTTGCTAACTCACTTCTAAACGATTTCAATTCCTGAATTGAAGATCCCGAAGTCACCGAAAGGTATAATGGCCTGATAGATTTGAAAATATCCAAACCTTGCTCACCAGTTAGTAATGCAGAATATGTCACAAGCACACCACATAAGTATAATACCGCAAATGTTGCAATGCCATTGTAATTGTTTACATCGAAGACATTATAGTGATAGCAATACCATGTACCAACACTTGCGTAGAAAATATACACCAAAGGTGCAAGACCCATGCTGATGAGAATCTTCCAAGTCGCGACAACATCATTAGCTTTAATTTTCACTTCCGAGTTTGCCAAAGCTGTTTCTGCCTTTCTCTTGGAGATAATTTTAGTACTAATAAAGACAGGTGAAAACAAAATAGCTCCTGGAAGAGCAAGGAGCATCAAAATGGTAATTTTAACCACTCTGTATACCAATATAGGAAGTACTCGCATCTTGTGTGATTCATCAATATCTTCGACATGATGATCTGGTAAATATAAATGATTCAACTTTTCATTATAGGTTAAGATTTTTTGTTTAACTTCTTGCACCCTAGGTTCATCTTTGAATGTCTGATATCCTAAAACCAATCTTCGATTCATCTCCACAATTAAAGGTAATGGCAAAGAATGAGCTAAATTACGAGCATACAATCTTCTTGCTGCTTGGACCACCATTAAAGTTTCATAGTCTTCACACGTTACAGTCACAGCCTTAAGACCCGTCGTTATAATTTCTAATAGCTCTTTAACAGACTCACGATTGGTTTCTGATTTACCATACTTTGCAACTAATTCCTTGGAGACATCAATAGGTTTACCAAATTCAATAACAGCTCTTGATCTGAATTTATGACCATTAAAATAGTTCATACCACATGGAACAATTTTGACATCACAATTGGGATCATTATTCATAGCCCCTAGAGCCATAATTGCAACACCAGCTTTCAAAGGAAGCAAATCTGTTCTGTCATGGGACCCACCCTCGGGGAAGATACCAACACAATGTCCTGCAGATAGATGATTGAATACAAGTTTAAAAACTCTTTTTTGGTCAATTTTATCTGCCCTTTTGAACGATGTTCCTCGGGACAATAACTTCCTGATTTGTTCAGTATCCTTGAATTCTTTACGGATACGAAGTTCTGTATCAGAAATGATCTCGGATATTTCTGTGGCACCTAAAGATTTCGGAAGAGCAATCATTCCTCTAACCATACATTCGGTAGTAAACTTGGTATTCTTACCTCGAACCAAGAACTTATCAGAATCAAAATTGACATATATGTTTCCCGTAGCAGGAACCAACGTATCCTGAGCTCTCACGACTGGAATAGATAATTGGCATCTTGAAAGAAATCCTATTACTCTCTGCTTGTACGACTTAGCTGCGATCAAAAACAGAATCCGTCTATGAGACTCCTTCTTAACCTGCTTCATAAGAATAAGAGGATCCACGAACTGATTAGCATGTGGAGCAGCAACAAAGATAACCGCACCTTTACGAGGTAGTCTGAACGCTCCTCTAGGTCTAATTTCTCTAAAAAAGCAATCTATGATGACAGACAAGACCCAAAGTACAAAATCATAAAGTAATAAACGAATTTTTCCAGCATTTTTATATTCAAAATCAATGATATCAGCGCTTCGAGTCCGGCCACTGGCTTCGGAAGCAATCTTCTCGGTAACGCTCTCTCGCCTCCCGTTCTCTTTATCGCTTACCATAGAACCTCTTGATTTGTCTTTCTGTCTCTCCGTATCCCTCTATGTTTGATTTACACCCTGCACAGTCCCTAAAACTCTGTTGTAGTGAATGTAAATAACGATAGACAGATACAAATGAATGCAAGAATATGTGTTACTTCACTCAATGATGTATAATCGTGGCTTTCGTCCTAAATATAAATAACCTAAAGCTCCCGCCTCAAACTCATTAAAAGAAAACCTCTAATCCCTAAGTGACACAAAATCGTACACTATCTATAAATGTCGCTTGCATCTACACCAACGGCATTGTGCACGCCCCTACCGGCCACCCGAATCAAGACCTGCATATACCCATTTGAACTCCATCATTTACCTCGGGTAAAATTCACATGTTATCCGAGGCTTAACTGGCATTCTCGTTATGTTCCACTAGCTGTACCACCTCGTAGTAAGCCGGTTAAGGGCCGTCAGTAAGTGTTGCGGGAATGTCTTCAACCTTAATGGTTTTGCGAGCTCTCATTGAAGCACACCTGGCTTGATCAGTGATATCCTGATAGTATTACAGTTACTGTTGTATTCAATCAGTATCCACAACTTCTTTACCCATTTAAATACTTGTCCCTGTGAATATTAAAGTTGCTTTAGTTCCTTTTAACCAGGTTGTAGTTGCTTGTGCGAGATCCTAGGGAGGTGAATGAGGGACTCTCTTCACTACGCGGACACTAGTTTTTCGTCGTCTCCCGGGTGACCTCCAACACACAGGCTTTTACTCTCTCGCTATTTTCGCAAGACTAGGGAGGGACACCTCGGTTACGGCTATCACAAGCGCAAACCATCCAATCCACAGCGACCCCGCAATAAAACTGATATAAACTGGGATAATTTCCAAATTTCATGGTATGCTGCCAAAATTTCCAATACATAACTCTTCGTAACAAAATGTCAAACTTGAGTTTTAAAGACAAGGTTGTAATTGTCACCGGTGCAGGTGGTGGATTGGGTAAATACTACTGTTTAGAATATGCCAAGAGAGGAGCCAAAGTCGTTGTTAACGATTTAGGTGGTTCCTTGAGTGGTCAAGGAGGTAATTCCAAAGCGGCCGATGTAGTCGTTGAAGAAATTAAGGCAGCAGGAGGTATTGCAGTCGCTGACTACAACAATGTCTTAGATGGAGACAAGATTGTTGAAACTGCCGTTAAGAACTTCGGTACCGTTCATATCGTCATTAACAATGCCGGTATTTTAAGAGACGCTTCATTCAAGAAGATGACTGACAAGGATTTCAAGTTGGTCCTTGATGTTCACGTCAATGGTGCCTACAAGGTTACTAAGGCTGCTTGGCCATACTTCAGGGACCAAAAATACGGTAGAATCATTAACACTGCTTCTCCAGCAGGATTGTACGGTAACTTCGGTCAAGCAAACTACTCTGCTGCTAAGTCTGGTTTAGCTGGTTTCGCTGAGACTTTGGCTAAGGAGGGTGAAAAATACAATATTAAGGCTAACACTATTGCCCCATTGGCCAGATCAAGAATGACTGAAACTGTTTTACCACCATCTATCTTGGAGAGATTGGCTCCAAGTAAGATTGCTCCATTAGTTTTGTACTTGACCCACGATTCCAACAAATTAAATGGACAAATCTTTGAAGTTGCTGCTGGATTCTTTGCTCAAATCAGATGGGAAAGATCAGGTGGTATCTTATTCAAGCCAGATGAAACTTTCACTGCCGAAGTTGTTGCAAAGAGATTTGATGAAATTTTTGATTTTGATGACTCTAAGAAGCCAGAATATTTGAAGAATCAACACCCATTCATGTTGAATGATTACAATACCTTGGTTGAAGAGGCACACAAGTTACCTCCAAATGATGCAACTGGTGCTCCAACTGTCACCTTGAAGGATAAGGTTGTTTTGATTACCGGTGCTGGTGCTGGTTTAGGTAGAGATTATGCCTTATGGTTTGCCAAATACGGTGCTAAGGTTGTTGTTAATGATTTCAAGGACCCATCAAAGGTTGTTGAAGAAATTAAGGCCGCAGGTGGTGAAGCTCATGGTGACAAGCATGATGTTGCTAATGAAGCTCAAGCTATTATTGACAATGTCATTAACAAGTATGGTAGGATTGACGTTTTGGTTAACAATGCTGGTTTCTTGAGAGACAAATCTTTCCTTAAGATGACTGATGAGGATTGGAATCTGGTTCTTGCAGTCCACTTGATTGGTTCTTACCAATTGGCCAGATTGGCATGGCCACACTTCATCGCAAACAAGGGTGGTAGAGTGATCAATATCGCCTCTACTTCAGGTATCTATGGTAACTTTGGCCAAGCTAACTATGCGACTGCTAAGGCTGCTATTTTGGGTCTTACAAAGACTCAAGCTATTGAGGGTGCAAAGAGCAATATCAAGGTTAATGTTGTTGCTCCACATGCAACCACTGCTATGACCTTGACTGTTTTCAGAGAGGAAGAACGTAGCCGTTTCCCACCTGATTTGGTTGCTCCATTATTAGTTTACTTAGCTAGTGACGATGTTCCAGTTACTGGTGAAACATTCGAAGCTGGTGGTGGTTGGATCGGTAACACCAGATGGCAAAGAGCTAAGGGTGCTGTTTCCAAAGAAGAAGAAGTTACCCCAGAATTTGTCAGAGACAACCTTAAGGACGTCATCGATTTCAGCACTGGTACTGCTAACCCAACTAGCACTACTGAATCATCAATGGCTATCTTGAGTGCTGTTGAAGGTGATGATGACGATGATGATGAAGATGAAGATGATGATGATGATGATGATGAAGACGAAGATGATGAGGAGGATGATCCAACCTTTCACTTTACTGACAGGGAAGTTATCTTGTATAACCTTGGTCTTGGTGCTACTTCTAAAGAATTGAAGTACACCTATGAGAACGACCAAGACTTCCAAGTTATTCCAACGTTTGGTCATTTGGTTACTTTCAATTCTGGTAAGAAGCAATACTCTTTCGCTAAGTTATTGAAGAACTTCAATCCAATGTTCTTGTTACATGGTGAGCACTACCTTAGAATTGAGAAGTACCCAATTCCAACTGATGCTACTGTCGAGACCGTTTTCACTCCATTGGAGGTCGTTCAAAAGGGAACAAATGCTATTGTTGTCCAAGGTTCCAAGAGTGTTGATGTCAATACTAAGGAAACCGTATTCTCTAACGAAGCAACTTTCTTCATTAGGAAGGCCGAAGGTGAAACTAAGAAATATCAAGAAAGAAGATCATTTGCAACAACGCTGTTTGCTGCTCCTTCAACACCAGCAGACTTTACAATCGATATCAAGATTTCTGAGCATCAAGCAGCTTTATACAGATTGTCTGGTGACAGAAATCCATTGCACATCGACCCAGAATTTGCCAAGGGTGCTGGATTTGATAGACCTATCTTACATGGTATGTGTACTTACGGTTTGTCTGCTAAGGCTTTGTTAGATAAATTCGGACCTTTCACTGAAATTAAGGCCAGATTCACTGGTGTTGTTTTCCCAGGTGAGACTTTGAGACTTTACGCTTGGAAACAAAATGATACTGTCATTTTCCAAGTTCATGTTGTTGAAAGAAAGACTATTGCCATTAACAACGCTGCCATTAAATTGCTTAATGAGAAGGCAAATCTTTAAGTCCACGTGAATGATTATTATTCTATTCTAACAAACTTTTTATAATTATGAGCGTTATGTTTATATATAACAAAAGATTTCAAATATATATTTGTCTTACAGATACATTATTTAGAGTAGCTACAATTTATCACGAACTTAGTCGGTTGACATATGTTATTAGACTTATATACATGCTAATATTATGTAGGTAATAAATGGTAAATCAATTACCATTCAATGCTGTTGATCACCTCTCGCTGAAATAACTCTCACTGTTGGATGGAAAGAATGATTTAGTACTCGAGTTGAGCTTCATATTACTTGGATAAGGAACTGAGAAATCTTCAGGAGTTTCATTAATGGGATCAATAATAGTAGGTGCACTATCAATAGGTGCTGAACCATTTGTGGATGCAGACTCAACCAAACACAATGGAGAGCTTATTGTTGGAGGAGAAATCAATAAAGGTGATGGTTTTAAAGATGAAGGTACTGAAATCAGATCTTTAAATCTATTATCCAGAGAAGATGGTTTCGTTCTAGGAAATCTAAAGCTGGAATTTGGGAGATTCTTCAGATTCTGGATGACTATGATCGATGATTTGTCGTTATCCATTTGTGATGTAGTTACCGTGTTGCTTCTAGGTAAAGGTGGAGGTAAAGCAATGGGTTTTCTTGTCATCGGATTTAAAACAGATGACTTGGTTGGTATATGCCCAGAGCTTTTATTCTTTGTCAGAGTAGCCAAATTTCTCATAAAGGATGACAAATTCAATGACGACCTTGACCCGAAATCATCAATGCCATTCTCTCCAGCTAGTGAAGCGGAGGACGCCAATGAGTCCGACGAAGAGAAAACAGAATCCATTCCTAATGACGATGACGATGAATTAAGTGAATAAGAAGATGCAGACGTATATGAATGAAACTTTTTGTGTCCCAAGCCAAATGAAGAAATTGGTGGTTGTAGGTCATCATCAGACGTAGAATAAACAATGGAATTAATTGTATCCCTTGGAGAGTCAGTAAATACTGACAGATCCAATGATGAAATAGAACCTTTCGATCTCGAACTTGGACTGGAATAACGATCTGCTCTAAGTGTAGACTTATGTCTTTTTAATATCTTCAAGTTCTGTGTATGTGATGTAATAGAATAGGAATGCGATCTGTTATGGTTGTAAGATTTTGCTCTTGTTAATTTGTTTTCTTGTCTAACCTTATGCATTTCAGACTCACATACCTCCTGGTGTTTAACGTCGTTCATTTCGACATACCCCTGAGGAGAACAATGAGTCTTGTATTTATCGTAGAATTGCTTATAACCTCCAGCAAGAATGACGACATCTGGATATGATAACTCTGGATATTTTTCGCTATTAATCTTACGATCACATTTGCGAAGGTAGCTAGCCAATTTGGGTCCTCTGCAACTACTGAATTCGCAATGGAAAATGAGCAATTGCTTCTTCAGGTTGGGAGGAGTAGGTGAACTGAGGAATCTGGATTCCAAGTCTTCCTGACTAGAAATATTGATTGCCCCATCAATATGCCCACCTTCAAATTCGTAGTTGAATCTACAATCCACAACAATAAATTCATCAAATTCATGATCATGATGACCATCGAGTATCAATTTCAATGATTCTTCGTCAATTCTAGGAAGTAAGTCGTTAACGATCTTGAATGTCCTGATGGAAGTCTTGTGAAGATGCGAGTTGTCCTCCATGACAAAATTTTCTTTCTCCTTACTCGTCTGGAACATCGATTGAGTTCTACGGAATGCTTTAGGGTTTCTAACCTGAGTTGGGGAAGATATTAGATCAAAATCATCTTCATCCGTCTCTTCTTCAGTATTCGCAGCTCCCTTTATGCCCTCATCGACATATTCCTCTTCGTCATCTGCGTCGCTCTCAACTCTATCTCCTCCACTTGCAGATGGTGACCCGGTAAAGAGCTTGGACGTCTCAGTTACGGCAGTCATCGACTGCGTCAATCCCTTTGATGTCCACTTCTTCATGTGAGGAAATACCAAATTAGAAATGTTTCGAAGAGTACCTCGATTCGTGAGCGGTGATCCGGTGTTCAAGTTGAATTCGTCATCCTTCAGTTCCTCACATGGTGAGTCGAAGTAGGAGCTTACCGGTCTATCCCGCTTCTTCTGATCCCTGTGCATAGGTGATCTAGTGACGAATACGTGAGAATAGTCGCTGTCTTTCTTGAGCATACTAGTGATGGGCTCTTTGTGGTTTTGACACTGGTTGTGCATATAAACGAACGGAAGGGTTCTTAAGTCTTATAACCAGAACAGGAATAGTTAAGTCGAAATATGGAGCCAGCCACGGTGAAAGTAATACCTCAATATCAACTGTAGTATGACAAACGACTTCTTAACTCTATTCTGCCCCTGATATACTGTAGTATATAATATGCTCTAGTTTTTCTCCAGTGCGCAGCCTCTGTTTCTCCCTAGCTATGTAGGTGGTCTTGATACTCAAGGCTTTGCGTTTTCGGTGCTTTAACTCACGCTTTGTCTGCCTTGAGTGCTACTGCTGTGCCTGCAATCGTGTCGTTGAAACTAGTTCGCCGTGACTCCTAAGAATCCACTCCTTACTTATGTGAACTCAAAGTCTACACTGTGTTGTTGTGTGAGTGTCTCTAAAGATCCGTTATTTCGTTCCCTCTACTTTTTATAACTAATCTCCATACAGAAGCCCGTTTCATCTTACTCAGCTTTCTGTCATCTCAATACATCCCAAATGAACTACGGATTGCTTTGTAGTGTTTAATACGCGGTAGGGTGATAGGATTTTTGTTTATCATTTGGTTGTAAAAGGTAAACAATAAATACCCAAAGAAATGATAAACTGAAATCCTGCCTATCTCAGTGCACACTTGTGTGATCACTAAGACATTATTCAGGAATGTGTGCAGGCCATCATCCTAAAATAGTCAAGGGATTGAGTGAAAAGGTAACTAACGGAAAACTTAGTGAAACAGATCGCTGCAAATAGCGTGATTGATGTAAGAAGAAGCGGTTGAAAGTCTATTTAGATGTACACTGGCAGTACGGGTTCACTCAAATAGAGAATTATACGCATAAGGTAGCATTACAGGGATTTTGCGCTTTTAGTGGCTCAGTAAGATTCATGTTTGGGCAATGAAATCATGTCTGGGCGAGGCCATGGCGAAGGCTTTAGGTTTTCTTAGCAAATGATTAGTGTGATTTTGTGGGAATCCCACTAAACATTTGTTCTGCAAGCGACCCGCGGGAGTTGGTGGTGCACGGTGTGGTGCGCGGTGTTGTGTTGTGAGGGGGAAATGTGAGACATGTTATTTATTAACAATGCTTATAAAAGTGCAACTAGTATAATGGGGAAGATGCAGTGAAATTCCGTCATAGCACCAAGAACAAGGGAATGGGAGCAACTTCTTTGATATATATTTAAGGGGAGCAGAAATCCGGCATTGTTTAGAGAAGGCATAAAATGGGGATTATATTTCGGAACTGATTAAGCCTCCACTGCGATTATGAATAGAGAGAGGAGCTACGTGGGGGACGTTACGAGCCAAACCAAGTTATGATCAATAAGCTGGGGAGTCATCATGTCGACGACAAAGAATCGAAGCTAGTTAGGTAAGATTGTGTTAAGTAAAAAATACGTCATTAATTAAGTTGAAGTATTATTTTGAATTTTGATATTGTTATTGTTATTATTGCTAAATACCTTTCACTACTACATAGATCAACACGCCAAGATCCGAGTTTATTGAATTCTTTCCGAAGTTAAAATCAAGTGAGCAGATCCAAATAATCTTGCATTGATCTGAAATTACCTAATATGTCGTCGACCACGAGCGTGTCGTTTGGGGTATCCAGGTTGGAATCGGAGTGTTCGCAATCGACAGAATGAGTATTGGCCATGGATGCTGTCTTTGTTTTGGTGTGCATATTGTTAGTGCCCTGTGTTGTTTGGTTTTGCATATAAGATGGCTGCGGCATCGCGTAGCTATCATCAGTAAGATAAGCATTGAGATTGAGCGAAGAACTTGAGCTTGTAATACGAGTAAGCGAGTTAGAAGCAGATATGAAGGAGTTCTTTCTAGAATTGACTCTTGATGAGTTTGTAGACAGTAGGGGTGTAGAGGATCCTCCAAAAAGAGCAGGTGGTTCAATAAAGTCAGTAGAACTATTTTCAACTGCGTAAAGAGATCCAATGGTATGCTTTTTCTCGGTTGCCTTTTCTTGTTGCTTGTTTCTAGCAAAGAATCTTCGAGATGGACTGAAAAAGGAATTTATTGAAGTTGGAGTGCCAGCTCCGATGGTAACAGTTTGAGAGTTGATAGGTGTAGGTGGAGATTCCCGTATTGGACTTGTATCTGATCCTCTTTCAGATCTTGAAGGAACAGCATCGAAAGAGGAAGCATGAATAATCAATGGAGATGGCTTGAAATGTTGTGCTTGTTCGGGTGTTGTATGATTATTAGGTTCTAGGACATTGGTGGTATCAAAATCGCTGTCGTATGATGACGAATCATCCAAATATGAGTCTAAGAGATCATCGACAGGCTCCAAGTCTAGTAATGCCTTTGGATCCGTGGTAGTGGAGTTGGATAATGCAGTAGATTTCGAATATACTGGTTTTGTAGATGGTTTTCCTTTGAAGAAGTTCCTGATCTTTTCCGTGATGGTAGAGTCATCTGTGATTTGCTTCTGGACGATAATTGAATTGAATTCTAAGAAGGTATGAGTACTTTTGTCATCTAAATCGAACGTAGTGAAGGGGTGATGTTTTATTTCTTGGATTGAAAGTCTTTTATCGGGATTCTTCTCCAATAATTTTGTGATCAAATCCTTCAAATGTTTCATTTCCACGATATCATCTTCAGTAATTCTGGTACTATTATTGATGGCAGGGAATTTTAGTTTATCGTTTACTATCTTCTTGAACAACTCAAATTCATTGCAACCATCAAATGGTAATATGTTAAATGCTAATCCGTAAAGTATTACTCCAAGTGACCATAAATCAATTCTATTATCAATTTTCACTCTCTTATCTAAATCTGATATCATAGAGTATCTGTTGTTCACAAACTGGCACAATTCTGGTGCAAAAAATGCAGGAGTTCCCATAGTCTTCCCTAGTTCTTTGTCATCATTGGCATTATTCTCAAGGATAAGACTAACTCCAAAATCTGATATCTTTATTGTATTGTCTTGGTCTATTAACAAGTTTGAATGCTTCAAGTCTCTATGTATTATTCTTTTAAAATCATGCAAGTATTCAAGGCCGTTAACTACGTCCCTGAGTATTCTGTTGATGGTCAATCCGTTGTTCTTACTATATTTTTCGTAATAATGGTTATATTTCTTCCAATCAATTTCCCCGTATTTGCAGTACTCTAATATCAAAAGAATCTTGTCAAACTTCAAATCGTCAATCACTTGAAAGAGTTTTACAACATTAGGATGATCACACTCCTTCATGATTTGAATTTCTCGTTTTATTTTCGTGGCATGACTTAGGTAAGTTTTAGTAATTAACCTAGTTCTATCAATTCTATTGATGGTCTTAATTGCAACATATTGTGAGTTATTCTGTAGATCCTCGCTTAGGAGCACCTTTCCTGACAGTCCTTGGCCAATCTTTCTAACAATTTTGTACCGATCATTGATTATCTTTTTGGCAGTACGATTATCACTGCTTATCGTAAGCGTCAGTACATCCATTAATTGTTCAGATTTGTATTCTTCAAGTGAGCTATAAAAGTTATCTGATTGTTTTTAGGCATATGTAGGGATTAAACTCATTGACTCTAAACTGATAAAGGTTAATAATGATAAGCTTGAAGTAGCGATATCTTGTTCTAAATTTACTAAAAAACCCGTGGAACGATCTCGTCTAAAAATGAAATGCAAAAAAATATTACGCAATGAAGAAATTATTCTATATTATAAAATTACACAGTTAATTATACATCTATCTCATTAGCTCTAGCTTCATCCTTGAGATTCTTTGCGTGTCTAGTTTCCTCGGTATCCTCATTCAATTCTTTGATAATATCTTCTTCTTCTTCAGTTAATCCTGTTATATCTGGCGGAATCTCGCTCATTTGAACAGATGGTGCATGATTAAGATATCTTAACTGTTCAAAAAGTGTCTGGCTGACGCTTTCCAAATACTTCTTTGTGTTTTTGTTATCTATTCTGCCATCTAATTGAGGATGCAAAGAATAATCAGGACCAAACCATTCGTATGTTGGTATGAAGTTTGGAATCTTATGGTCTAAAGTGACATCATTCAATACTGAAGTTTCATAACACCATAAACGTGAGACATTTCTAGGTGTGTATCCACCTCCACCCAAGACAAGCATGGGTATATTATAAGATTTTATGAATTTCACACATTCACCATGAGCTTTGATATTCAAATTGAAGCATCCTAATCTATCCATTCCTAGAGAATCTGCTCCACATTGCTGTACTATACATGTTGGCCTGAACTTTGTTATTAAAGGATCCATAATTGATTTGAACAATCTCACATAAGAATCATCATCTATACCATCTCTTAATGGGATATTCATTGCATAATTCTTTCCTCTCGCTAATCCAGTCTCATCCATAGAACCAGTTCCTGGAAAAAACTCGCCATTAAACTTATGGAAAGAAACTGTCATAACTCTATCAGTCAAATAAAACGCTTCTTGAACTCCATCTCCATGGTGTAAATCGATATCTATATACATGACTCTGGGGTGGACTCTTAACAAATTCAAAATACTCAACACTATATCATTAACATAACAAAACCCACTTGGTTCATGTTTTTTAGCATGATGAAGACCTCCTGACCAGTTTATTGCAATATCTGACATCCCACTAATGAGCTTTCTACTTGCATCTAGAGAGGCACCAGCATATATTGAAGAATAATCATACATTCCATCAAAAACTGGACAATCATCTCCTATATTGAACTGTGCCAATACACTGTCCTTCATTTTGGCAGCATTATCTGGTGATATTATCTGCAAGAAATCAATATAATCTTCTGAATGAAATTCTACTAATTCTTCTTTGGTAGCTTTCCTTGGTGTATATAAGTCCATTTTTTCGTACAACTTATAGGATGTCATTAAAGTATCTGTTAAAAACAATCGGAATGGTTTCATTGGGTGGCGAGCCCCAAAATGAAACCTGCTTACTTCTGGATTGAAATGGTAAGAAACATTCTTGTGACTTTCTATAGTATTAGAAAAGTATCTAGGTTGTTTCTCTTCAGTCTTTTGGTCTGAACTGAATGTATCAGTTCCGCTTATTGGTATCGGCATCTTAAGACCACCACTTCATCTAATAAAAGTTTGCTGAATTACTAATTTAACTTTAAAGTTATGTATATATCGCATATTTTACAGACTATAGAAAAGTCCATCTATGTTATGCGACATTTATATATTATAAGAAATGTCGTATTCAGCGACATTACTTTATGTTAACAGTTCCTTGCCACTCAAGAGCACAAGTATTATAGTGAATCTTACAACTTTATTAAATCAGTTAAAGCAATTAAAAATGTCAAGTAAGTAGCTTACAAGATTGTGGAGAGTAATCATCAATAGGGACTTGTTGAATTGTTATGGATTTTAACTTTTCCTAGTGAATTCTGTACTGCGTTAACGAAGATACTAACAATCATAGGCTCTGCTGGATTTGACAGACATATTACTATATTCTCGCCAGAGGGTAGATTATTTCAAGTTGAATATGCATTTAAGGCTGTCAATTCATCAGGTATTACATCTATTGGTGTTACAGGTGATGATTCAGCTGTGTTGATCTCCCAAAAGAAGATCCCAGATAAATTGTTGGATCCTAAGACCATATCGTACATCTTCCAGATTACTCCATCGATAGGATTAGTTGCCACTGGTTCAATTGCTGATGCTAGATCTCAAGCTTTGAGAGCACGAGCTGAGGCTGCTGAATTCCGTTACAAATATGGTTACGAAATGCCAGTGGAAAGCTTAGCAAAAAGAATGGCAAATTTGTCCCAATTATACACTCAAAGGGCTTACATGAGACCATTAGGAGTTGCATTAACTTTCTGTCAAGTAGATTTTGAAGATGAAAACAAAGGTCCCCAGATTTTTAAATGTGATCCAGCTGGTTATTTTACTGGATATAAGGCTGTTTCAACAGGTCCAAAGCAGCAAGAGGCAACTACTTGTTTAGAGAAGAAGTTTAAGAAGACTGACGCAGTAAAGGGTGACTGGAAGACCACCGTAGAATTCGCCATCACTGCATTAGGAACTGTGCTTGGAACTGATTTCAGAAAGAATGATATTGAAATAGGCGTTGCTACTGCTGAAGGTTTCCGTATATTGACTCCCGAAGAAATCGATGAAAGACTTGTTTCAATAGCCGAGCAAGATTAATCAGAAGCGAGTGTATATTCTACACGTTTATTTTTAATGAAATAGAACATATATACTTCATTTTTAATGAAAAAGAAAACAAAACTTTTAGGTGTAAATAAAGAAGGGGTATTCTTAACTTTTTATAATAGCAATGATGGATTTACCAGACATATGGGATGAACATGTATGGACATGCTTCCAAATATCTGTCCCAGTCTCTTCCATATTTCTTTTCGCACTTACGTTGGTCTCTATATGCTCTGTGAATCAAGACAATTAAGAAGAAAGCAGGGAAAAACCATGGGAATGGGGATTGAAAACCACAGATCAAACCCCATGTCAAAGCTTGACAATAGTCTGCTGTGTAGTGCATCTTTCTAGCATAAACGTACCAACCATCCGTTAATAATGTTGATCCATTCTCACACTTAATATATTTTGGATTGACCAAATCAGAATATGGCAAGGTTGGGAATGTCTTACGAATCTCCTTAATACCTGCCATTTGTTTTCTAAATGAGTTCTTTTGGCGGTTACCGGTATCGAAAAAGTAATATGCTGTGGATAAGAAAACGAATAAGAAAACGTTGTATCCGATAGACCATTGGTACTCCTTAGGATCGTGGTAATAGAGAAACAAGATGCAGTGGCAATAGGTGTATGGAACACCAGCAATGTTCCAGAAAAGCAAC
This sequence comes from Priceomyces castillae, assembly GCA_030574375.1. NCBI lineage: Eukaryota > Fungi > Ascomycota > Pichiomycetes > Serinales > Debaryomycetaceae > Priceomyces > Priceomyces castillae. The sequence continues at coordinate 131,223 of JAJMEX010000009.1, forward strand.
ATGAAGCCGAACTTTTCGTAAGCCATATCCCAAGTTGGGACAATTAACTCCTCACCCTTAGCGCAGGCATTAGCATATAACCAGTGGGCGTACAATACAAAGAAGGCTTGAGGAGTAATATATCCAAATTGTTCAAGTTGCTTCAAACACAAAGCCAAAGACAAGAAAAACAAAGTGAACCATGGAATTCTGACTTCAAAGAACATCTTCAAGTCTAAGTACTTTCCAATTCTAGGGTTCAATGGAGCACCCATGAACAAATCAAAAATATGATTACCAGTCATACGATGGTAGTCACCAGTGACATTCAAGCAGATCACATACAATAAGACAGACAAGAAAAGACCTGAGAAAATTGCAGCAGTCATAAGCTCTCCAAAATGTGAAAGAATGTATGTCAACCTGAACAATCTAGTGAAGTGAAGAACAAGTGCTAAAACAATAGTTGTGTAGAATGACCACACAGCGTTACAGTAGTATGGTAACTGTTTGTTGTTCAAATGCTCCAATGGTTGTCCCTTGGTCCAGATTCCTGGTAAGGTCAAGTAAAAGATGGCTTGAAGACTAAAAAATCCGATGAAAAGAGCCCATGTCTTAAATGATGGTAAACCAAATTCAACAAAATAATAGAACAATTTCTTCAAAAAGTACGTCCAACTTTCATTCAAACCTGGCAATGCTGCTTCACCGTCATAGAACTCAGCACTGATCCACATGTACCACATTAATAATGGAAATCCAACCATCATTCCTAATGCACCTACTGGTCCACCAAAGTCGTATTCGATTTGATCTTTAGGTAAATAACCAGGAAGAGGTTCTTCCTTCCTGGAATTGAACTCACTAGAGCTTCCTTCAACCGAATCAACTTCGATGTATGGAGTTTTGTCTGATTCCATTGACATTTTATCTTGCCGACTAAATGATAAAATGTTAGCAATCATATTTATTTGTTTATATACTCGTTTCTTATATGAAGTCCTTTTTTTTGGTCTCGAAGATCGGTTCCCCAAGTTAGTCTCGTATAGCTACATTACATAATAAAATTCTATACGAGGAAAACAATTGATGTCAATTGTTTGATTCTTTAATATAAAAGTCTATATTATTAACATTATAAGTAGTTCAGAACTAACTTATATGACTAGAACTACAATAAATATGCAATTTTTGGTGGATGATTTAACTGAAAGTGATAAGATCATCATCGTTAATCTCAAAATCACCGTCATTATACTGCGCCAGTGGGTTGTTTAGTCTTTCACGGGCTCGTTTCCTGGCACTATGTAACATGCTTAATGCTGAGAGCGCACTCCCATTTCCTAATCTGATTAGACCAATAAAGTAGAGCTCAAGTCGCTCGAAACTCAATTCGTCGGACACCAATTGGGTGCAAATTCTCGGGCCGGATTGAATCATGATGCATCTTATGTCAAATTCATCCTTGGTGATATAATAATGTTCAGTCTCTGCAAGTATATTTGGTTTGGCTGCTTGATAGTTCGGTGAATTTTTGGGCCTGACAAATACCAAATAGTTTAACATTCTTGCAGTCAAATCACGAACAATGGAATGCTTTGGGGACAAATGAAGTAAACCTTTACCTATGAGAAGTTTGGTATACAGGACATCTACATGTAGCTGCTCGGAGATATCAAACCAAGAATAGTAAGAAACTTCTCCACTGTAATCCACGAACTTTCCGTAGGCACTAGGAGGGAGCTTTTCATGATGACTAGGGCTATCTGGGTGAACAGGACTATCTCTAGGGATGATGAATGTTGTTTTCGATACATTTGAGGCGACATCCACTTCTTTGGCCTTATGAATGAGTGCCATTAACTTAGTGAATCTCTCAGGTGGTAATTTCCATCCAGGATTTGATCTTATCGAATCTAATACATCTATTAATTCTTGGGTCAAGAATACAACATCCATTGTAAAACCAAGGAATAAATTAAATTCAACTGGACTATTTATTAAAAGCCTCAGCATTGCCAATGAAAGGTTTAGCTCTGGGTTATATTCTTTGCCAAAATATCCTGTATCTTTGAATATGCTAGTTGTCGTTTTTAAAGTGTCATGAGAGTCATTTATATCGGCTTTTCTTTTCGTTAAAGTTCCTCCTTTAGAAATTAAAATTCCTGCCATTGATTCGATTGCAAAAAACCAAGTCTTTGCTAAAGCTAACCCACATGAAATGGGCTTTTTTCCTTGCGAAACATTTAAATAGTTACTCAATAGATCTCTTGCACCGCCAAGATGAGTTTTCCATGAATCCATTTCTCCTTTTTCTACTGGATATGCAGCAGTAAAATTGGAAGCTAACAAGAGATCTGTCAATAACAATCTCTCAATTTGTTGTAAAAAATTACTAGTAAGCTTCCCATTTGAAGAAAATGCCTCACTTAAGAGCTTTAAACAAAGAATTGAATAATCCTTTCTTGCTAAGTTGTGTGATTCTTCACCTGTCATATTGTACTGAAAGGTCGCAGATATAGTCAATAATGCACTTAAAAGATGCGGACAGTCTCTCAGATAGTTTAAGAGTAGTTTGACAGCTTCATTTGATTCAACTGAAGATGCAAAGGGGAATATATGGTACGAACAGTTGGTGTTGACCAACGTATTCAAATATGAAAAATGTACCAGAGTAAGTTGAAACCGTGATGCAATCTCATTGACTAAGACAGAATTGGGGACGCTGAAATCATCAAAGATATGATTATTCAGTTGATGCATGTGTCCACCCATGACGTTTTCCTTGGCATCAATGGATCTGAAGTTGCCACTACCTGTACCTTGGCGTTCTTCCAGAATGGGTAAAACGTTGTTGATGTAAGTTGTTGTACCTGTCCCAACAAATAAGGTTTGACTATTTTCACTCCCGTTAGTATTTCTAGGATGACTATGTACATTATTGTTGTTGTTTCTGTCGTTGATCTCTGTATTAATATTATTTGTCGCAAATTGTATGTCCCTATATGCCATCGTGTGTTCATAAGATGCCTGTGGGTCTACAATGTCATTCAAATCATTCACAAGTAAAATTGCTTCATCAAATAGTCCTCTTAACTCTCCGATTCCGTAATTTGATGGAGTTGAAATATTCTCTGGTGCACTGTCAAAATCAACTCCATTTCCAGAGAAATATGCCTCTCTATCGGTCAGCCTTGGGTAAGACATGTTATATGTATCCTTCGTGGCCGTTAAAGCCCTATTTTCCGTAAATAACAAGTCTGGTGTACTCTCCAGAGGAACGCTAGATGTTTCGGGCCCATTGATCGGGAATCTCGAAAGATTCACTCCAGGATCACTAGGAGCACGTTCAAACTTTGGTTTTGGATCATAGAACTTCATTTTCATATTCTTATTCAAATCTTTCCTCATGGGGACTCCTGATCCATTCTGTCCTCCTTTAGAGGGTATCCTATTAAATGTGGGGTCACGAAGTCGATTAACATTTTCAAACTTGAACTTTTTGATTTCATAGACACATTGCTTAGAAAGCTTGCAACAGTTCTGACAGAATGGTTTGCCCTCATCACACTTCATTTTACGTCTCTTACACTCCTGGCATCCTCCTCTACTGTACTTTCTCTTCTTGATTGGTCGCTTGATTTTGCCGTTCCCCTGTATTAGTCGTTCTTTGCCAATCTCCCACTGATCTGGCTTTTTGTCGCTCATATTGCCATTGAAACTTGTATATTTTAGCTCTATAGAGTCGATCTGTGAATAAACTGTCTTGAAACAGCTGAAAAATTAAAGATGAAAGATAAAATTTGATATTAATGCCTGCAAAAGACTGTCTGTTCACAGGTTTGGGTACAGTCTTTCTCTCGGCTTTGTTCACTATTTTGGTGAATATATCCGAAACCCCTAAAATGGAAACAATTTGTTTATATGCCTTCCGAGTTGGCATATTCTAAGGGGTATACTAAGCGAGGTAAAAACGACATCATGATTTGGTTGGGCACAGAGTCCTCCCAACAATGATTAACAATGGAAAACGCAAAGGGTAAGAGCATGAAAGCGCAGTGTAAGAGTGTATGTTACATGTATAAAAAGGGAACACTTACAGCAAATATACATAGACTAATGTACAGCTAAATACATGAGATTGGGCCTACTATTGCAGCCAATCTGAAAGCGAAAAAAAGTGCAAATGTCGGCTGAATTCCCGTAGTGCACTCGTAGGAGCATTCAGAGGTCATTAGATGGATCATCTCCAGAAAGTAACGTGGTAGAGGCTATTATATGCCCTAGATCGCCTGTAATGAGAGCCGAGGTCAATCAAGACAGTGAGCCGCATCAGCTCAGAAGCAGCGATGGCTGCGAATGTTGCAACGAAATAGTCAAGGGAGGATCAGTAGCAAAAGAAAGAGTATAATCACATACTTTGGATCTTTGCTGTGATTCTACGACCATGAGGTGTATTCTTGATATTTGCTAACAAAGATTGGAGTGACTCCGATAATCTAGCAGATTGGTTTGGACTTGCGACATCTAATGAAGTCTGTAAGACGTAGTTACCGAAAGGGTCGTTCAACAAGTTTGGGAATGTTTCCTTATGCTCAAGAAGCTCGTCGATCAATGAGGGAGCGAGATTGGTGAGTCTAAGGGATTTTTCAATGACATTGGACCCAAACTTATGCAATGATAACGAGAGGATATTTGCCTTGATCTTTTGAAGGATCAACTCGACAGACTCGTTGTCACCTTTAGTCAATATGTATTGTACGACGTAGTTACCAAATGGATCCAGTGAGAGACTGATTGCATTTTCGGACACTTTCACGGATAATTGTTTCTTTTGTTCAAAAGTTCCGTGATCAATGCATCTTTGGAAGACGCAACATCCATGTCTATGAGTTGCAATTTCATTACAATGGGTGGCAGTAGCATCGAAGATGAACTGGTTCTGCTCTGCATTGAGCTTCAGCAAGCACTTCTGGACAACATGATTACCATTGAGATCTGTAGACAAAGCAACGATATGAGGAGCAAAAGCATTAATGAGAATCTTAGATTCCTCTTCGGTAGAAATACATTCAACCAACTTCTGTAATGCTCTAGTACCATGAGGGTTCATTGCGATCTTTATAAAGCTAGATGAGGCATTTTTAACAAGGATAATCCTCTGATCAGTGGAGACACTTTCAAGCAACTTCTGAATCAAGTAATTACCAAATGGATCTGACATGAGCTCCACAATTTTCAAATATACTTCATTGAAAATAAGTGTCGCAGCTACTTCGCTTCTTGATTTTGGATCAGATTGATCCTTGGCCAAATCAAGCTGACGTTGGAGAAATCTGCATCCATGTTGATCCTTACACAAGAGGAAAATACTTCCAGTGAAATCTTCCAAGGAAGCATTGACGAAACGAGAGTCGTCTCCCTTCTTTCTGTTGTTTCCATGCATCTTGTGATGATTGTTTGAAGAATCATTTGCATTACGACGATGTCCTCCGTAACGATTTGAATGTTGGCCGCCTCCATAGTGGTGACCATGTTGGTTGTTTCTAATGCCCTCATCGTATTGATGATTTGAGCCAGAATTGGCAGAAGCAGATCTAAAGATGGGTTGTTGAGGACCAGCTCCTCTTGTGGGGATAGGAGGACTTTGGTTCCACATCGGGACACCCATCTGTGGAGGTGAAGTCAAAGACTGATATTGCATTCCATAATTGTCATACAATAATTGTCTATGAACCAAATCAGATGCAGAAATGACGTTATTGAAGTTTGCTCCCTTAGAATCCTGACCCGTTCCAAGAGGAGGGAACTCGATAGTAGACGTTGGAGTGTTGCTTACAGATAATGATCTTGAAGCAAGGCTCTGTTGACCACCAGGAGTATTATTAGAATCTGTATGAACAGAACTGTCTATTTCACTTTCTGGAGAGCTTCCGTCAATCTTACGTTGTCTATCAGGAATTGCTCCATAAGGAGGAATACCTGGGGCATAAGATAAAGAACCTCCAAATGCTAAGTGCTTTGGAGAAGTCAGGAATGGAACATTCAATGATAATGGCATATCAGATGAAACAAATTCCATGTCTGATTTCTCATCCGGAAGTTCAAAAGGTCTAATAGATATTGAACGTTCATTGTTGCCATTAGCAGATGGGTTGCCGCCATTTGCTTCAGATTGACTATTTCTGTAGGAAAAAGGTGGAGCCGACGATGGCATGTAGTTGTTTTTCCATGTAGATGACGGGGTGCTAGTAGATGTAAATGCAGATTGACCGAAAGTTCCTACTGCAGTGTTGGGGTTTGGAGTCAATGAACCATACGGATACATGTGGTAGCCATTATCCCCGTACATCAAAGAAGCATGATGTTGCTGAGGATGATAACCACTGAAATCAGCAGATTTGGGTTCCTCCGATGAGCTTTTACTTTTCTTTTCACCTCCAGTAATCCCAAATTCATCATCTAAGCCTAGATTTCCTAGAGCACCAACAATATCTAAGTCCGAAGACACAGAAGGGTTAGAAACTCTATTGGCTCCGTTATTACCACCAATTGATCCTCTGAATGACAGATCATGGTTAAATAATTGGAAAGAATCCTTCTGAAAGAAGTTTGAACTCCCACTGCTGCTGTCAGCACTATCGTTTCCCACTGATGAGAACCTATTGGATGCACTAGGGGTCCCTTCTAGTTCACGTACCGATGTTCGCGGTACAAACCTCGACTCCTCATTCATAGAAGAGGATATAGATGCAGATTGAGTTTGAAGGTTTTTTGTCATTTTACTCTTTGATGCCTCCAATGCTTTTAATAATGCATTCAATGACTTTTCGATAAGTCTTTTCTTTTAGTAATAATTTTATGTAGACAAATGGAAACCAAAATAAAAACACAACAATGAAACGAATTGACTGATAAAACCGGCTTCTAAATTCACTGAATGGTTTTGAAATGATACAATATCGTTGAAACGATAGTCAAATATGAATAATATGATGAAATTAAAAAAAAATTAACAATGAAATGTAGACCCTATTAATGTACACGAGAAACAGTATTTCTCACTAAATATATGCAAATGTTTAAAAGATCACCGTTTCTAAGCGATTATCCTGTTTCTATGTGACTCTCCTTTGCCTGTTGTATTACAAATATTTGCTAGTAGTATCTATGACTGAGATTTTTTAAGGCAAAAAATTGATCTGTCCCCTACTCAATATTTTTTCTTCAGCTTTGTGCTCCCACACTCAGTTGGGCACGTAACCTGACGGGGACGAAGATGGAGAGACTTCTCGCTATAACGTCGCTACGACATTGCTAGTTAAACAGCTAGTGGTTTCTTTAACGAGAATAGGAGGTTAGCTATATATCCATAAGAGAAGGTATATGGGTTAGGTTGGGTATTATAGTACGTCTTTTCTCTCTTCTTTAGGATTCTTCGGCCGGAGGAGTACATGAAACTTCCTTCTTCCGAGTATATATCTTTTTAAGTCTCTTACTGCATGTTTTAACATCGTATTGACCTCATACGATTCCATAACCATATATATACGATATAATATATCTCAAGTACTCCTGAAGTACGTAATAAGACCATTCTTGGAGATGTCGTTTCTTTTCACGGATTTCGGACGGTTGCAACTTGCTATGAAATTACATCATATCTAATGTGCCAAGCGTAGGAGAAAGAGGAGAAAAAAAACTAATGATCATTAATATCTATATTATGAATGCTGGGGAGGCTTTAGAGAGGTTTCAAAGCTTCTTTGAGGGTCAATAGTGTATCTATATAGTAAAAATTTTGGGCCTTAGGGAATGCGACTTTCCGTGGAGAACTTCGTAAATTTTTCAAAAATGATGTAGTTTTCTACAAAAATACTAAATATTAGTGAAAAATTACCCATATTTCATAAATTGACTTAAATTGACAGCATTATAATGTTAATTTAGTGTCATGTAGTCGTATCCTCGGAGGAAATTAGTTCCACAAATTTCAATGGTTTTAGAATGCTTATTAAGCTACAATTCAATAATTTTTTTTTAATACTATTATCTATTATTTCAACTATAATACGAAATTAAATATTATAAACTTAGATGGGAATTGGGAATCAAATTGATGCGGGATAAAAAAAAATAAGAGTTAATAACAATTGAGTTAGTTATCAAGGATTAATAACCCTCATTACAATGAAAAAATCTATAAAGTAAGCCGCTCTATTCAGTAAGTCAACTTAACTTAAGTAGATTTTTCGTGTTGAGTAGAAACTCTTTGCATGGAGACTAAGAAGTCTTCAAGAGATCTGTGGTCTCTGTCAGCAGATGGTTGCTTTCTACCGTTACAGAAGTTGTCGAAAGCAACTGAGGTAGACATCAAATAGTAAGCACCACCTAAGACACAGAAGATACCGAATGAGAAGATGTAGATTCTGACAACGGTAACAATGTCAGTCCAGTTTTGTGACCACCAGCCGAATAAGGTGAACATAGTTGCAATAATATCAACACACAAAACTGCACCAGCCAATTGCCAAGATGGAGCAGAAGTCCAGAATGGACCTTGAGCTCTGGTGATGAAAATCAACCAGTTCTCAGTCAAGGAGATTTGCAAGAACAAAACACCATCAATAGCACCGAAGTTTTGGATAATACCACCCTTCTTCATGAACATAGTGGTCAAGGTAATCCAAGTACCGATAGCCAAGAAGATACCTAAGATGATAGACATACCCCACAATCTTGGAGTGTTCCACTTAACTGGCTTTGGATCGTAAGGAGCGTTATCATAAGCAATAGCCAAGGTAGCGACATCAGCGAAAATAGCAATGAAGACAACCAAGTCAATATCCAAAGAGTTGTTCAAGATAGCAATCCACAAACCTAAGAAGATTTCCAAGTGCAAGGACAAAGCAATACGGTAAACAACATAAGAGTACATTCTGTGGAAAATTTGTCTAGAGGTCTTCAAAGCATCAATGATAGCAGATAAACCTGGAGCCAAGAAAACAATATCAGCAGCGGAACGAGCAGCATCAGTAGCACCTTCGACAGCAATACCGGTATCAGCCTTCTTCAAAGATGGAGCATCGTTAACACCATCACCAGTCATAGCAACCAAGTAACCTCTGGATTGTAAGATCTCAACAGCGTTGTACTTGTGTTGTGGGAAAACTTCAGCGAAACCATCAGCAGCTTCAACAAAATCAGCAATTTCAGAACCAGCCATGTCACCACCACCGGATAAACCTAACCTGTCAGCATCGTAAATGTTAGTACCTAAACCTAATTGACGACAAGTTTCCTTAGCAATACCAACGGCATCACCAGTCAACATCTTGACCTTCAAACCTAATCTTCTAGCTTCGTTAACAGTGGCAGCAGTATCATCTCTTGGAGGATCCATACATGGCATAATACCTAAGATTTCCCAGTGACCTTCACCTCTCTTTCTAGCAACACCCAAAGATCTGAAACCTCTGGAAGCGAATTCAGCAACAGTGTTTTGGTAGTTTTCGTGGATATCTTCTGGGATTGGGTGGTCATCTTCAACAGTCTTCAAGACGAACAATGGAGCACCCTTAACACAAACAATTCTTTCACCCTCTGGGGATTCAACAATAGCAGTAACCTTCTTTGAGACAGGATCGAAAGGTTGGAACTCAATGACCTTGTACTTGGTCAAAGCAGCCTTAGCTCTTGGGTAGTTAATCAAAGATTTCAAGAAAGCCTTATCAATAGCATCCAAACCCTTCTTCTTTCTGGAAGCAGCCAAACAAGCAGTCAACATCAAATCATCAGCTTCAACACCTTCAACAGTGTATGGCTCGTGCAAAGACAACTTGTTCTTGGTCAAGGTACCGGTCTTATCGGAACACAAGATTTCGACACCAGCCAAAGATTCAATAGCAGACAACTTTTGGACAATAGCTTGCTTCTTAGCAAGGTAAGCAGCACCGACAGCCATAGTAGTGGTGACAACAGCTGGTAAACCAACTGGAACACCAATAATGGTGATAGCCAAAGAGTATCTCAAGATAGAAACAATCTTAACGGTTCTGTACAAACAAGCAACCCAGACAAGCAACAAGGTAACAATGACCAAGACTAACAAAATCGTACCAATACCGTTCAAAACTTCAGTAAAATGACCGGTACCACCACCAGCCTTGTTAACCAAAGCAGCAGCTCTACCAACGAAAGTGGAATCACCAGTAGCAGTAACAATCATGAAAGCTTCACCAGTCTTAACAGTAGAAGAAGAGTAACAAGAGTCACCGTGCTTCTTGTCAACAGCCAAGGATTCACCGGTAATAGCAGATTGATCAACTTGCAACAAACAGTCTTCAGAAACGATTCTACCATCAGCTGGAATGACGGTACCGTCTTCCAATTGCAAGATATCACCTGGAACAATCTCGTTAGCAGCAACTTCACTAACAGAGCCATTTCTGATAACGAAAGCAGTGTTAGCCAAAGTCTTCTTCAATTCTTCAACAATAGAACCAGCTTGGTATTCTTGAATGAAACCAACGAAGGCGTTCAACATCAATAAAGCACAGATAACACCGAAATCGACCCAATCTTCTAAACCAGCAGCCAAAATAGCAGCGGCCTCCATAACGAATTGAATTGGACCGACGAAGAACATAATGAACTTCAAAACCAAGTTCTCAGATTCTTCAGCCATTTGATTCAAACCGAACTTCTTTCTTCTCTTGTGAACATCGTCGTCGGATAAACCAACAGTTGGGTCGGTCTTCAATAATTCCTCTGGAACTTGCTTGAAGGATCCTTCATCAACTTCATCTTCATCTTCTTCGTCTTCGTCTAAAGCATTTTGATTGGATTGTAAATCTAAGATCAACTGATCGATATCCTCATCTTCGTCCTCGTCAACGGTCTTGCCGACCTTCTCAACAGTAGGTTCAGTAGCGCTCATCTTTTCAAAGTTTAAGAGTCAGTTGTTAACACTTATTAATGGTCCCTTTAGCACAATGCAACTTGGCTATAAATGGATCTATATGGCTATTACCAAATGTTAAAACTGCCTTCTATACCTTTTCTTTCGAAGAGTATATACAGAATTACTTTAAAGTTTTCTCACCATGGGAATTTCCCATTTATATACCCTGTTGCCTTTATTAAGCATGAATTTCGCCCACTTCCCATTCTTCCAATAAAGATAGCGACTTGAGGGAATTTTTCACTTGGACTGATTGTATACAAAACAACCGGATTTGGCAGGTGGAATATTGGCAGATGAGGAATAATGCAAACTTTACATATTAAAGAAAAATTTTTGTTGACCGGATGCATGCAACCGAGGCGGTCGGAACATCCATATTTGGAAGGAATCTGCAACAGGGACTGAGATACAAACATCTAAATCACCAATTTGGACGATGTTATAGGGTGAACTCACCTTATCGAGACAAGGGGACAGATAATGTACAGGTATACGCCCGGAGATCGTAACCGGCTTCTATTCCCGAGAAGTCGGAGCCATTGTTATCGTCATTGCGGTAGAGTTTACGTTTGGGTCGGCTGGCTCGGCGTAATGCCGAATAAGGCTAGGAGAACCTTCCTGTCAGGATAGAATTTGTATGTTTTTTGGTTTGTGTTGTGTTTTCGGATAGAGATACAGCTGGGCTCATCGCTGGCGTCACTATGCGATGCCGGGTAGGTGGTATGGTAAGCCGAAGCCAGCTTATCCGAAGTATGGGTGTAAGGATTGAAATTTTGGGAAAGATGCGAGTTACGGCGGGTGCCGCTGGTAAGGATTACTAGATAATGTAGGATTTGTGGTGTATTGGAAGGCTGGTTTTAGAGTTACAGACGGGTAGGTGTCGGTAAGGGTGCTCGGAAGTCGGACTGCGTCGGGAAGTGCTCATCAAATCTGGCATGGATAGGGAATGGTGCCAGCCGGGAAGGATATTTCTGAAGGATATTATTGTTTTGAGTTCAGTAATGGACGCTGGTAAAATGGCCGAGTGAGGCATTTTATTGACTTTTAAACTGGTATTAGTGTTATAGATTATTGTTTTTAGATATTAGGCTAATAGGTTTAATTAGACTGTATTAATTATCAGCTTGGCGTATTCTACAAATGGTAGTGGATTTCGTATTACAGGGGGGTAAACCCAAAGGAGATGAGGTTGGAGTCCACTGGGTCTCAGCTGGCCGGTGGGTGGGGCTGGTGAAAAGAGCCTAGTGCGGCCATCTGACATAAATCTGCCGAATTCAGGTACAACACAAAGCTGTCATTATTCGTAGTGGCACTGATATGCGCCATTCCTCATACGAAAGCCACCACATTGCTTTTAACTCTTCTCTAATTTTCTCGCTACAAACTGGGCGGGCCACGCAATTGTGACGTTATGTAGTTTTGAATTTAGTGTAGACACGATGATTTTAACAGGAATGCTAGGGAAGGAATGTAATAGCATAGGGAATTGAATTATAATTAGAAAGGATTGATAATATTAAAAAGTAATTTAATGGTTTTATCATTTGTAAAAGGTTTCTAAACGTCTAAAGTTTATATGTAGTAGTAGAGAATGTGACACTGACCTATTTGTTAAATTTTTTATAGTCTTTGTTTGCCATTGTATGAGATATTATTGGATTTCTTTGATAGGTTAGTGTTTCAAATTATAGATAGGCACCCCCACTTATGAAATATAATGAATATACTAGATTCTTAGCCACAAAAAAAGCACTTTTACCGTTTTTCCCGGCAATATGTTTGGTCAAGACCCCTTATTAATTGATTTCTCCAATTATTAGAAGGGGATTTGGTACGGCAACTGATGGAAATGATCTTGATGAGCCATTTAGAACAGGTTAATTTCTGCCGGTAAGCATTGAGCCTTAGCGGTTAACAGGGCTGCGTATCACGGATGTGAAAGCATCTATTTGTTATTGCCGGCGGCGATTCGGGTGTAAGCCGTAATTTGCGAAAAAGAAAGAAAATTTTTTAGCGAGGGGCTAGCGGGCCGAGTTGCAAGAAACGGTTACTTTACATTGCAGTGGTGTCGCTATTTTGGGGGAGATTAGATCGCGAGCTATCGCTAGCTTGGATTCCATTGGACGTCGTCGGGGGCCGGTGCGGATATGGAGTGGGGCAACAAAAAAGATTTTTCATTTGATTTGACCTCCGGTCTCCTACGTATATGATCGAATGCATGTTGCATTAACTATACCTGCTTCGGCTGCTTTCTAAGTTTCCATTTCAATGGTCTGAACAATTTAAGCACTATGTAGATCGCACTTCCGATAAACCTGAAAGCTGCCAATCCGGCAACAACCCACAAGATAACAGTCAAAAATATTGTCGAATTTCCACCAATGGAACCATCTGCATTTAGTTCCGCCAGGGCCTTTTGGAGTAAAGTAGAAACTCCGAATGTTTCTAAAACAATGGCGATGAGGATGACATTAGTTAAAAGCCAGATCAAGACAGTGATGGTTCTGATAAAAGCGTAGTAGGCATCATTTTTATCCTTTGTATTGTTAATACGGACGGGTTCCATTGGGACCACTTTAAGCTTATCTATAGTATCGACATAGGTCTGGTCGACTTCCTGCGGATCTCCGGGTGAAATCATCACTAATTCATCCCTTCTAGGGCCTGTAGATTTGGCAGTACCAAGATCTTTAGCAACTTCGACTTCTCTTGTACCCCATGAGATGTCATGAATGTTACAGAATGAGTAAATATTAAGGACATTGACGTAAGTGGGTGAAAGGGCAAGATATTGAAGAAATGAAGTAATCATAAAACTTGGTTCTCCATACATGAATGCTCCAGCAAAATACAAAGTATAGGTGGATAACACTGAAACCAATAAATCTCTAAACTTGTAATTTGATAAAAGTAATGAAGCATGGAAGTTATGCTTATTATCATTAATGACTGATACAGTAGTATGAACCGCCAAATAGATCGTAGCAAACATCATATATGCCATCAAAATTGCAAATATCACTGATATTACCAAGTAAAACTTCTTCGTACCTCTAGGAGTATTACCGAATGCCAAAACAAATGTAGAAACTAAAGATGCCAAGTATACCCAAAGACATATCACCGAGATATATCTACCAGCTGCAAAGTGCATATCCAGTGCACCAACATTGGCGGTTAAAATTCTGAAGACAAGGAAGAAAGATGCCATGGAGAACCATGACACTAACAATGTAAGTAATTGATAGTAAAATTCAAGTTGCAAAATCAATTTTCTGAGTAAGGAATGATTAGATTTCCAAATTTGAGTCCAATTTACAATGGAATATGCAGCAGCAAACAATGAACCATTAAGCCATCTTCTTCTTTGCATGATGAAGTTCTCAATCTCCTCTGGAGCATCAGTTTCAGCCTTTGCTTCACTAACGTATCTTAATATATATTGATGGTGCTTTTTAGCGACCAACTCAAAACATAAAATTCTATCTTCGGCCAAGTACATATTAGATGCGAAGATGCCTGCCTCATGATAGTTTCTTTCTTTCAATTCTTTCTCATCATCATCATCATTGGATCCAATCTTATTATCTTGATGTAAGAACTCTCCTTTGAAATATTTCTCCAAAGGACCTTTACCATCGACATTCAAAAGAGCGTCGTATCTGTAAGCTGAAAATGCACCAGGAAGCACAGTAATAAATCCGAAAACAGATTCCATAGGTTTATCTAAAACATTGGCAATCTTATATTCGAAGTTTTGTGCTGCAACCAAAGGGTTTCTAAGCAACCTCTTTCCAGGACCAAGTGCAATCTTCATCTCACCGCAGGCACCTGCTACATTTGGATCACGGAATGACTTCCATAAGTGATAGAATGCATCCTTTGCTGGTTTCGTACCACAATCCAATAACATCACAACTCTTGGCCTGAGAATTGGTGCAAATGCTTGGAAACACCATCTATGAGAATTAATTTTCTTTGCATTCTTTTCTTTCAAACAGAAGACAATTTGTACTGGAGAACCATTGACTCCAAGATGAACCTTATCATTAATCGTGTCAATTCCCACGGTTGAGGTATATTCATATATATGTGCTTTCACATTCTTGTCATTGATCTTGGATTTGGCATATCCATCCTGATATAAACCTAATGCTGCAAGTAAAAATTGTGATCTTTCATTGAAGGCAGCTCTACCATCACTGACAATGCAAACCACAACCTTTTTCCAGGATTCTTCACCCCAGACTGGATCTCTTCTTTTGGTAAGATTAGCAATGTTTTCAAAAATACCCTTCAAAGTTTTGGCTAACAAGATTTCATCTTCATTATACATGGTAACACATACCAAGATTTCGGTTTCTCTTGGAGGATTATATAACCCTTGCCTAAGACTATAACCATAGTTGATGAAATTTGATGGTCCGCAGATACAGGCAGTATATCTCATAAGGGACATTTCCTTCCCCCCATCTGTGATATGGCCACCATAACTATTCAATAATGTGGCAGGAACAGGTGCATCAATGATATAATTACCATTCACCAACTTGGCCTTCTTGATAGTCTTTGTATAACGCAAGGCTGGCTTGTAATCATCTTCATCGTCATCGAATACTTCAGTTTTCTCATTTATATCTTCCTTCTTGTTCTTTTTGTCCTTCTTACCCTTCTTCTTCTGGGTAGCCTTTCTCTTGATCGTAAGCCCTCTGGCAATTTCTTCACCCGTATCTGAGTACAAAGAGTCGTCATCACCAAAAGGATCCATATTTTCGTCCACATCCTCTAAGGGATTGATCATGTAGTCTTCTCCACTGTAAGACATCAAAGGAGGACGCATATCCTGGAATGGGGGTGGAGGGAATCCATTATAGGAAGAGTATGGACCATATTGTGACACTCTTGGGCTATATACGGTCTCAGGATAATCAAGTTCGGCTCCTGTAAAAGTACTCGACTTATTTTGATGTCCTAGTAACGTCGCAACTGAGGGTGATCCACTCAAACGGGTATCATAGAATTCTTCTTCGACCTTGGTTCCGAAACTGGAGTTTGTTTGATGCCTACCATGAACAAATGGGCTCTGGCTCCCATCTGCTCCATTTATCATATGAGGCGGCATAGGAGGTGGCGATGCAAATTGGTGTAAATTGTAAGGCAGCTGATTCTGAATGAAGCTGTTGGTATAGTACACATTTCTTCCTCCAGGTGTCACTGGCAGGCCTTGATATCCAAAAACTGACTGACGTGGTCCATCAACTCCTCCTGGCCTCTGTTGAGCTCCTTCTTGAAAGAGATCGTCTCCGTCACTCAAATCGTTGTCAGTAACTGGATCCATAATAACGTTGTGATCTGCAGTGAATAATAAATCTACTTAGCAAATATCGGAGGGGTTTTCTCCTTTTAAAGTTTCTTAAGGCTCGTTAGATCAGCCTACTATCTTCTTAAATATGATTCGCTGCTCTGACGACGTATTTCACTGCTTTTTTCCCCTGATTTTTAGGACACCTATTACTTCTTTATCCTATATCAAAATCTTTTGGTTTAAGTCTACTTTTCCTGCTAGAATTATGTTTTTCTAGCCGTTTTGTTTTCGTTTCCTCTTACAAAGATATATATATTTGTATTTTCCCTAATGGAAACTTCGGTTTTAAGACCTTTCCTCTTCTTTAGTAAAGTGATTTCGTACAAAGTTTTTCTGAATCTAAAAATGGACTGCAAAAATGTTTCCTGTATTTATGATTCTTCCGAATTAGGTAAGGATATGGAACATCGAGTTCGAGGTTTGCGGTTAAAGAAAGGACTGAGCTCACTCTAATAGGTTAAAAGAAGGGTGTAGGGAGGTAAGAGGTTATGTGAATAAGGATATAATAGGATTATGAAGAGAATTAAGTAACCTCATAACAAAACATGTCAAACTATTGTAGGAATTATGATAGAAAACAGAGCGAGATGAGGTTGTAGATCCGAGACACGAGGCTTTGAGCCAAGAAGACGAGGCAAAAAAGGGGATGTTAGAGGCTTGTATCGGCTACAAAAAGAGAGTAATTTGACCCAGGGATCTAGAGTGATATGAGATGCAATGAATTAAGACCTAGTAGGAAGTTAGGAGCACTATGTTGTAAATTTCCAAGAGCAGGACTGAGAGCAATGATAAGCACCAAAGGGATGGATTATATGCACAAATGTTTTGGATTATGTATAAAGAGTATATATAAGGTTATTCTGGGACAACAGATGATATCTGTGGATTCTGGACTGCAAGGATCGATCAACGAGACAATCAGTACTATAAAAAGCAGCATTAAGCTTAGAGCCCAGAAAAATTGCAAATTGACTAGGAGGAATCTCTTACACACAAGACACATACTTTAGATTTGGAGAACCCCAAATTTTCCAAACAAGACAAATGGTAGCCATGTGTACACTTGAAGAAAACCAAGGCACATGAATCTGGGTCCTTTGAGTTATCAAAGTTATCATTATTATCAGAGTTTGCAATTTGTGACTCCGCATGTTGTGGGTGTAAGAGCAACCATTGGTGATTTTCCCACGAATCGTAGTGTAACTCTTCATTTCGACCGCCCCAGAGTTGTTTTCCACAGGAGGTACATGTTTTACGTTTGATATCCCAACCTCTGATATTATCGCTACGAACGAGCTCCATGCTTTTGAAGATGCTCTGATCAAGCATTTTCAACGATATCAGATGCATTTCACTTTCGTAGTAGTAGGATATGAACACATCTTGTAAAATTGCCCTAACATTGGCCAACACTGCAGCCTCAGTTGATGATTGTAAGAATTTGTTAAATATGAGAAGGAACGATTTCTCTTTGTCATCGCCTAGATTGAGCTTAATATCACTGATCCTACGGAAACAAGAATATAAGCAGTCATTAATAAGATCACGATTGATACTGTTTTTCTTGTTAGCGATAGTAACTAATGATTCGATCAATTGCAACCACATCGACTCGTTTAATGTAAGCTCATTGTCCATAATGCTGTAGGAATCCGGAGACTCACAAACTTGCATTGCTAGTATTGTGAGGTCTTTGTACCTGTTTTGTTGAGTTTCCTCCACCAATGGAACAGATGCAATATAATCCATTTCCAGGACTAAACGATCCAAAGCCTCTTGAAATTCACCTTTATAAGTCAAAAGGACAACTAGACCATCAATAGAAGAATCATTTCCCTTCAACAATTCAATAAGCCTGTTTAGCTCTTTACAATCATGTGCCAATGTTTTTAGATGTTGCTCTATGAAAGCCACATCTTGTGGGTCGTTTTCAATATAGCGTCCTATAAGTCTGGGATATGACTTCCAGAGAATTGGGTCTGGATCAATGTTACTCTGATTAAAGAAGTGTTTTAAATAGTTTTGTACAAGATCCTGGTCCTTTGAATCAAGTATTGTAGCATGTAATGGAGGGTCGAATTTTGAGATAAATCGTACAAATCCTTTGATATCAAGTGAAGCCATTTTGAAAAACTTTCGCTGAATCACGGAAATTATATTCAACCTTTCCTGAGTACTTAGTGAAGACTGAGATACAGTGATAAGTAGCGAATCAAATGATTCAAAAGCAGATGTGTCATTATCTTTCTCATCCTGGTGTTTTTCGAGCCAGGTCTCTAACACTTTGGAAGTCTTCCCTTCTAGCCGATACAAACTCATCAAAACATTGTAGAATTTAGCAGACTTTAGTTGTTGATATAAATATGAATCATTCTCACGCTCAACGTATGGTAATATACTTTGTAATGCCAACTCTCTATCTTGTTTGTTGTAATTATCATTACTAGAGCATAATGATTCCACCACTCTATCCAAAACAGAGTCAGATAACCTGATGAATTGAGGATATTTGGGATAATTTCGTGCTATAAAAATAGCCAACTGTCCAAAATCAACATCAGAGAAGTTCCCAATCTCAAAAACATCTAATAATGCTTCTATTATATACTGTCTGCTTAATTTTCCTTCTTCATTCAAAAATCCATCTTCGAAAAACTCATTTAAAGTAGACAACATTTCAAATGCGTTATGCTTTAAAAATAATTGTAAATAAGGGAATATTCCATTTTCTCCAATATACTTAGAACTACCCTTGGGCCATTCAATCAATGATGAACTAAATAAAACTTCACAGACACTGTTTTTAGCTGTATAGCCCTTGTCATAATCGATAAACCTATCCGTGGGATACTGTCTTCCAGTAAGAACAAATGACAAATAACCATAGACTTTCAAAGAGGAGTCTGAGTTCTTGTCATTCAGAATGTCTTCAATGAATTCCATCAAGGGGGTCACATAATCATTCAATAGATAGTTCCAAATATAGATCAAACAATCTCGTAAACGATACTTTGTACATAGCAGAATGGTTAGATCTATATCCAATGTTTCAATGTCTAACATGCATAATAACTGGGTGAACAAGTCTCCACGATTTAAATCAATGTAATACTCCACCAAATTTTTCAAAACTATGGGTGAAAATGAAGATATCTTACCTGATAAAATATAAGGTTCCAAGCTTTCAAAGAAAAGGTTTTGATCTTTGAGATTCTCAAACATCAGTTCTAATATAATAGGATAGTCAGTTGATGGATATATCTCCGATAAACTGCTGATGATATCAAAGTACAATATCAAGAAAAACTCACGGTTACTATCTTCATCAGCAAAGAGATGTGATACAGAAGCACGCATTATTTCTAGTAAATAAGGCTTTAGTAGTTCTTTTCTTAAATGCATATCTTCTGGTATACCAAATAAGGCATTTTTACCTGAATCAGTGGAATTATAAAAGTCATTTGCCGTCGTGATTGCTCTAGAATAATTTTGCTCTGAGAGTAAGTGAATCAATCTATCAGCCCAATTTAATGGTCTTGCAATTGATAGTTCTCGTCCAACAGGTGTATCGAAAATTGCTATAATCTTATATTTTAGAACCTTAATGATATTGTCATAAAAAAACAGTTCTGATTTGAAATTGTCAAACTGTGGATCTGAAGGTATTCCTAGGTTTTTCAAATATTGATCACCCACTTGACGAAGACCACCATTTACTTTTGAACTAGAATAATAGAGAATGTTCAAGGTTATCTCCTTTCCGGAGTTTGTTTTGGCAAATACACAGAGTAACGAGGGATTAAGCCATTTGAGATTAACTATTGTACTTGTTGGAACATCTGTATTCCAAGTGCACATTTTTTGAAATGGGAGTTGGGTTATTGCCTTCTCTTTATCTTTGAGATCAGCCACTACAGACAATAAATTTCTGGGAAGAGAATCATTTTTCAATTCTAATATGGTCAACATATTCAGCCACGCATAAGCAAGTCTAGCATTTGTGACCTTTTCTTTACTTTGAGTGCAGGGGAACCAATCAAGACATGCTGAAAATGGAGGTTCCGGTGAAATACTTTTAGGTTTTCCAATATTGAAATGGCTCATCAAGTTCAAGTTTAAGGGGTCATTTAATGATATTAATGAATATATTGATAATTGCTTATTGGTAATAATTGCAGCTACTCCAAGTTGGTCTGTTATTTGATGAGATGTTCCCAAGGGTAAAATCTTACATCCGTGAATGAAAAATTTAGGGTCATCTGTATTGGCATCATTTTTACCCAATACTTTACGGGTGACAAAATACCTACGCAAGAACTTCCTGAACCCATGATGATAAAATATTAAACCAGAAGCATCTGAAGTCAAGATTTGTGAACTTTGGCCATTGAGGAACTGAATTGACGTTATCGAGACGTTAAGAAGATGTCCTTCAACGTCCCTTGAGAATCTATCTTTTAAAGAAATAGGCTCAATAACATAGTATGGTTCAGTAATACCACCTCCAGCTGATTGTAATTCCCATGTGACTATTTTTCCGTTCAGATAGCCTGCCGCTATAAATAGCGAATCTGGAGAAATTGCCATGGCTGTTATCACTGACAGATCATCATCGCTTTTTATGTCACCCTCTTTTTCAGGCCCTAATGTAAGCTGAACCTCTTGATGGTAGTTAAATACAACCAAGTAGCCTTTTTCTGTCGCAAGAACTATATGTATTGGAGATGTCAGCACAAATACTACCTGACCTAACCGAGATATGAATTCGGTTGAATTTATGATTTTAGTTAGCAATTGTGCTTTTGACCATTTGATTAAAGATCCATCCAGTGAATTCTCTTGAAACCTTGCCAATGTACTTGGTATTCCCGAAGCATGCGTGCTTAGTATACGACTTAATCTAGTTTGTGCTCTATCATCGAATCTATGTTTGCGAAGCGGTGTTGAAAGTGATTCGCTTGAACCAGCACTTGATGTTGGAGATATTACATCTCCAGTCAGTAATTCAAACAAATTTTCTCCCGTTGAACCACGAGCTCGGTCACCTATAGACATTACTCGGGAAAATCTGTTGTACTAGTATTTTATTGATAAGGTTTTTTAAATATAAATGAGATCTATATTAAACTGATATACAAACCTGTATATTAATGGTATGCTATTTATATATAAATGCTAAGGGTATGCAACGACACTAGGAAGCTCAGAGAGTAGATGATATATAGATACTTGTAAGCAAGTAGATGATGATTCTGAACTTTAAACATTCTAATTACAATTGTAGAATTGGTCATTCTATCTTTCTTCTCTTTTTAAATATTCTCAGGAATTTAAAGAGTTGATAAAGCCCAATAACGACTAGAGCACCAAGCTGAACAATCAGCCATCTCACAACTCCCTCGCATGTTCTTTCAGATAAATCTCTAAAATTCTCTTCCTTTTTCCTGATAAACTGCTGTTCATTTCTAATATCTGTGAGCTTGTCGTTAAGATGGTTTACTTGATCGGTTAATGATTGGACCTTGTGGCTATGCTTTGCGTCGAATGTTTGACCATCTCCTACTTCGAAATCAATTGCTATCTTAGCTTTCAGGAATTTCAGATCCAATATCGCCATTTCGTCTTTCTTAGAATAACCAGTCCATGATCGCGTGAGGAAGCTCCGAGGAGTTAAACATATTCTATATTCTCCAAAATCCAAAGCACTGTAAACAAATTGTCCACTTGAAGAACCTCTTTGGTGGATGATCCGGTTGCTAGAATTGAATACTTCTTCGACATCAATCAAAACTCCAGTATTGATCTTGTCTCTCGGAGAATAGTATGTATCGCCATTTGGGTCACAAATTTCCAACTTATACCTTCCTATAAATAAGGTTCCTTTTCTGAGCTCTTTATAGAAGCACCTTTTCACTCCGGCATCACTGTAGTAGTATAACATACCTTGCACCGCTGTCAAGTACGATATCCATATAAAAAGTGATGCGAAGTAGTACGATAAACTTCCTGATAACTTCATGTAAAATTCCCCAATTTTAGATCGGAGAAAGATTTGAGATCTCTAATATATGCCAAGTTTCTACCAATGTGCTAATTACTGTTATCAGCTTGCTTCTTCTATAAGTTTTATC
Organism: Priceomyces castillae; assembly: GCA_030574375.1. Classification (NCBI taxonomy): domain Eukaryota; kingdom Fungi; phylum Ascomycota; class Pichiomycetes; order Serinales; family Debaryomycetaceae; genus Priceomyces; species Priceomyces castillae. Next base: position 153,664 of record JAJMEX010000009.1, read on the forward strand.
CTAATCAATTCGGAATTTGAGATCTGTAAACTAGTTAATGTTAAAGAGAGCGCGTTAAAATGAAAAGATCAACAATAATAATGATACTATAAACTACCATCATTTGTATTACTTTTGAATGTCATGAACTTATCGCTCCATGATCCGTTTGCAGTAGCAAAAGAGTATCCAGAGACTCTTACAAATACTTTGCAATATGGACATTCTGTTGTTATTCAGTTTAATCATAAAGGAGATTACTTAGCATCGGGGTTGACGGACGGTTCTATCGTTATTTATGACTTGACCACAAATGGGGGGATCATAGCACACTTATATAAAGATGGACACACTAGACCTGTTACATCATTGGGATGGTCGAAATGTGGGCGTTATTTGCTCTCTTCATCCCAAGATTGGACATGTAAGCTTTGGGATCTTAGTAAGGTGAACCAAAACAACGAGGAGCTGGCAGTTATACGAAATGTAAGGTTTGATGGACCCATTTGGATGGCTCAAATGGATCCGAAGAACAGTTTCGTGTTTACTGCATCGTTATTTCAAGATTCACCAGTATTTGTGGATGTAACAGATGAATCTGACATTAAGATACATAAATTAAGAACAGAGCCCAAAATACAAGATGAGTCTAAGGAAGCAGAGGATGACGATGAAGAGGAAGAAAAGAGGAAGAAACGTAAGAAGGACAAGCATGTCACTTTAGTTTGCATTTTCACACCAAATGATGGATTATATGTGTTTACAGGAACTAGTAAAGGGTGGATTAATATCTTCTCAAAAGAGACATTCGAGCTCGTGCATTCGTTCAAAGTCTGTAATTCTAATATTAAGAACTTGATAATATCATCCAATGGCCGCAAATTGGCCGTTAACTCATCAGATAGAATAATCCGTCAAATCAACTTACCTGATCTTATAAATATAGAATCTCCAGATCTATGGGAATTTGAGGTAGAGCACAAATATCAAGATGTCGTTAATAGACTACAATGGAATTCAGTCTCATTCAATCATAATGCTGAATTCTTAGTTGCATCAACTTTTGGACAATCATCTCACGATTTGTATGTATGGGAAACTTCACTCGGTTCACTCATTAAAATCCTCGAAGGAAGCAACGAAGAGCTCGTGGATGTGAAATGGAACTACCCGCGTTGCATGATTAGCTCAATTGGACTTGATTCCGGAACTGTATATATATGGCTGGTACAATTTCCTCCAAAATGGAGTGCACTAGCTCCCGATTTCGTTGAAATTGACGAAAATATCGAATACGAAGAGAAGGAAGATGAATTTGACATAATAGATGAATATGATCTCAACAAAAAAAGATTAGAAGTGGAAGATACTCAAGTTGACATCATAACCAAAGAAATAGTTGATGCTAGAGGCTTTGACATAAGCCAAGATTCTTTTGTAATTCCTATAAATTATGAAGTTACCTATTCCAGTTGACCTCATAGCATTCCATACATTATGTATATATACAAACTTGACCCAATTATCTATCACCATCAAATATCATTTGTGTAATATATGACTATCTACAGTATGGAGAAAAAATAGATCTGACTATGATCGCGGACTGCATATACCCTTTTCAATTTCATAAGCGGATGAAAAAACCAAAACAAAAATTCTCTGTTTTGTAAACAAAAACGGGTCAAACTATCAGTAAGCTACGACAAGCTATTATCCGATTAATTGGTATCTAAGTATTAACAGTGTGCTCCTAAGAAGTAAATCCAAAATAGCTAAAGAAATTTGGGGAACTTTATTGACAGGGACTTGTTGAAACATATCAATTGCTAGCTTGCAAAAGTGGAGGAACCGTGTTCAGTAGCATTTGCTAGATCAGCATCCAAAATTAAAGGATATGTATTGCTGATAAACATATACTGCTAGAGACATAAGTAACATCCGCTGAGACAGGGAAAGACCATTGGGTAGAAGAGGAGTAGTGCTTCTGTTGCTAGTTCTAAAAAAAACACTTGAGATTGTTGAACAGGACGTAAAAGAAACGCTGCTTAAAGACTTACATTCATTTGACTTTTCAATTAGTAAATAACCTGTTTGATATATTGTATCAGACTAATCCAACTGTTAATTACAAGGACACCTAAGTGAAATGTCAATATCATCGCCTCGTAAGAGGAGTATCAGCGCTGCTGATGATTTGCCAACATTTGATGACCCGACCGAAATGGTCAACGCTGTAATATCAACACTTCAGGAGCCAGAAGAGAAGACTACTGTTGCTTTAACATATTCTAACGACAAAAACTTAGCAACAGAAGTCCAGGCATATGCTAAAATAGCGGGACAAAATTGGACATATTACGTGAAATCTCTTGCTGTTTCCATTGGTAGAAACACTGATAACCAAAATGGAAACCAACCCGTAATAGATATTGATTTGGGTCCAGCTAAAGTTGTATCAAGACAACATGCTACAATCACTTACAACTTAGATTTGAGGTGTTGGGAATTGAAGGTTCTTGGTAGAAATGGTGCTCGTATTGATGGACAAAAGACACCCGTTGGTGGCCCAAGTGGATCACCTTTGCATTCTGGTGCTATTTTAGACATAGGTGGTACTCAAATGATGTTCATATTACCAGATTCACCTCCTAATATCCTGCAAAAGGTATTAGCTCAATGCTTAGCTAAATACAAGAATAAATCAAAAAGAACTTCTCAGTCTGGTTATCCACAACAAAATTCAATGCATGTGAATCATGGTTCACAAATAAAGAGTTTCCAGATGTTTGATAGAGCACAACTTACACAATCACCTTCTTCAGCATCTGCTAGCTCTTTACAAAATAATTTGGATCAAGATTTATCTAAGGAAGATGCAAAGGATATTAAACCACCATACTCATATGCTACTATGATCACCCAAGCTATTCTTTCTAACCAAGATGGTGTGATGTCATTATCAGAAATATATAATTGGATAGCATCGCACTATGCTTACTATAAGTATTCTAAGACTGGATGGCAAAATTCTATCAGGCACAATTTGTCTTTAAACAAGGCTTTTGAAAAAGTGCCCAGGAGACCAAATGAACCTGGAAAGGGTATGAAATGGAGAATTAGTGAATCATACAAGGATGAATTTTTAAGTAAGATTCAGAGTGGATCTTTACTGAAAACTAGAAGGGGATCATCTGTTTCCAGACAATTGCAATTACACTTGGCAACATATCAGCAATTGCCCGAATCTCAGAGATACTTCCAGAAGGATGATTCTGCTGAGTATGACCATCAAAGAAGTAACAGTATGTCGAAGTTAGGGCAAAACATCCAATACCTGAATGTGCAATCAAATAATGTTCCTTCCAACCAGCTTGGTTACATGCCTTACCAGAATACAAATGGGGTTGTTAATCAATCTCGTCCTTATGGATATCAACACCCACCTCCTGGCTTGATGTATGGTACCACAGTGATGCAACAGCAACCCCAAGCATCTCAGCAGCCAATTGGCTCCATAGGTGGAAACAAACATGAATTATCATCTCCTATTAGACAACTTGGAGAAGTAACTGGAAACACCCCTAGACTTCCTAAAGTGTCTGGAAGTAATCTTTTTAATCTTCCACCACCCCCTGCAGCTCAGAATCACCCAATGGGGACATCAGCACCACAAGCGCATCATCCACTCCAGAATTCACAATCCAACCGGACTTTAGAAGGTACCCAAAACTTTTCTTCTGGTAACAATACACATACCAGTGAATCTAACAACTCTAACTCTACTGCTCCGAGCACTAGCTCTGATCTTGTTTTAGGATTCACCAGTCCTAAGAAGATAATTCCGCTTGAAGCATTCACTCCTGAACGAGGCTCCAAAGCTCATGATGCCACTAAGTTGAATCTTCCAAGTGGTGTTAACACTAATCAATCGTCTCCCGCATTTTGGAATTTCGTTCAATTTAGTACACCAAATGGTCAGACTCCAGGAAGAGAAAATGGTGATGAGCCAAATGGACATGGTAGCCCTACCTTGAATAGAAAATACCACCCTAAAGACGATGTCACTAAGGAAGGTTCTCCTTTTAGACTTAAGCGTGATGAAAAGCCAGGAGGCGAATCTAAAGTTGACATAGAGACAAAGGGACCTGAACCAAAGAGCGAAGTCGCAAGCTGAGACCTATTATGCCATTATCTTGTTTTTATATTCACATGTTGTATTTGTATAATTTCGGAGTTGTTGAAATGCCTTTTCTTGGTACTGATATACTATGATTTTGTGTTTTATTTGAGATATTGAATTTGTTGATAGTTGAGTGATAAACAAGTATCTTCTACATTGTATTTAGCTGGTATTTCTACTTATTTCACCTTGGTACTTATTCCTGTCATCTCAAAAATTTTTTTATACTTTTTTGTTACTATTGTTAATTGATAGGGTTAATAGCATTGCATATATCAACTAGCTATCCTATTCAAAATAAATTTATCATTAATAATACAAATGTATTTAGAAATCTTATGCTATTCAAAATGAAGATCTTGATCTGAGATCTGATATCTTTTTCTCGATCTCTCTAGGAGTTCTATCCAATTCATTGGCTATCTTGATTCTAATGGATATAGGCAATTCATAGAATCGTTCAATTAAATCACCATCTATAACATTTTTGACAGGGTTATATAAGCTTCGGTATTTCAAATGATCTTTACCCAATAGATTATATCCATTTGTGTTGCTATCAAAATCATCAAAATTATAATCGAAATGTTTTCTTAAGGAAAGTTCTAACTTAGATAAAAGTTCAATCTCCTGCTTAGTGGCGATAGGCAGAAGAGTACCTATTGTTCCTTGAATTCCAGTATATACAATACATTCCCTTCCTCCAGTAGTTAAGCTAGTTTTACTTATTGAAGTCGGAATGTCTTGCAAATAGAACTCACATAAGTTTCTCAGTCTTGCTCCTGCTCCATTTAAGTAAGATTGTTGGTATTTTATCCAGTCATCATCACTACGTTTGGAAACATCATCCGAAAGCCTTGAGACAAAAAGATTTCCAAATTTGTCACCTCCAATGATTGTATCATAATCTAAAGTAGTCAAAGCTGTGATTTGTCTTTTCATAATATCATCAGCTATGGGGATAAATTGATTATCTGATGAGCTATATTTAGCGAAAGTTGTTGAATAGTCGGAATCTCCAACAACTATTCTATCTTCCCCTTGATGAACTAATTTGACAATAGTTCTAAAATATTCTATAGCTGACGAGGCCTTCCTCAACAATTGCTTCCTACCCAAATCATATAAACGTAAATGATTTTTCATTCCAGCTAAAAGTCTACCATTAAAAGGTATGATCACGGTAGGAGGTATATCAAGGTCAGTCTTATGAACAAACTCTAAAGTGTTATCTTTTAAGACTTTGAATGTATAGAAAAATGATTCAGACGAACCATTGGAAAAGAAACTCTCGCCACGAGTAATACCCACAACAAGATGCTCTTCATTTGAATTGAACAGTATCAAGCATATAGATATAGCTCTTTCGTTTTTTTCCAAGTTTATTGACTGTAATACCTCATGCTTTTCAAGGTCAAGGACCTCTATTGAAGAAGACCAACAGTCTTTCTTTTTATTATATCCAAACACGTCGTAATAATCTCTATCGACCTCAGAATCTTCATCCTTTATTTTAGTATCAGCTGATAAGACTGTGGGTTTATAGGGACCATCAATTCCGAACTCTGATTCATTAATATATGCAACTCTTCTTTGTTGACTAGTGACCATCTTTCGAGGACTATAACGAAGCTTAACTTTTTCAATTTGGAATTCATCATTAGGATCAAATCCAGTTTCTTCTGAACCAAGAGTAAATATTATTAAGTTGACACCATGAATACCAACAATCGCTTCTCCTCCAATATCGTCAGATTGAAATGATGCACCAAATGAGATATTAGTATCTAATAATGGCTTTATTTTAAAGTCCCCTTTTGTTGAATGCCCAATCCATGGCCTGGAAGACACTGCAAGAATTGCTGGTCCAGTTGGTATCTTGATGACAGATAACTGAACTGCCAATGATCCTAGATACTTTATTCTAGTGTCACTTAATTTTCCAGATATTTGATCAAGGGTTGTTCTAACATATAGTCCATTCTGCATTCCAATATGAACAGAAACGTTATTCTTTTCAGGGAGCATGACTATTGAAGAGCTACTGGCAGAAAGAACCTGGAACGATAGTATTTCAAAACAGTTATGTTGCTGTAATGATATTATTTGGATAGTCTCATCAGAACAACCAACCAGAGCAAACGAACTGATACTATCACCGGATTCAAGTGCAACTGCAGTTATACTTGCTGACATTTCAAGTCTGTCCTGATACTCAATCAATTGGTCGTCAGTCAGATCAACTGCAAAGTAGCAAAGTTCACGATTCGATAGACCAATAAGTATTTGTTCAGCGTTAGAACTAGCGTGAGATATGGAGATACCTGCTGGGGGGTACCAGTCTGTTGTTTTCTTGGTAACGGTACCGTCGTCTGACTTAAAATGCTTAATATGTCTAATTCCATTAGAATAAACTTGAACAACTGAAGATTTACCAACTTGCTGAACAGCTATGGTAGGTTGATCCACCTTGAATTCTGAACCTTCAACTTCTTCAACAACTTCTCCAATTGAAAGAACTAATGTTTTCGATGCAAGTGTCGATGAGATAACCAAGTATTCATCATTAGATGAATCGGAAGATAGTTTGGTAGCAAATACCCCAGTTGGAGATATGGGCAATGGTGATGTTACTATTGTTGATGTTGGAATACCATATGACATGGAAGTCAAGCTGGATTTAGATGACAACATAACTATTTCTTTCAATGAGTCTTTAGAGTACGTACTTGCTTTCTCCATTACAACACCATCAACTATAGGATCAACAACCTCAATCACATCCACGAGTGCAAGATTATCCAAAGCTCTTACTTTGAATATTCTGTTTTGTATAGAGTAAGTTTCCGCTTCCATCAAGCTATTAAATGAAGATGCCTTTATAGTGGTTTCATTTTCATTATCACCCAAGTTTTCAAATTGATAAAATAACTTGTTGTCATTGATGACATCAGCCAAAAGGAACCCACTCTTAAAAATGTTAATAGATCTGCTAGCGGGAATTGTATCAAAATACGTTACGTATATATCTTCAACTTTTTCTAGTTCATTATTGTAGACAAAATGAACTTTGAAAAGATCTCCCAAACTGCTTTGTAACAACACAAAAAAGTCCTTCTTCTTTAGTTTATGGACAACACTACTAGTTATTAATGTCTCAGTGGAATTTTCCCTTATGGGCAATGGTAAGTATTTTCTTCCCCTTGTAGGATTATCATAGATTAACAAAGATCCACAGGTGATGATGATTCCACCTATATGAGAGGGCAATGCAACCAAACCATTTGACGAAGCTGGTATCTTTTCGCTTGGTTTCTTTGCTATGTGATTCAAACCCTGATCTAGTTCATAGTAATTTAATGACAAGGGCGTAGTATCTGGATCGTAAGACCTTGCTGATGAAAACTCGCTATAATCACACTCAATTGTAGCAAATAATGGATCTTCATAGTCTGTTTCAAGTGCAACCGTCTTTAACGTCAAAGTCTGCTTACTAAACACCTCAAGAGGAGAAGAAAGTTCAAGGTTATTTTCTTCATTTGTTTCAATCTTGTATACTAATTTGTTCCTTTCAATTGCACTAATCATAATGGCTCTGTTAAATGGATCCACAGAGAGATATTCACCTGGAGTCGTCCTTCTGAACCCGTTCTTGGAATGTGGTTCCTGAATAATAGGAATGAATCTATCTTGATTGGTGTCAAATCTCAACACCGCTATTTTGCCCGAATCTGATGTCACAACAAGAAGATCCACCCGAGACCCAATATCTCCCAATTTTTCAATACATTGGATCACCCCAAAAGTATTCTGCAGACTTATTCTATGGAGTTTCCCTGTTGTGCTGTCTGGTTTCCATAATTCAATAAATGAAGAACTAGCGATCACTACTTCCTGAGACTTTTTCTGTCCAGTAAATTGCCCTAAAACTGTACCAACCGAAGAGGTCGGTGGCTTTAGTGTAAGGCTATATAGATATAATGAGTCATCATCTATCAACATTATTGATAGCTGTCCTTATATAGTAGTACTAATGAGTATATATTTGTTGTTTAGAGATGAGTTTACTATGGGACTGCATTTAGTATCTGAAGTCCAGAAATGGCCCCAAAATATCAAAACCTCTCAACTACTACTCTATAATGATTAATAAACTACTTTATCATAGTTAATGAACCAACAAACGACAAGACTTAAACAATAACAAGATCATATATTAGAATATATATTAGAATAAGTTATCATATGTATTTTTTTGGATACTATAAACCACTAAAGTAACCGAATACTAATTAAAATATGAAGGGAAAACGAATTATAAAACAGAAAGAAAATTATGACTATTTACCATTGTATTATACTATTCTTCCCTCACCAGAAGCGAGAGTAACAACTGGTGCAAACTCTTCCTCCTTCAAAATATCATCAACATTTTGTTCCTTGGTGTGATCCTTAATCTTGAACAAGATAAGTGGAGCACCAAGAATCAAGGAAACTTGGACCAAAATCCAGCAACTTGCAAACATGTTCATGTATGGAGGGCTGAAAACTTGAATTCTCCAAGCAATAGCAGCACCAGCAGATTGTATACCCTTGTAGAAACCTGCGTAGTAAGCAGTCTTCTTCAAACTGTTAGAAAGGGCACCCATGACCCACAAGCAGAAACTCTGGAACATAGCATCATAAACACCGTAAAAGATGTAAAGGAACATTGGGCCAATATAAGCACCATCCTTGAAATCCATTGCTGCAAGGGCAACATTACCATCCTTATCAGGGGTAACATCACCAAGGGTGAATTCGGTTTGGAATTTGTAACCACCACCCCAAACGACTAATGAGATAATAAACATGAAAACCCATCCGATTCTTGCACGAGTACTTCTCTTGAAGTACTTCAAATCCAAGAGAAAACCCATAACCATAGCTCCGAACATTTGGAAAAGCCAATAAAGAATAGAATTTAATGATCTGGTTCTCACATTGAAACGTCCAGCGTTGAAATCATTGAATTGATAGGTATAAAACCAGTTAGAAGAAAAGAACATTGGGAAAAGCATCATAATTTGAGGCTCGTGAACCAATAACTTCAAAGTTCCAAATATTTCGTCTTTCCAGTTTGGGAGAGTTTGATCAGGAATCTTAGTTCCATCTGTCTTCCAAACCTTTTTCACTGGGAGCATAAAGAATGCAATAATAGAACCTAAACACATTAATACAAGGAATGCAATGTATGTGCTATCCTTAACAGAAGTATCATCAGAGTGCAAATTGTTTGCTAATGGGACAATACCACCAATAACGGCACCCAAGTTGAAAATAATCCAGAATACCATAATTGCTGTACCCTTCGTCTCTTCAGTAGGATAAGACATAATGATAGAACCTTGTGCAGCCCAAAGACATGCAGCACAGATACCCAAGTATGCACCTGCAAAAATCACAAATCCCAGGTTTCCAGTCTTGTTGAAACATAAAAGAGATCCAGCATAGATAGTGTATCCAGTACCTCCAAACATAAGACAGTATCTAATTCCAATAAGATTACAAATACTACCTGCAAAGAAACCAATACCAGCAAAAGTACAGTACAAAGCAACATTTGCATTCTCTTGAACATGAACATTAGAAATAGATGCTCCAATACCTGTTAAAGCATTGTACATACCTGGTGTCATGAAAATCACGAATGCAAGCATGATAATTTGAACCATGGCATTAGAATATCCTGGTAATCCCTTGATTAAACCACGATCATACCAGTTACCACTACTAGCGATTTCTTCAGGTGTGTAATGTCTTGGTTCTACTTCTTGCTCACCTTCAACTCCCTTTTCGTTAGCTCCATTTCCATTAACATCCTCGTATGACTCCTCCTTGCTCGTATTAACATCGACATTGCCAGTGGCCTTCTCTTCTGTCGACGACATCCTACTGTGACTATCTATATAGTAGTTGGTTATACTCTTCTACTTTCGACTTAAACGTACTACGCTTTTCTGGGGGAATTCTGCCATTTTTATAGTCTTCGGCGTTTTCTCAAGTCCCAATACTTGAATCTGTCCAACACTAAACGGTCCCACAAACTCTATCCCAAAATAGTTACAACGCCGCTAATGTACACGTAAAATGCTACAATGTATACTCCTAACTGGGATTGTTATCTTCATTCCCCCAGAGATATGCTACACTTGGGTTAAGCTTATCAATGTTTATTTTGAGCCGTCGAATTGCGTTGCGATGAGTTGTAGAGCCGTGCGAAGACCTATAATAATGAAAGTTACACCAATCGATAGAGAAAACTTCCCTCTTTCACGTTATCTTATTGGATAAGAGCTCTCCTAACTGCTAGCTATTTTTTAGTATGATTTTCTTCATCGTATCTTGACGGGCGGACGCAGTGTCATAGATGTCAAATATCTCCATATTACTCGAACGGGTTAAAATGTTCAAAGGTAGCATCCGGATTTCTATACAGACAAAAGGTCTCATTCAACATGAATTCTGGGGGAAATCGCGAGGAACTTATGTGCTCCGTAAAGAGATCAATGGTTATAGTGTAGCCTTTACAGTCGCTAATTGTTCGCTAATGGAGTGGCATCAATATTACGATGTTCTTGCTTATTTGAGGTGGGTTCGGAACAGTCCCTTAGTGAAAAATAGCTGTTCGGATATATATAATAGCGATAGAGTTACTGGGGGAACTTAAGTTTGTAGGGTGAATAGTCATGAGACTCTAGAGAGAATGTCCACTAAGAAGCTGGTTTGCTTACCAAAGGAGGAGCGGAACAGTGGGGTATTCTAGTGATCATGGTAGTAGACAGGAGTTGGAACTCGGGTTACAGTTGGTATAAGCACTATTGGACACTGTACGAGGATGTAACGTTACAGCGGGGCACGGCGCGCGACATTTGGCGGGGTTATCAAATAATTTCTAAGGATCTACGAGGACGCGAACAAGAGACGAAGCAGACAGATACGAATAACGAGCAGTAGAAGTACGGAGAAAAGGAAATTGGAGACGAATAGAGAGTTTGTTTAGATTCTTAAGAAGAAAAGAAGGCAATATAAGAGATTGCATAGTCAGGTCATATCATTTAAACGGTCTATATCTAATTATATAGAATAAATACGCAGCCACGGCTGCAATTGTATGTACGAATTGGTGAATCATTCAGATAAGAATCTTGAAAGATAACGATTTACAGACGCCCATTGACAGTTTGACTGGTGTAAGAATATCCCGAGGCCACAATTGAATCGATAAGGTCGTCAATAGTCTCTTTAGACAAGATAGGCGAATTAAACACAGCTCTAAAGAACTCTCCGTGTCCGGTTTCACCCTTTGGAGGAGGTGAGTAATCCACAAGGTATCTTCCTTGTTTATGCAAGTCCCTTGAGATGAATCTGGTAACATCTGTATAATCCGAGCTTTTGAGGCCATCGGGTTTATAATAAAAGCAAACTTGCAAGCATGGAGGAAGATCTTCCTTACTACCAAAGACCAAGGAAAAGTTAGGTATTTCACTTATTTTCTCAACAAAGTACTTAACAATGTCAAAAGCATGGTCCACTCTTTCTGCCAATCCATCAGAACCATAATAGAGCCACGATAAGTAAAATTTGAACGAATCGGCTCTTCTACCACAACCCATAGTTCCATCAGCCAAGTCGAAGTTTTCTTCAACATCATCGTCGTTATTTCCGTGGAATAAATAAGGAGCCCCAAGAGACATTGATTTCTGGAAGGTCAGGACGTGAGGAAGGAGCAAGAATGAACAAGTATTTGGAACACCCAACATCTTGTGAGGATTCACTGTTATTGAGTCTGCATACTTAATACCTTGTAATTTTTTCTTGTGGGTAGGAGATAAGACAACATTTCCACCCCAGGACCCATCCACATGGAACCAAGTGTTATATTTCTTTGAAATTTTGGCAATCTCTTCAAATGAATCGTAAGAACCAAAGACCGTGGTCCCAGCAGTTGCATTAATATAAAGAGGAATATATCCCTGAGCTTTAGTTTCTACAATCTTCTTTTCCAAGGCATCAACATCAAGACGTCCATCTGCCGTAGCATGAATCTTGAAAATGTTGGAAGAACCAAGTCCTAATAAGATAGCAGCCTTTTCCACAGAGTAATGCGAGTGTGCGGAGGTATAGATGGCAAATTTATAGTTAGCATTACCATTATCCTTTGTATCAGGATATTTAATAGCTCTTGCAACGTGCATGGAGGTGATGTTAGACCAGGAGCCACCAGGGAATGTCAAACCTCCACATGTATCCTGATTATCTTCAAAAAAGAGCCCAGCATATTTTTTGCCAATGTAGTTTTCAAGAACAGAAAGGACAGGTGAAACTGTGTAAACATGGGAATTGGTGTTCAAAGTTGACAAAATCAAGTCTGATACAAGTCCTATTGGATTGTTTGAGGCATACAATTTGTCCATAAACCCTGGATTCCAAGTATTGACTGAGTATTTCAATACTTTGTCCACGATTTCTCCTAATTTGTCAAGATCTCCTTTGATCCCTTTAACCATATCCTCATTTTGAAACTCTTCCTTAAGGAATCTGGGGTCATGGAACTTACCCAAAGAATCCTTTTGGTATTTCTCCGACTCAGGATCCGCTTTTTCAATATATTCGATGATCTTAGGTTGTAAAAGATTCAAAAGCTTTTCAGCTTCCTGTGCCTTGTTTTTCTCCAAATTTGATTTCAATACCATTATGCTATTCCTTATTGTAACTATTCAACAGCTAATGCTATATATGCTCTAAAGAAATCACTTTAATACTATTAACAATCTATAATTAAAATCTATCAGATTTTTTAGTCTCGTTTAGAACAACACTGAAAAATTTCTTATTTACTATGGTGTGGCTTTAACTACCATGGTTCAACACTATGAGAATCTTTAACAGTACATAGTTTGTACTACAGAGAGACAGCTGGTGTACATGCAACATATATTTCGTTAGAGTTCGTAGATTAGTCCCTGAAAACTTTCGAAGGACTCCACTATTCTTATAGCTATTTACAGGGTATTTCATATTGTAATACTTTCAGAAACACGAACGGAAATCCCAAAAGAGTACTAGTAATCATCAGAAACACTTATAAAGCATCTTTTTTCCATTACAAATATGGGATTTTAAGTGTTGAATTGTTCCATTATGGAAAACTTTAGAAAGAAGATATAATCATCCCAAGGCATTTATTTCTCTTCTTCAACGTTATTACTGTTTGTCAAGTTCTTGTTCAAAACCTCGAGTTTCCTCATCTCTTCACGTGGATCAAAATTTCCACTAGAGAGCTTTTCATAGGTTTCATCGTATCTTCCAGTGGATAATGGTGCATTACCTCTCATTCTCTTCCTCATGTCAAACATACCAGTTTTGCATTCCATAAAAGCTTTTAAATGAGCTTTACAAAGTTCCGGAAGATCCTTTTTCAAATCTGGATTACTCAAACATTCCTTTGGAGTGTTTCTGTCTATCAAAACGCAAGGGGATCTCTGTAAGCAGATAGCAAGTGCTTTTTTCTGATCTTGACAGCTGTAATGCCTTAATTAGTATGAAAGTCCTCTAAAAATCCACCAAATTTCTCTGGGAGAAAAAACAAAATGACCTCATAAGATCTTTAATTTACTTACCTTGCACCCATCACTGCTCTTTCCAGTTGAGTTATGTAAATATATTAGCTAAACTCTTATATATGAAGAGATTTGTATACTGAGTAGTTTGAAATTTGATAATTAGTGATAAAGTGCAGTCTAAAATACATTTCCGAATATATTTGATTGTTATAGCTCAGATTATAGATTGATAGTCAAATTGAGCTAAAGTGCTGCCATAAATGACAATCTCATTTGTACCTGGAGATGTTAATAATGGTAGAAACTCTGTGGTACAAGGATCGTGGAAAAATCACCACCTAATTGTATATGGATCAGGTAACAATTTAATCATTTACAGCAATACAAAAGGTCTCCAGAATGCACAACTGACGGAACATTTGCAAACTGTATACCTAGAGAGTGATCCAATTGCATTGGATTTGAATAGTGCCAATGGACTCATTTGTGTTGCATTAAAGTCAAAAATTGTAATTTACAAGCCTGTTAATGAGTATATGACCAAACCTCGATGGACAGAATGTTTAGAATTTGAAAGTAATGACAAAGCTAGCATTAGCGTGGTGCAATGGGCACCAGTGGAAAACGAATTGGCAATTGCTTCGGACAATTCATTGGAACTTTATTATATTTATGATGAATACGGAGATTATAAGTATAGAAGGAGATGGTTTTCAGCACAGTATAACCCAATAACGCATTTGAAGATCACACGATGTGCAAGTAGAATTGTTACTCTTAGTGGAAACTTTGATAGGCTCATTAAAGTGTGGTCAAGAAATAGTTATGAAGATCTCTATACATCATTCGAATTGACATATTTGGATCATCCAAAGGGGTGTTATGTTACCGATTTCCAGTGGAAGCATAAGACTGAGAAGGAAACTGCTAATGAAATAGATGGATCAATGGCAAATATCAAGAACATTAGGGGTTACATAGATCGTTTTGACGATGATAATGATATTTTGTATACCATTACCAATGACTTCATTTTGAGAGTATGGGCTTCCTACGAATTCGGAGGACACAGTCACATACGTTCATGGGCTGATTTAGACTTGAAAAAGTGTTTTCCTGGTCATGATGTGGCCACTGCATTTATTATTGACAATTGTTATCTTAAAAAGTCTTTGATACCTTCCTTGCAACATGGAAGGGGTAAAGATGAATTAAATACTTATTTCAAATCCGTTAACTTAGACGAAATTGATATTTTATTTGTGATTGGTATGAACGGACATATCCAACTCTACTCAGTGGTGAACTTGAGATCTAATCCACCAAATCAAATCAAGTTCGATAGATTGCATAAGCATTCCATTGTTTTCCGCAATGAATGTTTCCCTATCATGTCTAAAAGCGAGAAGATAGAAAACTTCTCGAAGGAATTCATTACATCGCCTCAATTTGATGTAGAATCCAGACCTTTAATCATACCAGAAGTCTCTTATTTGACTGATAGCGAGGAGGAATCTAAGCTATCATTGTTGGTGCATCATCGGAGCAAGAGTACCCTAAGATATGAATCTCTCGATATTGCAAAGTTACTTTTAAGAACTCCGGAGAAGGTTTCTGCCAATTTAATGGGAAAATTTCAAGGACACAACAAATCTGTTCAAAAGATTGTCAAATCTACTTCAGTTTCCAACAACATCTTACTTTCCATCCTGAACTTCCCAGCATACAATTATATATGGGAGCCTTTGAAGTTGAACCGCTTTAAGAATCGAATTACTTTGGCTAAAAGATTTACTGTTGACGTTACTCTTGATGATCCTCATTCGGAGAATCAGGGCATCTGGAATGCTATCTTGTTCAATGACGTTGAACCTCCAAATGCTGGTATGAGACATCACCATGTTGTAACAGTAGAAAAAGCTGGCTATATAGGATTTTGGAATGCTAACCAATCAACCCACGATGATAAGCCAGTGGAATTAATCCAACGATTACAAATTATGGATGATGATGGATCAATTGTTAAAACGAAGCCTTCTACGATATTTTCCGCTGAATACTATGATAGCAAGTTTGTTATTGTCATTTATGAACACCAAGTAAAGGCTTGGAGAATCAATAAAGAACTTCAATTTGCAAAATATCATATTGACCCATTACCATTAGAAGAGGGGCTCTATAAAGTTTCAAACAACGAAATGTCGAGTTTGCCAGGAGATAAAAGGGTAATAAGTGTGATTAGCAGGACGGGAAAGGTCAAAATTTTGGCTTTAAAATATGAGGATCAAGAGCGTCTATCGTGGACAGAGGTATTTAACTTTCATACAAGTATTCCAAATGCTAGTAAAATTCATGGTTCTTCTTCAATTCATAAGTTTGCTGTTGTTGATGAATCAGGACATAAGCTATCCATTTGGGATACAAAGGTTGGGTTCCTTGAGTACGAAGAGGTTTTCCCAGATGAAAATGGGCGAGTGAGAGATCTCGATTGGTCATTTATAGATGCATCGGTAATGAAGCTGACTACAAATGCTGTCCTATCAGTCGGGTTTAAGAGGTTTGTTCTCTTGTATACTTCTCTCCGTTATGATTATACGAATAATGTCCCAGCATATGCAATGTTGAAAAAGATAGATATTTCGGATTATACTTCACATGAAATAGGAGATTCCATATGGTCAGATGACGCTCACTTAATCATTGCATGTGGTAACCAATTCTTCATTGATGATAGACGGATCAAGTTGGGTTCAAATAGTTCCATCGATAATACTATCAAACAACTCATGGTGGGTTATATTAAGTCTCAAGAGAATGAGGATAATGTTGAGCCAATGAAGGCTACCAAGGATCTTACTTACGAAATATCTTCATTGGTAAGGCTATTAAACGGACCTCTTCCAGTGTATCATCCTCAGTTCTTAATTCAGTGTTTGTTCATGAACAATTTCTCATTAGTTAAAAGAGTTTTATTAACTCTATTTAAACAAATACGGAATGGTATACCCATTGAGTGGGACCTCTCCATGGATTTAGTGAACGAAATGTTTACAGACTACCATAAAAAAGAACTTAAATCGGAGATATCTAACAATAGTGAGTTAGAAGTATTCACTGAGTTCAACGATGAAGTTGCCGATATTTTGTCTAAGATATTATCAGAGGTTTCTTTACCTCTTCTTACGAGACATCAACAAATCACTTTAATTTCAGTTATTACGATTGTTAAGAGTTGGATCCAGAATGAGAATTCCCTTGATGAAAACGGTTTCAGGTTTTTGACAGGTTTCAAGTTGTTTGAAAACTCGGCCAAACAAGCCAATATCAGTATGAGGGATGTCAACTGGGCATTGCATAGTGACTACAAGGAAATCTTGTTAAATTTTGTCTTGGAGCATTATAAACACAGACTCAAATGGTCAGATGCTGAAAATTCTGGACTACCATACTGGCTTGATAAGCCAAGACTCTCTGAAGTAATAGAATCATGTGCCAGAAATGAATTTAGCGATTCTAGAGACCCATCAGGAATTGTATCCTTGCTTTACTTAGCAATTAGAAAGAAACAATTGTTAATTGGATTGTGGAGAACAGTTAGTCATGTTGAGCAACAGAAAATGTTGAAGTTTTTGAGTAATAATTTTGACGAACCAAGATGGAGATCAGCGGCACTCAAGAATGCTTTCGTCTTACTAGGTAAACATAGGCATTTGGATGCTGCTTACTTCTTCTTGTTAGGAGGCTCCATAAAGGATTGTTGTAATACAATTGCTTCAAGAATTAAAAATATTCCTTTGGCAATAGCTATTGCGAAGGTGTATGAAGAATCAGGAACCTTGGAAGGGGTAACGACTGTTATTGAAGGTTATGTTGTTCCTAAGGTTCTCCAAAATGGTGATAGATGGTCAACAAGCTGGTTATTCTGGGAATTACGTCATAAAGATCTTGCTATACAAGCATTGATCAAACCACCAGTTAGAATCATCAGATCCAACAGTCATATATTCACAGAGATATGTCAAAAAAATCATTTACAAAATATAAAGTTGGAATCTATGTCACATATTTACTCAAATGATGACCCCGTATTAGCAATAATGTTTCGTAACTTGAGAAGAACTCTCAAGTATTTACAAGGTACTTTAGGCGTAAGTGTACAGGAGGAATCTGACTTCGTTTCTAGAGTCGGCTTGATTTACAATCGAATGGGATGTGACCTATTAGCCGTGATGTTGATACGTAATTGGAACTTTATAAAATTCGATGCAGATGAAAACAAAGTCGAATGGAACAATAACAGTTCCAAAGAAAAAGACATCGAAGTAGAAAGTCCACAACTCAAGCAACCTCCTCCTCAGGATGCATTCCAAGAACCTGATATGAGCTCATTTGACTTTGGTTTCTAACCTTTCTGAATATAAGGACGGAATCAAATTAAGGTTATAAAACGAAATTTTTCATTTCTTATTACATAACTAAGCTCTTTTCTGAATTAAAAATATTGATAAAAAGATCAATCAAAGGTGACCATGATTCTATTAAAGTAATCATAATCCCAAAAAGAAAGAATACCCATAACCGTGTTAAAACCGTTCCCTTTATAGTTTCATAAATCATTGCATTACTTATCGCTGTAATAAGCTCTAGTTTCTCCTGGTAACTATTCAATGTTTCCATTTCCACTCCTATATGTAAAAAGTTCATCAAACTGGCTATCAAATGAAAGCAACGGAATACTAATTTATCCCAAAGCTCAATGAAGTAGTGACGCACATAGACGATTTCATATGTACTGAAAACAGTCCGACGCAAAACAAGTGGATCCCCATACTCTGGATCCAACAATTTGCGACACTCTTCTGGCTTCAACTCACAGAATGGACGTGATAAGAGAGCTATTCGAAAGTTCTCCTTTATTCGCTCAATTGCATTTGGAGTAACGAAATACACCATAAGCGACATTGACACAAACGGCGTCAATGCGAACTTCATGAAGAACTTGACATCGCTGTAGACCAGCATCGCTGAAATGGTTGTATGTTCCTTTAAATATCAATTTATGCTGCTAAATGTCAATCATATACTTGATCCCTTAATGCAATGGTTCCGGTCCCTATATTAAAATTAAGACCTTTACACTGTAGAATTGCAATCAAAATTGTTGTAACTATACAGACAACTTTTATTAATTGTCTTTCTTATAATAATAACAAGCTTATGGTCTCGTGAACCCTTTCCATAAAGTTGGTACTAATAGTTTTAAGTAATCGGGGTCCAGATCGGATTTCCATATCACACGCGCACTTAATTAACGTGATAACTTGAAGCAAAAAAATCAACTCAAACCCTACCCGGGACTCGAACCCGGAGTCTTCCACTTAGGAGGCGGATGCCTTAACCGTTTGGCCAGCAGGGCGAATTTCGAGAATATTACGAAACGCCTATACCCATATACAATACTTATGGTAAGAATTATCTAAGTCTAAAACTTTAATATTGGATAGAATAAGTCTTGACTGTTTAATCGAATACTAAACAATTGTATTAGATGTCTAGCCATCTTTCATATCTGCTTCTCTTACACCTCATTTTCTTGCTATTATTCCCTATCATTTCTCATTTCTTCTTAGAAGTTACAGAATAAATCAAATCAGGTTTGACCTAAAGAAAATGCTTACATTTCCACTTCAAGCTATCAAGTCACTGCGGCGCCTAAATAGAGTTATCCATCGTTGTTCATATGTATGATAATCTTGAAACAAATTTCGAGTTACTGCAGGAGATAATGGAGTGCGCAATAATCTGCCACTGTGGCCTTGTATCGGTGCTTCTTGTTCGTGTTTTTTTTGTCTCAGCCTCCATAGATAATGCAATGATTGGGCTGATATTCCAGATTATCTAATAAGGATCAACGGAACTAGTCCATGTGAACTATATTGCAAACATTGTAATATCATTGCTGCCCAGGCTTATATCTCTCGTTCTTTTGCTCATAGCAACTTTTAACACCTCCATAACCTATAGCATAGCCAGGAACTAGAGACTACAAACTAAAGCAGTGGGTTCGTAATGGCAATCGGCAATCTATTCTCTACACAGGACTTTAATATGGCTATTGGGTATTTCTTCATTGCTGTATACAATAGTGTAACTGGCCGCACTCTAGCGCAATTGTCCTGTTAGCGACCACCGTCAACTATTTTTTTATGCACTTTTGCTTCATCTATCCTTTTCCTTGTGCCGTGCGGAAGAAAATCTTATAATCCTTTCCTTAGCATTAGCACTGCCCAGTCCCCTTGTTCGTGTATCTTGGTGAACATTCCTCTCCTTCCAAAAGCCTCAACTTTTCTTCTGATTTTTACTTTGATAATCCTACTTAATGGCATGTAATCTACCATTCCGTGAACCATTACTGGTCTTTTTCGCAGCCTCCCTAGAAAGCTCCTAACGCTAGCGGTCTCTGGGGAAGTCCTCCGCTAGCTTAACACAATGCCTAGCTATCCTGACTCGGAATTCGCCTCAGCCGCATGAACGGGCAAAGGTATCCGGATTATATGCAGGTCCGCTAAGAATTTTGTGGCTATCCCCGGATACTGCGGTCGCGGAGGTCCCAATGGTCTCATTATCTCAAAGGGCCCCAGACTCTTTAATTCTTCCTAAAGAAGACCTTTAAAAAAGTAATTTGACACTTCTCATTAGTTTAAATGATTACTTGATCACTATAGTAGTCATTATTTCTCTGCTTATCTACTTCCTAATACTTTAGACAATAGAATACTTGTTTCATCAGAACTTTTTCTCCCCCAAGCAAAAACCCGAATTGATCATTCCAGCGCGCCGCTCGGCTCCTTAGATAAAAAATCTAGCACAGCCCTGATCCATTGAGATGAACTGATAAAAGTGCCCAAGAGGGTAAAAGTTCAAAGTAGGGCATATATGTACTGTTCATTATCACCTATTCAATTTAGAAGATATAGAAGGTTTAGAATTCATTGATTAGTGTTCAATATTGCGTTAAGCAGTAATAGGGCCAGTATCAGTAATTTAGCAGCCATTAGCATATAAGCTATAGACATACTGCTTAGTCAGATTGGCAGCCTAAAAGACAGCACAAAAGTGTTTCTTTTATAAAAAGGCAGCCAAACAGTAATTGGTGCTAGTGCGAGTACAGACAGCATTGATTACTAGAGAAGGAAGGATAATAGTGGTAGTGTACTCTTAGAGTATCAAGAAGTTATCGGGGACGTGGTAAAGCGTTATAGACTATGAGTCTTGCGTTAAGTCCACACGCGTCCAACGGGACTGTGACATCAACGTCACCTTTGAATAATGGACAGTGGGAAATCACAATAGAAGAGTTGGCACATTTACATGATCCCAAGACATTAAAGGGACTTTATGCCGTTGGAGGCGAGGAAAAGCTTATTCATCTTTTGAAATCTAATTCTAGGAGTGGGTTAAATGATAGAGACACTGATGACTTTATGTACCGAGAGAAGTATTTTGGAACAAATGTAGTACCACTGAAGCCACTGAAATCATTTTTTCGGTTAGCATATGAAGCTATGAAGGACAAAGTATTGATTCTTTTGTCGATTGCAGCTGTTGTATCATTAGCACTTGGTCTTTATGTGACATTTGGACGTACAATTTATGATTCTGAAGGACATCCACTTCCCAAGGTGGATTGGGTCGAAGGAGTTGCTATTATTGTTGCTGTTTTCATTGTGGTGGTAGTTGGTGCCGGTAACGACTATCAAAAGGAACGTCAATTTGCGAAGTTGAATAGTAAGAAAGAGGACCGTGAAATAATTGTCATAAGGAATGGATCTCAGGTGATGATTTCGATCTATCACTTGGTAGTTGGAGATATTATCAAAGTTCAGACTGGAGATGTTGTTCCAGCAGATGCTATTTTGATAGGAGGTGAACTTGAATCTGACGAATCATCTGTCACAGGAGAATCGGAGACTATAATAAAAATGCCAGCATCCAATGCATTACAACACTATGAATCTAAGCTTCCCACAGATGAAGATTTGGGTTCATCAACTATTCATTTTGAAGACCCATTTTTGATTTCAGGAAGTAAGGTTTTGTCAGGACTTGGTACGGCCGTAGTGACTGCCGTTGGTCCTAATTCCATTCATGGAAGAACAATGAAAAGTCTTCAGCATGAACCAGAAACCACTCCACTTCAAGAGAGGTTAGATGGATTAGCTGAGGGTATTTCGAAATATGGTATTCTTGCAGCTTTGGTTCTTTTCATTGTATTATTTATCAGGTACGCCATTAATATAGCACCACATGGGAAATTCCATGGTCTCACAAGTGCTGCAAAGGGTAAAAAATTCGTGGATATGTTAATTACTGCAGTTACTATTGTCGTGGTTGCAGTTCCAGAGGGCTTGCCCTTGGCTGTGACATTAGCATTAGCGTTTGCAACCATTAGAATGGCACAAAACGGTAATTTGGTTAGAGTTTTAAAATCGTGTGAAACTATGGGTGGTGCTACTACGATTTGCTCTGATAAAACTGGAACTTTGACTGAAAATAAAATGAGAATAGTTCGTGGTTACTTTGGTTCTTCTGAAACTGAGTTTGACGATACTGCCACTACCGGAGAATTCAAAAGATCTGTTGAAGTCTTACCTAATTTAAATGAGGACCAAAGAATATACTTCTGTACAAATGTGGTGGTAAATTCAACAGCTTTTGACAATGTAGACTATGATGAAGCTGCTTATATTTCTGCCAAGCAAAGGCCTGAGAAAAAGTCACTTTTCCATCATATATTCTCTAAAGAAGACTTGCAGCAAAAACGCTTTGAACTTCAACTGATCTCAGAGCCTTATGTGGGTAATAAGACTGAATCTTCTTTGTTGATTCTTGCCAACGATACATTAAACTTGTTTTCTGAAAAGAGTTTGGAAACTCAAAGAGAAGAAAGCTTACCAAGTGTTGTTCAAGTGATTCCCTTTGAAAGTTCGAGGAAATGGTCTGGTATCGTTATGAAGATTGACAACGGATATAGATTGTATGTCAAAGGTGCAGCTGAGATAGTCTTCAAAAACTGCGGATACCAGCTTGGATCTGAAGGTAAAGTAATTAAGATGGATCGTTCTTTGCGTGATCAAGCATTGAGCAGGATTGATGAATATGCTAATGCTGGTTTGCGAGCAATTGCATTATCGCATTTAGATTTTGTTGGCTTGGAAAAATGGCCTCCTGCTGAAATAGTGAGTAGTGATAATGATCACGAGGCCGATCCTGAGTTGTTGGTTAATACTAGAAATCCATATGAAGAATCAAAGAAAAATTTGGTTTTAGAAGTCTTGGTTGGTATTCAAGATCCATTGAAGCCCGGTGTTGCAGAATCTGTATTAAAATGTAAGCTTGCTGGAGTCACTGTTAAAATGATTACTGGAGATAATCTTATTACAGCAAAATCAATCTCTAGAGAATGTCATGTGTTAACTCCAGATGATTTGTCAAATGAGTATGCATGTATGGAAGGACCCGATTTCAGGAAATTATCTCCAGAAGAAAGAACAAGAATAGCTCCCAATTTGAAAGTTTTAGCTAGATCTTCTCCTGAAGATAAAAGAATATTAGTTGAGACATTGAAAAAATCTGGCGAAGTTGTTGCTGTAACTGGTGATGGTACCAATGATGCTCCTGCTTTGAAGTTGGCTGATGTTGGTTTCTCGATGGGCATATCTGGCACTGAAGTTGCCAGAGAAGCTTCCGATATTATCTTAATGACTGATGATTTTAATGATATTGTGCAGGCAATAATATGGGGTAGAACTGTTGCAACTTCTATCAAGAAATTTATTCAATTCCAATTAACAGTTAATATCACCGCTTGTACATTGACTTTTGTATCTGCGGTTGCATCTTCAAATGGACAATCTGTGTTAACTGCTGTGCAATTGTTGTGGGTTAATTTGATTATGGATACTTTAGCAGCATTGGCATTAGCTACAGACAAACCTGATAGTTCTTACTTGAAAAGAAAGCCTGCTGGTAGGAATTCTCCTTTGATCTCCACCTCTATGTGGAAGATGATTATTGGACAATCGTTCACACAATTGATTATTACATTCGTATTACATTTTGCTGGTAGACAAATTTTTTTCGGTAATGTTCGAGTAACAGATCACCAGAATACACAATTAGATGCAATGACATTCAATACCTTTGTCTGGTTACAGTTCTGGAAATTGGTCGTTACCAGGAAATTAGATGAGGCAGATGGAGTTAGGAATGTAAGAGATAGAATCACAGCAGAGAACTTGAATTTCTTTCAAGATTTGTTCAGAAACTGGTATTTCATCACTATTGCTACCATTATTGGTGGATGTCAAATTCTTATTATGTTTGTTGGTGGTGCAGCCTTCTCTATTACTAGGCAAACTCCAGCAATGTGGGCAACTGCTATCATTTGTGGGTTTATCTCAATCCCTGTTGGTGTTTTGATTAGAATCTGCCCAAATGAATGGGTAGAGGCTATCTTCCCAACCCGGGCATTCAATACTTTTATTTACTATGTGGGTTTCTCATTTTTGAAACGTAAAAAGAAAGATGTGGACTTAGAAAAGGAACCAGCCGTTGATAATGATAAACAGGATACAGATTAGAATCGTATTTTTCTTTAATAATGGGTTATAAAATGTGTATATATATCTTAATGTACATATAATGATTTCATTTTTTATATTCCTCTTGTAAAGTATTGACAAACTTTCTGTAAATCGGATAAAAGTGTGTAAGGTTTTTGAATAATGGTAAAATACTGATCAAATCATCTACATATTGTGCAAGTTCATTCGAGGAATCTCTCTGGATGTCCAGAAGCAATGTGTTCAACGCATTTTGAAAAGTATCAATCTTTATATCATAGCCATCTCCACCAGGGATTATACTACTAACCAATTCGAATAGACTCAACACATCCAAAAGATTACTCTTTATTGTTTTGAATTTGGTAATTCTTTCTATTGATGAATCTTCATTCTTTGAAAGTTCACTATTCACCGCTGTTAGGTCTGATTGTAAAGAACTTAAGGAATTGTTCAATATATTTACATAATAATGAATACGCCTAACTTCTTGATTAGACGTGTCATGCAAGACAGACGTATTTGATTTCTGTAGTGTCTCAAGGT
Source organism: Priceomyces castillae (assembly GCA_030574375.1). Taxonomy (NCBI): domain Eukaryota; kingdom Fungi; phylum Ascomycota; class Pichiomycetes; order Serinales; family Debaryomycetaceae; genus Priceomyces; species Priceomyces castillae. Next base: position 178,602 of record JAJMEX010000009.1, read on the forward strand.
TCTCGTTCAATTGTTCTGAAAGCTCGTCCGTGTAGTAATCAATGTGTGTGATTAAATTGGTACATTTTTTGGATAGTTCAGTCAAGTTCTTTTTGTTATATTGGGTGGATGGTTGCTTGCTCAGCACGGATTGAAGAAATGCATCGACAAATTCCGTAGACGAAAAGGAATTATCGAAGAACATAGAAAGTATCTCATCATTTTCAGTCATTATGGATACGTTATGGATGAAATGTTGGATTATTGATTTTTTTTCTTAGTTTTTATATAGATCTGAAAATCTCAAATATCAAAATATTGATATTTACAGTCATGGAGATCATTACTATTCAAGATTCCTTTGAGGAAGTTATTAGTGACATAGAAGAAGGAAGGGTTGATAATGAGAAGTTTTGGATAGGCAAGAGAAACAATGAAGAGCCTCAGGACCTTAAATATATTGCATATGGGAAGGATGATTTTAAACGTGTCTCTTATCACAAGTATGAATACTTGGGTAAATATACATTAGTTACACCTAAAGAAAAGATTAACTTGAAAGATTTCGGCAAAAATTACAGCTCATTGCATATAACTGCCATTGCACTCTCTGTACTTCGTGATTTTGCAGTAATAGGTACAAATAACGGATCTATTTTAGTCTGTGATTTAGTAGAAAAGAAGATAATTAATGAGATCAAGAATGCACATTTCTCTGACGTGACACATGTTAGGATTTTCCCATCCAATAGGGTCATATTGTCAATTGGTCTTGATATGTTGGTGAAAATATGGCCCATTGACCAGAAAGAAGCTGTACGAACGATTAGTGGCCAAACTCTGGAGATCACCGATGTCAAATTGATAGGAACAACAGGAAGAAATTTCTTGACTAGTTCAAAAGATGGTTCTGTTGCATTATGTGAGACTGGATCTGGGGGTATAATCTACAAGTTTAAGAGAGTGGCTGAGGATTTGGCTAATTGCTTTACTCTTGGAACCATACCAGTCGAAGGAAGTAAGTTATCATCGTTAGAATTTGAAACTGAAGGAAAGGGCTTGTATGTTGGATATGAAAGTGGAACGATCCAGCAATTTGACGTGATGAACCATTCAGCTACCTCACTTAAGTTCTCTGCCAACTCTAGTGTGGAATCTATCGAAATAGCAGATAAGTTTTTGGTAAGTGGTCATAGCAATGGAGATTTGAATGTATGGGATCTTGAAAAAAAGGAATTGGTGCAAACTAAAAAATTCAATGTAGTGGTTAAACTAAAGGTTTTAGGTCTCAAACAAAACCAAGTGTCTTTGTTGATCTACTCCGGGCCAGAGGATTTATTTAAACTCAGTTATGATGGACACATAGAGCGTCTTGTTGGGCTCTCAGAGATGTTCAAAGTAGTAGATATTGAAAGATCTGGAGGTTTAGTCGTATCGACAGATGAATGCATAGCCGTATATGATATATAGATCTTGAAATAGTTATGTCAAATCTACTTACAAATAATCAAGTCAACTGGAAAATCGCTCGAATACAGCCTAAGCCAATTTTGACTTAGACGCTACGATAAGGAATATCTGGAATAAATTATCATCATTCGTTTTCAACTATGAAGCATAAATAAAGAACTTTATAGCATTTATAACTTAGCTTTAGGATCAACACTCTTGAAAACAGACTCGATAGCAGTTGCCTTCATCATGTTACCCTTAACCTTCAATTTACCGTTCATGAACAACTTTTGACCGTTAGCCTTACCGTTAGCCAACTTGACGAAATCAGCATCCTTTAAGATCAATTGGACATCAGCCTTTGGAACACTGTTGACCTTGGCTAAAGAACCAGCATCCTTCAAGTCCAATAACCAGGATTGTTCCTTACCTTCTTTGTTTTTTAAAGTTAATACAATAGTTGCTTTGACTCCAGCAATAGCCTTCTTCTTGATAGCTTCATCTTTTAAACCATCAGCTAATTCCTTGAATAAAGGAGAAGCATTAAATCCATCAGCAGTAATATCAGACATGTTAATGATATGATTATTATATGTATATATACTTTTGTATTGACTGTTGCTATTGGTTTTTTAATGTGAGAGTTTTTCCTGTTTATATATTTAATAATTGCCCCAATGTCACACTCATGTGATAGACATGCCGAGGTTAGGGAGAGGGGAGATTTATCGCAGCGAAGAAGTATCTGTCATATGAGGTTCGCACAACGATCTCAGCTGATGTTGGGGGTAACTAAAATGCTCGCTAATTTCAATTGTTCTAGTGGTAAAACCTCGGTAATTTTCATAACCTACCGCTAACGGCGTCCGGTAAGAAGCGTTTGGGGCCAAACAATAATGTAGAGAACTTTATATTGTAATCTGTAGTCTACACAAGCTCTGGAATTTTGCACTACATGCATTATCTGGCGCATGTTTCGTCCTAGAGGTCAATTAAATGCTAGCGACGGGGTGTGTCGTCACACTACCGAGGGTTAACGGAGTTATTTAATTCGGGGCCCATGAAATTGTGGGGGGGACCGAGGCGAGGAGCAAGATAAGGAAATGTCAAATGAAAAAAGTGTCAGGCACGTGATATATCCCCGTTAAAACCTGTTGGTTTATCAGACAGACAGATCAGAATACAGTTTACTTCTTGAAAAATTATTAAATTTGTTGAACAGAAGAGTACCATTGTTAGTTGGTAGATAGTTAATACCGAGTGGCACGAATGTATGTATTTGTTGAAGGGCTAACTGGCATGGTGGTGTCTCTGTTTTTGTCTAGCAAGCTCCGGCATTGTATTAGTATCGACAATGGTGCCATTCCATATAAGATGAGAGTCATAGAAAGAGGTTTCCAAATGTTACTACTATGTCTAATTCTCCTTATTAATGCCATTGGTGTTTGTAAAATGGTTGATGTCTATGTAATACGTGCTATGTATATGAAACTTGGTATTTTGGACGTCTTGAGATATTGTAAATTTCTCTTTGCGTCTATTGTAGTTATTGTTGCAGCCTTAGTGTCAAGTCAGTTACCAGCTATCTGCCATCTGAGCTGCTGATATCAATGCAGACAAGTCACCTCTTTGCTTCCGAAGTTTCTTAATACGCTCTTCGCTCAATGGAGGGTGTAGCTTCCGATTTCTGCTCTTACAAAGCCCTTTGGTAGCCAAAGAGCAAACATCACAGTTTGAAGCTCGAGGTACACAGATAGTCTGGCCAAATCCCACAATCAATGGATTGACATCTGCCCAATACTCCTTAGGAAGCCACTTTTCTAAGCCAGCTCGTGTAGATTCGGGATTGTTGGATTTTGGAACCCATCCCCACATTTGTGCCAAACGGTGAAGATGGACATCAACTCCAATACCCAGAACAATATTCCAAGCATTTTGCAAGAGTAAGTATCCCATTTTAGGACCAATTCCTGGGAAACTTGTTATCTCTTCGATAGTTTTAGGAATATCTCCATTATGCTGTTCATTAATGATTTCACATGTTTTCTTTATGAACGTAGCTTTTCTCGTATGAAACCCTACCTGATAGATTAAAGTATCTAGCTCTTTCTCATCAATTGCAAGAATCCCTTCTAGGCAGAGTCCTCCAAGGCTCTCAAATCGCTTCTCTAGCTTGGTCATGACTGCAAAATTGATTTCGTCCTTAGTCTGAGAAGAAAGCATCAATGAAATAAGAAGCTGAAATCTATACCGTTTGGGGTCTCTTGTCCTGATTCCTGGACTAATGCTTTCAGGCATTCTTTCACAGCCCTGTGTATCCACTGGAGTCGTGATAACAGCTCTCATTTTCACGATTTCATTATATATAGTTACCCAATTGGCTGGTCCATCACCAATAGTCTTCGCAGGTTTGAAAACTGATGGATTCGAGGAAAATGATTCTAATTCTGCACTTACTTCACTTTCTTCCTTCAATACACACTTCTTTTCTTGCTTTATATCATCTAATTGCTTGTTTTCCTCTTTAACAGCTACTTTTGGTGTATTTTCCACTTCCCTCTTTATCTCTTCCTTAGTTATAGACCCCACATTCACATTCCTCGAGGAATTCTGCTCCAACTTCGTTCCAACGGGCCAATAACTCAGATTCATCGTCTCTGTCTCTGTAAATTCGACTCTGTTATCATTATCGTCCTCCTTCTTCACTTCTATCTCCTTATCATCTGTTTCCATCTTGATCTCACTATCATTCATTAAGCTTTCCTTATTTTCGCTTCCATGAGCCTGAAGAGATCGCTTTTTTTCGTCAGAATCAACTTTGGCCCTCTTATATGAGCTCCGTGTTGAAATAGTTCTCTTAGCCATGTTTTCTATCTCATTTAGGGCTTGTTTTGGCTGGTTATTGGTACCTTTTTCAAATCTTTCATGCTATCTCGTGATTCTTTGACTCATCGATTTTCTACCACGGCCAATACCAAAGAACCTCTTTTTTTCATATAAACCAACCTTTTCTTCTATTTTTGACTAGAAAGATACACGGAATACCTGTTAACTTTCATAAAGACTAATTTAGAGGACTTACGTGAAGTTTTCCTCGAAATTAGGGTATTTAAGGCCTATCTGGTGACTATAGAGGTGAATCATGATGGAGATAAAGAAAAGAGCCTCTATGACTAATACCAAGACGATAAAAGCTCCCGGGAGCTCTATTGAAAGGGTAGCACAAGCTTGTGATCGTTGTAGGGCAAAAAAGACTAAATGTGATGGGAAAAAGCCTGCCTGTTCCAGCTGTGCTGCGATAGGGATCAAGTGCTTGGTTTCTGATAAGTTATCACGAAGAGCCTTTCCAAAGGGATATACTGAGACTTTAGAGGAGAGAATACGACAGCTTGAATCTGAGAATAAACGTTTAGTGGGACTTGTTGACTTACGTGATGAACAACTTGAAATGGCATCTGGAGGAAATTTGAGTGAAAAGCTTACTTCTTCCAATCTTTCACGATTAGAGACCAAAATACATGAAGATGGATGTCCTTGTGGTTGTACAATTCATCCTCATGCTTTGCATGAAAGACCTGTTTCTGTAGCTGGATCTGTTCATGATGGAGGACGAGAATTGGCTAGTTCTGTTAATTTGAGTGATGATAATGACAGTTTACTCAGTTTTGATGATGTTCTGCTGGTACATTCAATGATAGATCCAGTAAATACTAACGAAGTGAACCCTGCACCGGGTGCTTTTGCAGCTGCTACAGCAATTGCTAAGATGCAAACGAAACATGAGCTCCAAAATAAGCTGCAAATGTTGACTTCTTTGGTAGCCATGTCTGTACCTAGACTGACAGAAGAGACTCTCTTGATACCGACTTTATTGGCTAAGATATGTCAAGCATATGGCTACAACTCAAATCCTGCCATATTAGCTGCAAATTCTATCGCTTTACTCAAAGAAGCTCCCAAAAGAGCGACAGATTTCCCTGGTACTGATGTCTTGAAAAAGATTATACTTGATAGAAACGATATCCCGAAGCTTGATGACTCTGAAACCATTTACTTCATCAAAAACTTGATAAACCTTCCGAAATCCAGGTTAGATTTGGACCATCTCACCACCATCTACTTTCAAGAATGGGGAAACATGCTTCCAGTGTTGCACAAAGAAACTTTCTTGAAAAACTATATCCATTTGACAAATATCTTGGAACTGGATCATTTGGTACCAGAATATGAGCCTCTTAGTTCATATGAGCTGATAGAGAAGTTCAGTGCCATCATGGTATTGATCTTGAGTCTCAGTCTCTTATCTACTTCAGCAAAGTCGCTTCCTCTGGAACAGGAGCACAATCTCACGTATTATGACTATCTTATCCATGAATTCATCAAGCCTCATTGTATTATTACGAAACATTGCTCTGTTCAATCATTGCAAATACTCACGTTATCACTCCAGTATTGTCTTGCTACAGGAGATCTCGCTACCTGCTATGAGCTTCGAGGACGAGTAATCACTATGGCACAACAATTGAGGCTTCATCGTTGTCCAGCAGCCGTGTTGGGTATCAGTGGTAACAATATGGAAAATGTCAATTTAAAGAACTTAATGCAAGGTGAAAGACGTATATTGTTCTGGTGTATCTATTGTCTTGATGTTTATGCTTCATTGAACTTAGGAGTACCACGTCTTTTCAAGGACTTTGAAATAGAATGTGCCATGCCATTTTCAGGTAGTGAAGATGATGGAACCAACGAAAATATCTTGATAGTGAACAATACCAAGCTTTCTATCGTAGGTAAGGTTTCTAAGTTGGCATTGAGTTTCATGACATACTGTAAAGTTTTGGGAGAGATCTTGGATTCAATCTTTTCGAGGTTCCAGGACTCAGATTTTGATAATGATGCTCTTAATAGAGACCAAATGCTCGATTGCTGGCGAAGAGAACTTCCTAGTGATTTAAAGTTTGAAATTGACATCAATGGATTTGCTACAAAAGCCTCTGATGAATTGGAGTCATTCAAGACTCCTCATTTGACATTAATGTATCTATACTACCATGCTAAAATCTTGATCTACTTACCAATCATTTCGAAATATGGAAATCACCATGACGTTGGTCTTTCTCAAAAGGAGAAATTATCTAAAGGCGAAAAGGATACGTCCAGCATTGTCAAAAGTATCAGCATGATCCAACAGTCTTCAATTCAGATCCTTGAGTGTTTTAAGGCATTGCTGCAATCATCTTCTGTTTTACCTGTTCCCATGAATATCCCCAGAGAAATGGCACGTTTCTCGTTACTAGTGGCCCAGGGTACTTTGGATTATATCAGAGGAGGGCCCCTCTTCCAACACCTGAAACAGTTGTTGTTAGACTCTATATCATCCCTTATTACAGATACAGAGTCAATTGTTCCAGGAAAGTTGACTAGAAGCTCGGTGAAGTTGTTGGAAATGGCGATTCTTAGCATTTTAGGCTTGAACTTGAATAAGGGTACTGTCAGGCGTAAGGTTGCGGGAACGCACCCACAACAACCAATTATCAAGACTGCTGTTCCCAGAGAGAATGGACTCAGGAAGCTGCAGACTTTGGGTAAGTCTAAGCTAAGCAATGAGACACTTCCTGCCGATATTTCTGTGCTCGATAACGATCTCTACGATGAAAACGACAATTTAGAGGATATTTTAATGTTTGATCCATTTAAAGTGGACCTTAGTCGACAGGTAATGAATGATGAGTTCGTCACAGATGGCTCCTTGGGTCTAGTCCCGTTTTTGGACGGAGATGGGCTTCTAGGGTTCTCGAACGGATCTCATGATAACCTGTTCCAACTAAAATAATTACAACTCTGTAAATAGTTCCCTAAGACAAATAATATTAGGAATTTGATCTTTCTGTCACGTTCACAGCGTCATTCAATCCATATTAGGGCCTAGGTATGGTTGAGTCATTACTGTTTGTAAGCATTTTGGTAATTGTGGGTCTCTCGGACCCGCTCCGGCCCCGAGGATTTTGATGTATTTATTAACATGCGAAGAGCATCGAGAAATCTGGGGAAATCTGGAGACATCATAAGTTCTTCTATCAATTGAGAAATATAAAGATGTCTACATTCTCCAAAACAAACTTCAAGAGTCTTAACTACAGCAGCTTCCGTCCGCATTACCCAACTTCCTTTTATCTGTTGCTCGGTGACTATTTGACTAAAGGAGGACACACCAGTTTACCAATTCAGAATACGATAGATTTGGGATGTGGGACAGGAGTGGCTACATATCCATTGCTCAACATTTCTCAGAAGATCACTGGTCTTGATCTCTCTTCTAAGATGATCGAGCAGGCCAATGCATTATCAGAAGAACGTTTGATTAGCTTGGGGATCTCAGATCAAAGCCGGATAAACTTTCAGGTTGGGTCTGTGGAGAGCTTCTTTGGAAACGAGGATGTCAATGAGAAGCTTCGGGGTAGCTTTGACTTGATAACAGCCGCTCAATGTGTCCATTGGTTCAAGGACTTTGATGTTTTCTTCAAGAGTTCTTGGGAACTTCTTAAACCAGGGGGAGTTTTGGCTTATTGGTTCTACGTTGATCCAGTCGTATTAGATTTCAAAGGCGCTACAAAGGATATTCCAAAGAAAGAAGCACTTTCTAGGGCTAGTGAACTTTATTTCAAGTACATCTACAATGATCCTCTGCTCATTGGTCCTCATTGGGAACAGCCCGGTCGTAATATTATTAAGAACTACTTGAAGGAGGTGAACGAACATATTCCATATGATTCCTACACCGATGTCACCATTCAGTCATACGTTGCAGACATTGAAAATCCTTCACTCCCATCACTGAACGATTTGCAACTTTACAGGGCAGGAATCCGTATTAGTGACTTTATAAACTATTTGCATACCTACAGTAGTTATCACAACTTTAATGATGCTACAGGTGATCCAGACGATATCATGGGTCAATTCGCTGCTGAGCTTGAGAGAGAGCTTGGATGGACTAGTGATACTACTATTGATCTTGTATGGAACACTGGATATACCTTTTTGACAAAACAAAGCTGAATATGTGATTTAGTTCAGGGTCTATCAGGAGATGATGCATCGCCAAAGAGCTAGCATAATGGCACATACCTCGAGTTATAACGATCCCTAAATATACTACATAGTTCTATATAGCTCTTATTATAGGTATATGTGATTCCTCGGCTTATTTGACCATATCTTCTCTCCTTGCGTAGATTTGGCCCTCAGTATGGGTGTCGCAAGGGCTGAAATTTTATGCGTCTCTATAACTATGTATGTAGAAAAATGCATCAACATTTTTCACAGTGTAGATGGTCCAATAATGATCAATCAAGTCTTAAGGTTGATCATAAGGGTATTGCTAGGATCCTTTCTAGTGTGGATTGTTCTATCTACTGTGATCCCCCAGTTATATGTCAAATACACTAACAATCAAATTCAAAGCTCAAAGTTTGACAGCGCACAGTATCCATACAAATCACTTCATTGGCCTGAGGAGAACCCTATTCATGATAGTTCAGTATACTTTGTGATTGCTCATCCAGATGATGAGGTTATGTTCTTTTCTCCGTCACTAATTGAGAGTTTAAAGCCCAAGAACAACAATAAAGTGAAGTTGATTTGTTTCTCCAATGGAGACTCGGTGGACGAATCAATGGGTCAAGTTAGGGCCAATGAGCTCTATGATAGTGCAAGAACTTTAGGACTCTCCAAAGAAGATGTCATTGTACTAACCGGCTTCAAGGATGGTATGAATGAGTTCTGGAGCCCTTTAAGCATTCTGGAAGCACTTTGGGACAATATAGATAAGCATAATAGCAAAGAACCAGTCACTATAATTACTTTTGATAAAGATGGAGTATCAGGTCATCCAAACCATATTGCATTATACATAGGAGCTAAAAAGTTCTTGGAGACTCATTATAAGTCACATACTAACTTCAAACTATATTCGTTGAAGAGCCTTAGTTTCTGGGACAAATACCTGTTCACGTTGATAACTAATATAGAACTATTCCTAGACCATATTACCACACTCATTGGCAACTTCTCTAGAGTTAACATTGCGGTGAGTCTCAACAACAAGAACCCAAGAATTCCCTCTGTCAAATACTTCTCAGACTTGAATATGTTAAGTTTGAGCTACGCTGCCATGTCCTATGGGCATTTTAGCCAGATGATCTGGTTTCGTTATGGATGGCTTGTATTGAGCAGATACTTGAATATGAACCATTTGGTCCAAGTATACATTTGATGCTAGAATCTATATATAACGGTAATGAATATATAATGGTTGCAACAGTAGTAATGTTAGTAATGGTGATGTTGCTAGTGATTCTTAATGTAGTACTATCAATACAATCACACTTATTAGAATCATAAGTTCTCAAATCCGAATTGTTTTTGGCACCAATTGGCTCCATGCTCAAAATACTCATTCTTTGTAATGCTTACTTTCCTAATTACTTCATCTGAAGCTAATTTCACTCCTCCATACCATGCCGTTTCATCTTTTGGTATGTCTGACTGTGTTGTCTTGACATTCCAGTCCAGTGGAAGCTCCTTTCTGAGCTCGTCAAGAAGCCTTTCCTGAAAGTAAGGCAAGCTAGCAGTACCTCCTACAACACTTATATTTGCCAGTAGAAGAGGACGTACTATTTCGGGGCAACTCATAATAGATTCAACAACTAAGTCAGTCAAGTTCTTTAAATTAGCAGATTGAACCAAATTGGAGTTTGATACGCTATTATCAAAGATGATCTCTGGGTGATAAAATGATTCTGGAACGGTGAATCTCTCATCTAGAAGTTTCAAAGATTGTGAATCTGGAGAAACCTTTGATGATTCTGTTTTAACATAACCCGTAGTTGTGGTCTTAAAATCAGGCAAGATGAATTCACTGACGTATTTCTCTCTATTGTTCAATGTAGCATTGAAATCCTGTGCTACAAAGCATGTTTTCTCCTTTATGGTGTTTATAAGTATAGGCTCATCAGTGATATCATAATGACGAAACGAGATAATTTCACGGAGCAATCCATTCAAAAGCTTACCACCGACGGGGAGCTTCTTCACACCAGGCCAATATACCTTCTGATAGATTACAGGGATGATCCAAGTAGCATAGAATCCAGAATCGACGACTAGACTGTAATCACTCGTGGTAGGCCCCAGCCAGGGGACAAGAGATGCCGGAACGCATCTGAAGTACTCATTAAACCCATATTCCTCAAATACAATCAGATCGGTATTTATTGATAACTGAGGGAGTTGGAATGGAGTTTCTGTAAGTGTTAAATGGGTATCTGAAGCATCAAATTCCATTCTGTCAAACATATAGTCCCATACGGGCTTCTCCGTTTCCCAGGAAACTAAATGCCCTTGGTCAAAGGGACGTCTAAAAGCAATCCCCGAATAGTTATTAGCTTGTCGTAAGTACTCATTTCCTATATGTAAACCCCCATCTCGTGTCTTACTGATGATGTTTTGCACCTTTGTTGGCTTGCCCGCAAACCCAGCCTTGATGTTGTAGGAACCATTGTCCACTACAAGATGCCTGCTCATATTAAAGTGGTTAAAAGCTGTCCAGCACGCTCAATTGGTCTCTCTAAAACGTGATCCTCGGCAGCTAATGCTGTTTGCAGTGTTTTAACGGTGTTCTTGCAGTGTTTTTACCTGTCTTCCCCGTAAAGCTATCTTTAGTGTATCTCTTTATTCCACCCTAACTGTCACTAAAATTCCGGGAGAAAAGCTCAGATACTTTTGTTTATAAGGTCTGTTCTCTATAAAGCACTCAAAAGTCACGGTTTTGACCAATTCTGTCTGTTTTGACAGGGTTCGTTCTAATCAGTAGAACAGTGCGATGATGATGGAATTTTTCACTAGTGATAAAAACCGGCGCGCCGGTTTGTGCGGCTCGTATGGTCTGTATGCCGGATTTCTTATAATGATATTTATTTTATAAAGATTCGACTCCCAACCTAAATCTTATCAGGAAAAAGAGAGATCACGTTGAAATTATAAAGTGGTTTGTCTTATAACAACAGAAACTGCCGTATTTTACACGGTAAGACGATAATTCTGCAGAAAAAACTATAATAAAGCGTTCCTTGCAGCACATTCTATAACGTTATCTGATAACAGAGTATCTAACTGATATCAGAACATCAAATAGCTAGAAAAGACCTAGAAAAGACCTGAAAAAGACCTGAAAGTTCTATTCTTTCGGTTAAATACGATAGCAGATGGTATATAGCCATATTCCACAGAAAAAAAGCCGTTGAAAATGACGCTTCTTTCGAATTTTTTACATCATAATGAGAAGAGCAAGCTGGGAACTCATCTGCTGCATTCTAATACTCCACCATCGTCCATGAAGTCTTTCAAACTCACTATCAAGTTAGAGTCCCCTCCTGTGGCTCTTTATGGTAGTCCTAATGAGTCTACAGGTTTTATCTTGTCGGGACTTCTCTTTCTTGATATTTTACAGAAAGAAGAGGTAGTACTTGATAATGTGACATTATCGCTAGTTCAAACGATCAACTACACCAAACCCTTTGTTATACCATCCAATACAGTCTCTAATTGCAAAAACTGTGCTCGTAAGAAGAATATTTTAGCTTCTTGGGACGTTTTGACGACCAGAACATCTTTCATCAATGGGTCTCAAGCATATCCATTTAGTCACTTATTACCAGGGTCCTTGCCAGCATCTTCAAAGCTAGGATCAGCAAATTCAAGTACATGGATCAAATATGACTTGATAGCCTCAGCTTCTTCCCCAAATGGTCCAGATACTGAAGTGGTTCTACCATTAAACATAAGTAGACTGATATTGCGAGGCCCCGATAGCAACTCATTAAGAATATTTCCCTCCACTGACATTACAGCAAAGGCTGTGTTACCTAACGTTGTGTATCCCAAGTCTACGTTCCCCATTGAGTTAACTCTAGACCATGTTGTAAATAATAAAGGGGACAGAAGGTGGAGAATGAGAAAGGCTAATTGGAGAATAGAAGAAGTTGTTAAGGTTAAAGGTTCGACCTGTGAGAAGCATATTGGCAAGCTAAATTCCCTAAAGGAGTACGAAAGGAAGATAGAGCTCTCAAAACACTCTCAAACTCCAGTAAAGCACAGTACACAACACCATAGCACTATTCAAACAAAAATGACATTATCAGCATATCCTGGAACTTCAAACCGGAACACTCCAGAGGAGCAACATCAGAACAATGAAGATATTGAGATACCTGTAGACCAGGATCCAGAACCGACACCAATAGATGAAGGTCCTTTGAACCCCTTGGAAGAATTCATCAGTGGAACTCATAATCTTCAGATATCTCCTGGAGAACGGAACACTGAAGTTTCTCCTACTCCCGAATCGTTAGAAGAGGGTTTATATTTGGAGGAAACACGTACCATTAGCCATGGAGAGATCAAGTCTGGTTGGAAGTCTGATTTCTCTAATGCTGGCAGAATTGAGCTTGTTGCAGAGATCAATGCTTCCAACTTTTCTACTGGTTCTGTTAATATTATCAACAAACGTTCCAGTGATGATCCAAAGATTGATCCTGTTCAAGAGGGACTTAGACACGGATCCAATGTCTCTTGTGACATAGATGATCCAAATATTGGGATCTTTGTTGGGCATACCCTTATTTTTGAGCTAGTAGTGATAGAAGAAGCTATTCAGAACACTAACGGTGAGAAAAAGTTGAGAAGACCCAGTGAACTGCTCTCTTTGACCCCTACAAACTCTCAGATGTCTGCTGGCTCTGCTTCTGGCAGTCATGGTCTTCCTAGAGCAAAAGTAGGTACACCAACTGGTACAGCAAGAGTGTTCAGAATGCAATTCAAGATCATTCTTACTGAGAGATCAGGGTTAGGAATAGCATGGGATGATGAAGTTCCTCCATCGTACGATGTGGTTAGAAACTTAAGTCCACCTACTTACTTGGAATCTTCCAATCATAATACCCCAAAGATAACTCCTAGTTTAAGTCCAATTTTAACTGATGATCATAGTGAGTTTTCTATGACTCCTAGAGTTATATATGGAGTAAGACCGTCGGCATCAGAAGAACTAGGGACTCTTTCGGTAGAACCAACTACCAGCATCGATCATCTCGTTGGCCTAGACTCAAGTATCAGTGAGATACCTAATGAACGTTGATGAATAAACAGTATTTGTACGACAAGAATAGGAATATATATTATATAGTACAACTAAAACAACGAGGAAATATGAAGAAATGGTAAGAACTGCTAGAGTTATGTTGAGTAAAGTAATACATAGGTTATGGCAATAGATGATTGAGAGCAAGTAGCACTGTACCGAACCAATTGTGAATTAAAATTGGATTCTGAGTGCAAATGTAGGGGAACAGGTCAATCTCATGAAGATGGTGATTGGTTATAATGATAAATGATTCGTGTGCTTGCGATGGTATGTGCTTTTCTTGTTTTGAGGAAATCTAATTCCTTCTTTCTTGCTCTGTAGTAGCTTGAGGTTCTCTTTTGATGATAGTTCAGTATCAGCTATGACACTAACAACAACAAATAAAAGAGTCCATTAAACCTTCATTGAAGGGCCCACGAGCAGTCGACTTGCTTCTAGAACTCCTGATATAGAATACTGGACAAGTTGGGAGTATTATCAAACCATCGTTACCAAGATCATTATTAGAATTATTATCTGAAAATCGGATCCAATATCTAATGGAAGCCAAATCAACGTTCAGGAGGAACTTGTGGCTGCATTCACCTTTTGTTCCACTGCCTGTGCCAATGTGTTTACAACAGTGGCTTCATTCACTGAAGGAATAGAGCTATTGGCATCATGTCCATTGTCACCTGCGGTTTGGCCCGGAGAACCATCGAACCTGCTAACCTCCAAAAGAGAGCTATAGAGACCAGTAAGCTCCAAAAGCTCGGTCACGGAGTCTGAACGCAAGTCATAGATCAACTGCTGGAACGAATGGGACTTTATTACATTGATAGATAATTTGTTTTCGGTGAGAAACTTCATGAGATGCTTGTGGAATTTCATTGCAGAGTATGGTGAGTTATCGAATTCTGTAGAAAGGAAACGACGATTCGATGCCATACCAAATGGTGCCAAGGACGCATCTATGTTATTGATTTGGTTTCTGCTCTTGTAGTTCTTGATACCTGCAGCATTCTTCTTGGCCTGGTTCAATTCATCAGATTCTGGGCTTATTTGAGGTGGATTAGCAGATGGACCAGGATGGTGCTGGAAATTCGATGGGTAGCCCAAGGGAATACCATTGGGTGCATATGTGATACCATTTCCATCAATAGGAATTGGTCTGGAGTTGTTGATGGAGTCTTTAGTTAACTTATGAGTCTTCAAGTGCTCACTTAACTTCTTAGGAGATCCCTTATCCGATGGAAGTCTGGTGATGATTTTTCCACAGTAATCGCATGCTGCAATATTGGGGTCCTGAGAGTCTTGAACAAACCAAGACCATACCCAAGACTTCTTCTTTGCTCCAAACTTCTGACCTGGACGATTCTTACGTTCTTTCTTACCTTGAACCAGTTGTTGTGCTGCTTGAGCATCACTCTGACCTTCCGGACCAGCGGCAGAAGCTTGTTGGGACTGGTGGACCACTTGCTGTTGTGCGGCCGCTGCTGCTGCAGCTGCTGTGTTGGGATCATTCTGACTAGTTTGAGCTGGAAGATGTCCTAACTGGCCAGGTTGCTGAAGCGAGCCCAAACTGCCCAAATTTCTCTGTGGAAGTTGCCCTTGGCCATACGAAGTAAACGATAAAGGGTTATTATTGGCAAAGTAACTCATGATGGTAGTTTCCTTGTGGTTAATGATAGTATACCAATATTGGTACCTGAAACTTCAAAGACAATTGGTTTTGAAGCTAAAGCGCTGTAAAGCTGGATTCCGTACCTTTCGGGTGTTCTGGATCGTGAATTGGTGTTGTTTCTTGTAAAAACGACGTTATAAGGACCGTTAATCACCTATTTGTTGTTGCTTTAGGAACTAACTGAATCTATATTCTTTATCCCTTGAAGATGAGCTCAAAATGCGTTCTCTTCAAAGAAATTTCCTAAGTGCCTTCAGATTCTCTTCTACAGCTCTATCTTTAACTTTCAGCTGCTATCGTGATACAGAGGACTCGATCTCTATCAAATCGTCTTGTTGTTGTTGTGTTTTGCTCCTTCTTAGCTAAAACTTGTCTCCCTGGGGCAATTTTTCTCCTTGTTTTTCTCAGAACTGCTTTAATGTCCTTACAAATCCTGTGATGATATCGGTTTCTTTGTCAACGACTTTCTTGTGCTGTTGACGTCGTTTACACCAAAGTGCTATGTATAAGTATTATCAGTAAAATAAGATTAATCCTGATATAAACAATATAAACAAGTCCCGGTTCCTTGCCGGCTGACAGGTGGAAAGTCGAAAGAAAATCGAGCAAAGTGTCGGTCAGTCGGCGTGTCCGGGTGAGGCGCATTAATAAAAAAAAAAGAGTGTTCTGATGGAGGGGATATGGTGGAAGATGAAGAGGAGGGAGTGGGAAGTGAGTAATGAAAGTTGTAGAGGAACGTATAGATAGCTTGATGAAAGTTGTAGAGGAACGTATAGATAGCTTGATGAAAGTTGTAGAAACTTGTTTATGGAGGTTGTAGAGGCAAATTGGAGGCAATTATAACAGATAATGTGTCAATTGTAGTAGGAGAAAACCGGTGGGCATGTATATAGGAATTTGCGATGATACAAACTAATAGAGGTTATAGTATAGAAGAGCATATAAGAGCATGTTATATTAGAGTTTGACAGCTTATGATAGATTGGGGCAGAGTATTTTTCTAGTGGTGTATATGTGGCATGATGTGATAGAGTGGAATGTGATATCGGTAGAGTACAGTGTAGTAGATAGTATAATGTACTCGAATATAGTATAGTATAGTATGATATAGCAGAGAAGAGAAAAGAAGAGAAGAGAAGAGAAGAGTAGAGTAGAGTAGAGTTCAATAGTAATTTGGGGGTTTTGTAGAAGATACGGAGCATTACATTACGACAGATTAACTTCAATTTCCCTGACAATAAGGATTTTACTAAACAAATTGGATCTTCAGTGTAGGTTATGTGTTTCAGAGCAGCAATTTGTATTAGCCTAGAGTCTATACTTATAGTTCTATGCGTAGGGTGCGATATTTATACTAGAAACTTCAAATCAAGTGTCTGCATTTACTTCAAAGGGTATTTCTACTGTTACTAGAAAGCTTCCTGTAGTGATACGTAGTACTGTTTGTGAGTTAGCAGCCATTAGAGAGAAATAGCCGTACACACTGCAATTAAGTAACCTATGAATCCGACCATTATGGTTCACGTGGCCTTTCACGTGTTTGGCCGTTAACGGCATTATGGACATAGCAAGCCTGCCAACTCTAATAATTATACTAGTTAAAGTGATAAGTGTACATTAGAAGGCTGTAGTGTTGAAGTTGTTGCAGCATGGTTTGAACGAGGGCAGTCGCAAGTCAGAGTCGTCGAGATCCTGCCGGGCATGTCAGTTCGGTTGCCGGCCTTGTCGCAAAACTCTGGGCTCCCATGTTGGGGCACGCCGGGCCTTCGGCATAGGTAGTCCGGTCAGGTCGAAGGGTCGGTATCAAATTAGAACAGATAAGAGATTCGACTAGAGATAGAGATGAGCCTATGAGAAAACGGGTCATATTAGTGAGCCAAATAGATGTTGAACTTCGATAGAATCTTAAGAATGATAGAGTATGTATATATTGGTGATATATTAACTAGAACCATCTTTGCTTTATGTGCAAGTCAAGATACGTGAAATCTCGCTAAGAAAGTACTCAATTTTGGACGACAAAAAGGTAAAAAAATTGTACCAATTAAGGGTGAAGTGATGAGAGGTGTATTTCATGTACATCCTTTAGTGAATATAGAGTAATTTCATGCTGCTGGCGGACCCTATGTGACGTTTGGGTATTACTAAATTCATGTGCGGGCTCGTATGCATGCTGCTCGTATTACTTTTTCGCAGCCAGTGAGCCAGCCATGTTGATTGAATTTGGAACCAAACCAACTTATTTGAGCGATTTCAGATCTTAACGGGCAGTAGCTACTACTTTGAGTAGGTGACAACTAAAATCATTCGTTTACTTCTACAGATGGCTGTCTATTTGATCAAATGGATCTGGTGGAATTGTCTTTTAAGGTATAACAGCCAGCTTTCACCATCGCCATGAGCAAAAGCTAAAGAGTATATAGTGGCGGGTTTGGGATGTGGTATCACATTGTTGACTTTTTTACTTCTAGCTGATTGAAAACATTCTTTTTTAGTTGTTCAGTACATTTACACTCGCTCATAGAGTAACACATCAAACTTCAAAGCTTGCAATTATTGCTCGTTTAATCCAAGCCTAACTACAGTCTTTCGTTATTATTTCCACTCGTTGCAGGTTTCGTGTTATTTTCACATCCAAATTAAATACTTTTCTGCTTATTCGCAATGCAATTGAACTATCTTGTTAATTTGATGCTCGTCAGCATGACGTCCGCCGCCGTTATTGGCAAAAAGAGAGATGTTACAGTTCATCTTCAAACAACTGTCCACAAGGTTCACACAAACGTCGACGTGGTACAGGGACAGGAGACAACAGTTACAAACTTGGAAGTGGAAACCTCCACCACTACAAGTACTAGATACACTGCAACTGTTACTTCTACTATTTTTGGTACACCAACCACCTACACCACGGTTGCTAATACCCCAGTTCCTTCTAGTGCAGGCTCTGATGAAAATGACACTCAACCCGCTGCTGGTACCACTACAAGCACAACTGCTGTCACCACAAGCACTAAGGCTGCTATTACTACAAGCACAAAGGCTACCGATGCCTCTAAACCAGAGACCACATCAACTGAAATAGCTCCACAAGGTACCAACAACGCTGCTGCCCCTGCTCCAGCATCTTCCAATAATGATGCTACCAGTCCTGCTCCAGCCACAACTTCGTCATCTTCTACTACTACTGCAGCTCCTTCTCCTACCTCTTCTGAAGATGACAACAATAATGGTCCAACTATTACTAATGCTGCTAGCATTCCAACCTCTACTGGTAATTGGATCATCACCAATGTTCAAACAACTACCAACCTGAATGGTGTTTGTCGTGTTGACTACGATTACTACGAAGCTGGTGAATCTGGAAGCATCACTTCTACTTCTACTGTTTACGCCACTGTTACTCTGACCTTCTGATGCATTTTAGCAGCTTTCTTCTATGTTATATATGAATAAAAATTTATGGGAAATTAGAATTAATCTTGTAGCTTGACTTTCATAAATCTCTTCCCTTGTTCATTTCACCATACTAGTGATGATTGATAATGAATGAATATCACAAGTTCAACAGAAACCAATTCATGCTTCCATAAACTCTTTCAATATCAAGAATTGTCCCTCACTAGTATTTTCAACCTTATATTTAAGTATGGTGCCTCCAAGTATAAATGATCCTGTATATTGTAGCATGTCTCGTTAGGGCTCCCACAATTAATAAATTGTATTTTCACGTGAGTAGTTTTGTGTAATTTTTTTCTCAATTCAGTCCGTCTCCCAAAATTTTTCACGGACCATTCTCCCCTAGTAGATATCGTTAAACTAAGAAAGTTATATCCTAAGGAATATTTATTTTTTGAAGTAACTTAGTTTAGAGTACAAGATGGGTATGTAAAACAACGATATACATCGTGGAGATATCACGAATAGATACATGAGGTTTATGAGGCAACACAAGGTATTGTTTTGAGTAATTTAATGGTGGTCATATCAGTTAGAACATTAACATGAATTAAGTAAAGAAGACATGGACGAAAAAACAATATAGCCGATAATGAAGATAGTTTTAAAGTGGATATGTGCTTAATATATCAAAAGACTTGTTTTTGAAGATATATAGGCGAAAGAAGCACTTGAATCTGTTCATTAGTGATTGAATTTTGATATTCTTAAGTGAATTTTTCAAGTAAAGAATAAGAATTACAAATCGTACAATGAGTGTGACTAGATTACTGGGAATATTTTAAAGAAAGACTATGAGTTTAGAACAGCTGTCACCTATCTCATTTAACTACTTTTCTCTGCCGAATAATTCAAATGTATTTTACAAAACATTTAAAGCAAAGTACTAACAAATTATAGTTAACATTCCAAAGACTAGAAAGACCTACTGTAAGGGTAAGGAATGCCGTAAGCACACTGTGCACAAGGTCACCCAATACAAGGCTGGTAAGGCTTCCTTGGTTGCTCAAGGTAAGAGAAGATATGACCGTAAACAACAAGGTTTCGGTGGTCAAACCAGACCAGTTTTCCACAAGAAAGCTAAGACTACCAAGAAGGTTGTCTTGAAGTTGGAGTGTGTCGCTTGTAAGACCAAGTCTCAATTGGCATTGAAGAGATGTAAGCACTTCGAATTGGGTGGTGATAAGAAGAAGAAGGGTCAAGCCTTACAATTTTAAGCTTTATCATACTTTGTTAATGATCTGTATACTTTACTCATATATATAGCTGAAAATTTGGGGTTTATCTTCACATCCTAGTTAATAAACACATTAGCTGATTTATATCGATCATGTAACAAACCAAGTAACTTCTGGTGTATTTTGCGCTTTACAACAAGAACTATCAACCTACATGAAAATGCTTTTTAGTGCATTCTGTAATCAGTGCTCCTCTTGGGACAGTCCGGACGCAATTAGAGCCATTATTGTCAATCTTTGTCTACATACCATTGACCTTCCTCTTCGGGTACTCTATCAGGAAAGATGATACAATGCAACGTTGATCTCACACTTTAGATTATCCATCAGCTTCATTCGGGTCAATATTAATCTCAACTAGTCTCATGTACCACTGTTCCTACATCTTGCGTTTGATAAAGCCGTTTCCCGCCAGATGTCTTTCACTATTCATCTTCATGAGGCTGGTTGATTGTAAGTTATAATACTTAATATCTTCTACAAAATACACCTATTTGAAGCCTTATTTCTTCTGTATCGCGTCTTTAAGTCACTTTTCTACTATTTGGTGGATTTATATTCTTTTTTCCGATCATTCCCTCCTCCTGCTATGTTTTAACCCTTCTTGGTTGATGATCGTATAGTCCAGACAACACGAAAGTGAAAAAAAAAAAATTAATTAGGGCCAAAACCGCGATAGAGTAGATCAATCTATATTTCGAAGTATTTTACGCTAATCATAGATATATCAACTTGAATAGACTTGATTCTTGGTAGATAAGATCATCTACTCATATTGGACTATAAGATAACGATTCAACCATTGATTTATCAAAAAAAAGTGGAACTTTCTAGGAAATCAAACAATTGCTTTTCTCAAAATAAACAAAGCCTGATACATCAAACATTGTTTTAATCTTGGTCAAATATAGACTACTTAGTAACCTTACAAGGAGAATCACAAAAGGTAAGGAGGAATCAGTAGACCCAGATATAGATAGATCCTCAAAACCAACGATTACGTTGTGGTAATATCATTAAATCACATCGAAATCAACCATAATCACCGAGGGTTAACAATGAACTACGAATACCTAACAGACCAGCAAAAGCAACAGCTCTACTTGCAACAGATGCAAGAGCAGCAGCAACAACAGCATCAACAACAACAGGAACAATATATTCAACAACAGCGTTATCAACAACAGCAAGCGAATCAGCAACAACAACAATCTCAACAACAACCCCAACCACAATACTCTCCCCAACTTCGTGCTCAGCAGCAAAATCAACAGCATCTACAACAATACCTTCAATCACAGCAAGATAAAACATACAATAATGAAACATTCCACCGTGTGCCTGACCTAGCACACCAGGAGCCTCAGACTCCTCATGATAGTTACATGGAAGACGATACTATCGATCAATATAATGGTTTTTTGAACAGCTCGCCTACATTCAACACTTTAGATGATAATGGCAAGTTTCAATCCATCGATTCGTTGAATTTCAAGCCACCGGCGTCGACATTTACCCAGTTGAACAACAACAGCAGTGCCAACTTGTCAGAATTTAGTAGTAATTCTGTATCAAACTCGATTGCTTCAAATGAGAAGTTTGGCCCTCCAATACCATTGGAAGCTTCTCTTCAAGTAAATCAGCATATTCCTCAACAGAATCTCCATCAAGGTCCTCTGCAGCTACTTCGAAACATGGCACCTTCGGCTCCTCAAGAGCAGGTTCCTCAAGCTCCAGTAGTTCAGCAATCCCCTCAAAGGATTCCTCAACGAGTTGAAGTTCACGAAGCAAACCGTCAGTTGAATCAAGACTCTCCTCAAAGAAGAGTAAACCAAGTTGTTCAGCAGCAACAACAAAATAAGCTGCCAATAAAGGCACATTCTTCAAGGGTTCAACAGGACAATTCGGTTCAAGTCAATGCTCCACAGGGATCCTCATTGCAATATAACAATCCAGAAAATTCAAACTATATGTACTTCAATAGACAACCAAATCTTTTGGACAAATCTGTTCAGGACAAGGCTGCAGCAGTTAAGTTAAGGTTGGAAAACTATTATCAGATGTCAGTTAGCCATGCTATTGAAAGAAACCAAAGAAGATTAGATTTAGAGCATAAAGTCATGAATGAAGGTGTAGGTTCAAGTGAAGAAAGAAAGAACCGTCAACTTCAAAACTTGGGAAAGAAGGAATCACAATTTTTAAGATTAAGAAGAACAAAGTTGTCATTGGAAGATTTCAATACTGTTAAAGTCATTGGTAAGGGTGCTTTTGGAGAAGTTAGATTGGTGCAAAAGACGGATACGGGTAAGATATATGCAATGAAAACTTTGCTTAAATCTGAAATGTACAAGAAAGACCAACTTGCGCACGTCAAATCAGAGAGAGATGTATTGGCTGGAAGTGACTCTCCATGGGTGGTGTCATTGTACTATTCTTTCCAAGATCTTCAATATTTGTATTTGATTATGGAGTTTTTGCCTGGTGGAGATCTCATGACTATGCTTATCAGATGGCAAATATTTACTGAAGATATCACTAGATTCTATATGGCAGAATCTGTGCTTGCAATTGAAGCTATTCATAAGCTTGGTTTCATTCACAGAGATATTAAGCCAGATAATATCTTGATCGATATTAGAGGTCATATCAAGTTGACTGATTTTGGTCTTTCCACTGGTTTCCACAAATCACACGATTCTAACTACTATAAGAAACTTCTTGAAAAGGAACCTCAGAACAGTCAACATTTGCATCCAAATAATGCAACCCCTACAAATGGCAGAAATTCAATGATGGTTGACATGATCAACTTGACTATGTCAAATCGTCAGCAAATGCAAACTTGGAGAAAGTCTCGTAGATTAATGGCATATTCTACCGTGGGAACTCCCGATTATATCGCTCCAGAAATATTTATCCATCAAGGTTATGGGCAAGAGTGTGATTGGTGGTCCTTAGGTGCCATCATGTTCGAATGTTTGATTGGATGGCCACCATTCTGCTCAGAGACTCCACATGAGACCTACAGAAAGATTTTAAACTGGCAAGAAACTCTCCAGATTCCAGAAGATATCCATTTATCACCGGAAAGTGAGGATTTGATCAGAAAGCTCTTGACTAGTTCAGAGAACAGACTTGGTCGCTACGGAGGTGCTGAAGAGATCAAAAAGCATCCCTTCTTCAGAGGTGTTGATTGGGATACAATTCGTAATGTTGATGCTCCTTTCATTCCCAAGTTGCGCTCCATTACAGATACCAGGTTCTTCCCTACTGATGAATTGGAAAATGTTCCAGATTCGCCAGCGCTTACTAGAGCACATGAACAAAGGACAGACAAAGTTAAGGAAGACTTGCCATTCATCGGATATACGTATTCGAGGTTCGATTACCTTACAAGAAGAAATGCCTTGTAAGGCTTATGGAATCAACTTCTATCAAGTTAAATTAAGGAACCCGGATCTATCCTGTATAGTAAGCTCTCTCATACCTTGTTGTTTTTCTAAATTTTTTTCTTACTTGATCCTTTCCTGTACACTATTGGTGTGTTATATGCAGGTCGGGACTTTCTGTATAATTGAATAGACTAAAAAAATTATCGCCGGAATCACGGCTCTTTAGATATCCGATAGCCGTTCAATCCCTACAGCAGAGCTGGCTGAAGCGGCCAAAGTAGCCTATAGTGCCGACTTTTAACTCGATGCAACTGGTAAGCCCCTCTATAGTGCATCTATCGAGAGCATATAAACTTTCCTCTCTCTGTCTTCCCGGTCTCCTTCTAGATGTATATCTGTATGACTCTTTTTCTCTCTCAATGAACACTGATTAGTGTCCCTTAGCTCTCATTTTATTCCCCCCTCCTCTTCCCCCCATTTTATCGTCATTTCTATAATAGATTGATTACTTCATTTTACTGCCACAAGCATTTCTTGCAGCCAAAACTACAACTCAGACACTTTAGACACATAGTCTATAATCCCCACTGATTACCTGGTGTGTTACCCTGTGCATATGGGCGCACAAAATGGCCGGGTCGGTGATCACGGTTTATTCCGATCACTTATTCGGGTAAAAACTATACATTTCAATCTTTAGAGCCTATTTCCGTGCCTTAATGGCTTTACTGCTTATAAGTAAACCTACTGACGCTGTCTGTATCAGATACCAACATACAGACACTTTCTAATCACACACATTTACCATGCATTGTTTGAGATTTGGCTTCAAACACCGATTTATTACGTTGTCATGTCTCAGGTTTCTTATTATCTATGTTTATGTCTGTCTGTCCTACCGTATATCAAACTTCTTACTAATGCCCTCATCCCTTTTGCAGCACTTTCGACTAATAGTATGGCCTACAATAGTAATTTGTTAAGCCTGTATATGCATAGTATTTACAATTATTTCTGGCTTTTACTTGTTTCGCAATGAGAACGATCTCTCTCCGCCAATAGAATTAATCAATTGTCCTGCTGAGAACTCAACCTGATTGATTCTATTTTCTAGGCTCTTCGATGAATAATTATCCCTTGTTTGAATACAAAGTCTCGCATGACCTAGGATGCCAAGAAGCTGCAGTGTCGGCAATTAAAAATACAACGCAATCTTGTCATTCTTAGACACACTCTCTCTACCCGACAATATGCATTAACCGTATAATGCAAATACGGCCGAAACTAACAACAGCCAGGCCTGCAATGTAAGCGTCAGACTGACACTATTAATGTATGAGTAATTGAACCCCTTCCCTGTCCCGTCCGCTCCGGTGGTTCCGATAATAATTATATATATATCATTAGGTTCCTCCCGGAGAGATGAGTTGCCACTTTACGGAGTCATGATGCTAAAAAACATATTTGCTTGGGCGCTAGTGGCGCTGGTTGCACTAGCAGTACTGGAGCAAGCTAGTGAAGAGGTATACCGAGAGAGGGTGTCTAGATTTGCGAGATTACCGAGAGAAGTGACGGATAATAACCCGATTAGCGATGCCGTAGTGCACAAGAGGCGTAATAATGATGATCATTTTGTCAGTGTAAGGCTGAACCAAGATGACAGTAAATTGAATTTAGTTAAAGCTAGAGAGGAAATTGGCGATCATACTGAGCATAGCGAGCATAGTGGTCATAATAGCTATAATGATGATAAAGATGAGGCTACCACTGTAGTGGATACTTTACCGCTGGTGTCGCCGGTACCTCATGTTGAACATCACCAACACGGTATGCCAATTCTCCAGATGGATCTTTTACCTGAAGAAAGAGCTTGGTGGGAGGCATACGACACTAGAACCTACTTTAACAGTGATGGGAAAACAGGATGGCTCTGGGCACATATAGTACTTGTGTGGGGATCATTTATATTTGTTTATCCATTGTCATTGGTATTTAATAATGTTGGCAAGCAGAACTTACATTTATGTCTGTTGTTTGTTCATAGCATTCTGGTAGCCATTGGAGTGTTCAGTTACTGGATATTCATGGGAAGCTTGCCTAGTGAACTTTATCCTGGTAATGCTTATAATCCAATGACATTCTTGTTATTTGCAGGCAATCTTATTACCGTTGCATTTGGATTTATCCGTTACATCTACCGTTGGATTGGATATGTGAATGGAAAAGGAGAAGGATATGAGAATTTGAATGATGAGGGATCCAGCATTACACTCTACGACTTGACTCGTAACAATCTGCCTGCTTCTGTTGCATCAGACTCGGAAGCTGATGTGGGTAATGAAGGTAGGGAGTCTGCTATCGATTCTACTAGAGACAGTGTGGATGAACTTCCTTTGCATCACTTCAAGACCTCAAGCAACTCAATGATGCCTCCATCAAGGTTCCAACGCTTTTGTCAATTGCGTGCTGTAGTCACTATTGTAAGTAAAGTGGGCTACATGTCATCCACGGTGTTTAGCATTCTTCAATGGGTTCAATTGATATTCTTTTGGATATATTTGCCTACAGGAGTGGCTACATTTTTAATATTGGGTCAATCGACGCAAGTTTTCAACCTTTTAGCCCATTTCATCAAGGGTGGTGTGTTTTTCCTCTTTGGAATTCTTTCACTTGCTCGTTATTGTGGTGCATACTCGGCTAAGGGCTGGGCTTGGAATCATAAGTATGTTACTGGCAGTGATATTGTCCGTTCCCGTTGGAACAAACTTCAATCCAATGGTCTTTGTACAATGGAAATGTTGGAATCCTCACTAATTTTGTTCTACGGTTGCACTAATATATTCTTGGAACATTTGTCCAATACTGGCAAGGCCTATTCAGCCAAAGATCTTCAACATGCATCGATTGCATTTATTTTCATAGGTTGTGGTTTGTGTGGAGTGTTGACTGAAATCAAATTGGGCAAATGGCGTTATGAAAAGGCTATTGAGCATTTTCAGAAGAAGGTTCATCAAGACTCTGACCGTCAGAATGCACATGAGTTGATTGATATTTCCAAGATAATTAAGGCCTCTCCAGGTTTCTCTCCAAACCCGTTCCCAGTTTTGACTATCTATTGGACTGGGTTCCTCATGTCAAAACACACTCAAGAACTGGCTTTGTCCACTGAAATCCATATTCAATGGGGTAATTTGTTTATGTTTGGCTGTGCTTTCAGATTATTATCTTACTTCTTTGTTATGCTTGCTCCACCAAATAAGTCATTGACTGAGCCAGGAAGACCTTTCACTGAGCTCTTGGTCAGTTTTGCTTTAGTATGTGGTGGTTTAATTTTCATGGAATCTACTGACCCAGTTGTTCATATTTTTGAGTACCATGGTTATACTTCGATGTTAACTTTAAATGTATCTTTAGGGGTATCTACCTTGCTCATGGGTTGGCAGATGGCATTGATGTCTTTGCGTGATTTCCTCAAAAAGAGAGTTAGTATGCATTGAGTTGAATCTTAACTACTGACACCTACGAATTAATGATTTATCTCATAACTTAATTTAATTAATTTATTGCTTTATTGCTTAATTGCTAAAGCTTCGCTGTTGTTATGGCAGCAATATGCATTTGATGACATTAAGATTCAATAATAATTGTCATCGATAATATGCCTCCATATGATAATTTCCTGAGATATAAAATGTCGAGATTTTTGGATCTAGATCATGTATTATTCAGATGCTTATGGTAGATATAATTAATAGTTCAAAAGTTCGAAATCTACCTTTAATAATAAATGTCTTATGAGTGTACAATTTTTGTAAGTGTTTTGATTTCTTCGGGCCCAGTGGAGCAACATCCTCCAAGTATACGAACATTTGGTTTCATTAACCATTCAAATATTCTTTTAGTCCACATCTCAGGATCCTTTTTACTTAAGTATCTATCTGTATTTTCATCATACTCAAAACCTAAATTAGGATAAACTATGAGTGGTAACATATATGTATTGACACTGTTTATCATGTCTACTATATCACTCACCTTGCTGTAATCCACACAGTTAATCCCAAGACCGATAAAGGCGTTCCTTGTTACAGAGTCATTTGCAACCACATTGTTCAAATATTGAAAGAGCGATTCTATACTGTTTCCATCAGATAAGTGATTCAGATCCCTGTAGTTTAAACTAATATAAAACTCTTTGGTGTGACCTATTTCCCCTATAATTTCCTTCATCAAGCATATTATGGCCCTTACTTCTATTAAATTTGGGACTGTTTCGAATGCAATTGCTTCTATTCTCTCATCCTGAGCTAGATATTTCGCCAATTCTCTATGATGCTGCATCAAATGTTCTTCGTCAATAGTGCCATAATCACCTGTATATTCTGATCCATTATGACAATATGCTCCATAAGGACCAACAGACCCCAATATATGTGCCTTTTCATTATGTGACTCTTCAGCATGATTTCGTGCAGCTTTATCTGCTACATCTATAGCCATGTTCCAGACGGCCTGTGCACCTTTCAAATCAAGGCCAGCATGTTCTTTTAGTCCAGAAAATGACAATTGGTAAGTTGAAGTAAGTAAAATATCACTCCCAGCCTCAAGGTAGCTCTTATGGACCTGAGAAATCAAATCACGTTGATTTATCAAAACTGCTCCAGACCAAAGAGGATGGTTGTGAGGTTCTATACCACCAGCTTTCGTGGCTATTTCTTCCAATACTGTTCCTAATGCTCCATCTAATATCAAGATCCTGTCTTGAATTAGTTCCTTAATTGACATTTAGCTATCAAATACTTGTGATAATCCGACAAAAAGATCAATGACAGTATCTCTACTTATATATACCATAAATGTGCTATATGCATGCAATATTTAATGCTTATATGTAGTCCGTCTTTTTTTTTCATAATCGAATTTACTAAAGTAAATAATCTTTTGTTCTTTTGGATTAGAATTCAGTATTATATAAGCTGACAGTATAGGTTGTTCGATCTTGTTTAATAGTGGTAAAATGAGTTCATTCGCCTCTTCAAAGAGAACTAGAGATGAATTCGAGGCGGATAATGGGCCTACTGCAGATGATATGTCATTGGACTCCAAGAAGCAGCATATGGACCCTACCAAAGAGCTTATATCTAATGTTTGCAAGGATGTGAGAAGAATAGGTGAAAATGCCAATTTAGCAACTCAGATTGACGATATTTCATATATATCTAACCCAATAGTGGCAGAATTTGAAAAAATTGATAACTTGAGAACTTCTATTTTAGATACATTTTATGCATTGGTCATTGAACAACCTCAAAAGATAGTTTCCTTGAGTAATTTGATTTTGATTTGTAATGCAAAGAATTTTGTTGTTGCCAAGTATGTTGTGGAGTTCTTCCATGCAAAAACTCAACAATTGTTTGATAATATCAATTCATCAACGGAAGACTCTGAGAGCAAAGAATCAACTAAACCTAAAGGTTTCCAAACTGAAGATGCTGGTTCTTTTAACAGTATAAAGTCTATATTGAAGTTCTTGTCTACATTGACTCCAATAATTGAAGATTATGCAATTATTAAGGTCTTCAGACAATTTTTAAACTTATCCATTGAATTACAAAATGCTACTCCTGATAAAAGACATGGAATTGCAGAACAATTGTTTTATAATGTTATCATTTCGATTCCTTATTTGTTAAGCAATGATATGTCAGATGAATTGATTAAAGAAATCAATGATTTGGTCGAACTTGCACATAATTTCAAGATTATCAAGCCATCATCCAACTTACTATTGCAACCTTTTGACGGGAAGTTGGGCAACTATGAGTTACCTTATGAACCAAGACAAATAATAGATCTCATCCTTCCATCATTAGTTAAACTCCAAGGTCCTGAGAAGGACTGGAGTGGCTTAAAAGGTAAATTGTTTCTTGATACTGCAGAATTACTCGGACCAATTATTGACGTCGCATTGAAGAACAACCCAATCTCCAATGAGTTAGTCAAACATCCATTGCCACAGTTTTCCTTACCTTCTGTTGAAAAATTAAAAGAATACAAGCCTAGGGGTCCTATTGATGAATTGTGGTATAAAAACTCGAGGTTATTGTTCCAAGTATATAACTCCACTGAATTTGAAACAGTTCCTCCTATCGATTCATACTTTGGATTGTTCTTCAAAGATTTATCCCTCGATATTTTAACTAACTTATCATTTAACAAAAATGAAACTTCCATCCAGTTGTCGATCTTAGATCTTTACTTTAATAATGATTTATTTGCTCCACCAGGATCTTCAATCGATCAGTTGGCATTGATTGACAAAGATAATAAGTCTGGCGAAAACACGCCTCCATTATCTACATGGAAGATCGAAGACATTGCAGTAGAGAGTATTTTAACGATGATTTTCCTGTTGCCACATCCTTTACATCAAGAAATTTATTACTACACTGTTTTAATTTCTTGTTGTAAGGAGTCACCTGAATCCATAGCTCCAGTTTTCGGAAGGGCTATTAGATATCTTTACAAGAACTTGGAAACTTTGGATTATGAGTTAAAAATAAGGTTTTTGGATTGGATGACTACTCAGATCTCTAATTTCGAATTCAGTTGGAAATGGGATGAATGGACTGATGATTCTAAAAATTTGAAAAGTTTATCATACCACCCTAAGAAGAATTTCATTAGAAATTTGATCGCTAAGGAAGTAAGATTATCCAACAAGAATAGAATTAAGGAAAGCTTTGTTACTGTTGATCCAGAAACAAATGAAGTTGTCTTACTTGATGAATTTTACAAATACCTTGATATCAGTTTGTTTGAAGATGAGAAACAACATCTTATTGACTATGACATAAGTTTGTATGGTGAACAATCCAGAGATGTAATTGAAAAATTACACTCCGAGAAAAGAGAAGCGATTCTTTCTAAGGTAAATGCTACTCCTCAAGATGAATTGACATACGTTTTCTCTGGTTCAGATCTTCCTTTAAATGAACTTGCAACTAAAGTATATGATTTTATAGTTGCCAGTTGGAAGCCTAATACAGAGTTTAACGAGTTTCACAAGGAAGTTGTGGAAACTTTAAAGGGAAATTCGGACATTAATCCAGAAAGATTTTTGATCAACTTATTCTTTCAAACTTATGCCTATATCGGTTCTAGATCTATCTACTCAGTTGTTAGTATTCTTTCTAGAGATAAGAAGAAGTTGAAATACTTAAGTGGTGCCACAATTGAGTATGGTGCAGAAGAGCCTAAATTTGATGATTTGGAACTTTCTGAAGATCAAATAGCATCCAGACAAAACTGGATAGTCGAAGCTATCTTCAGAATTTGGGGTCATCAACCACAAGTTATTTTCTTGTTTTTGGAATATTTAATCGAGTTTGGTGTTTTGGATCCAAAATACCTTATTACAAATTCCATTGACATGAAGAATAATTTGATTATTAGAAATGTGTCATGCATGGAGTCTGTCAATAGAACTTTGAAAGTGTTCTCTGAAGATGAAAAGTTCGAAGGTTTGATTTTGACTTTGTTCGAAGCCATTATAAATAACTTGAACTCTATTTCACAGTCTTTAGACGTTAATAACTCAGATACAATTATTATCAAAAAAGATTATAAAGAAGAAGAAGATTCTGAATCTGCTTCCACAGTTGATCTGCAATGGCTTTTCTACGAGTACAAGGGCTTGTTAAAGACCTACTTGAGAAAGTTTATCAAGAATCAAAATCCATCATATCTTGGTACCATCAAAGACTTATTCAACAAACTTGAAAATGAACCAGCTAAGCAAGATATTTTGCTTTGGCTCAATGAGTTAGACTAATTACTCCAATTTTTCGTACGCCTAGATAATGAATTCAAAAAATATTCCTATTGATTGTATATCAAAGTTACCTCGAAAGATAAAAAATTTGAGAGGTAAAATGTATATTTGATAGACTTGTAAGAACTATTTAATGATAATAAGAGTAGCTAAGTTAATATGATTGAATCGTTTACAGATGATCATACCTTGGCAATTGAGACAGTGGATTTGGATTATAAGTTCGGATCCAGCAAAATGGGTCTTGAAAAGATCAGTTTGAAGATTCCTTGGGGATCTACTAATTTATTAGTTGGACCAAATGGAGCTGGAAAATCGACATTATTGAGGATTCTAGCAGGGAAGACATTAGTTAAGAAGGGAATCTTGAAACTTGGGGGTTTCGATCCTTTTAAGTTTTCTCCTGATAGGCATGAACAGCATAATTCCGATATCAACAACTACATCACATATTTGGGTACGGAATGGGCAGCTAATTCTGTGGTTAAGGGGGATATCGCAGTCCTGTTACTTATTTCATCTGTGGGAGGCGACACTTTCACTGATAGAAGAGACAAGTTAGTTGATATACTTGACATTGATCCAGAATGGAGTATGACCAAAATATCCGATGGTGAAAGAAGAAGAGTTCAGATATGTATGGGATTGATTAAACCTTGGAGATTGCTATTACTTGATGAAGTTACTATAGATTTAGATGTTGTTGTCAGGCTGAGATTGCTTGGGTTTTTAAAGGAGGAATGTACGAAAAGAAATTGCTGTGTTGTTTATGCCACTCATATATTTGATGGGTTAGGGAAGGACTGGTGTGATAGAATCATTCATTTAAATGCTGGACAGAAAGCGGATGATGCTTCCATAGCTAATGTTTCTTTTGTGTATGATAAAGAGCGTAAAGTTTCCATAGAAAACAGAAATGATATTAAGGTCCCCCTTGTTGAATCCTTGCATCCTTTAGCTCTACATTGGTTAAAGGAAGATTTGGCAGAAAGAGGCACTAGAGAAGAAGAAAAATTGAGATTTGCCAATGAACAGCCCCGTACTTAGTAGATAGATAATAAATTTAGAAGATCTATGGTTAAGACTTTCGGAATTTCATATATTACTATTTATGTTTTATTTGAATTTCATTAATAGAAGGTTTTTTTAGATATGAATAACAATTTGGGCTATTTTTTTTCCAGTTAATTCAATGTCAACTCTATTAATTCATGCGTTATAATTCGTTAGCTATTAATCATAGCTTAATGCTCTTTTTCAATGCTGCTGGAATATTTATACTCGTTAACCAACTTCCAGAAATTAAGAAGAGGCTTCTTGAGAGAACTTTCTCTCTAGAGTCATAAATTCCAACAAGTCCTTTGATTTAGCCAAGTTTTGCTGTAATAACCAGTTTTGGTATTGAAGTTCGATGTTACTATTATCATTCAAATTTTCTATGTTAATGAGTTTCTTATGTTTGGAGTCCTTAATTCCTGTTATCTTTCGTCTATTGGATTGTCTCAAAGTACTTAATGGGGTTTCTGGGCCTCTTTTAGAGTTTTTGTTGTTATGATTATCTGTATCATTAGTTTGTTTGAGCGTGTCACTAGTAGCTATATTTCCTCCATTTGTCTCTTCAAGAACAGAAAAGCTCTCCGATATGTGCTTGGAATGTTCAATGGTTACTGTATCTAACGTATTTTCTTTTGATATAGCTTCTTCTATCATAGTTAGTTGGTTATGAAAAGGTGTCTTACAAAGAACCATTGCATCAGTTTCTTGTTTACTCTATAAACAAACTTGGATTATATGCAGGTTGTGATTATTAAGAGATAGAGAACAAACCTAACAATTTGGCTTGATGATTAATAATAGGAAGATTCATGGAAAGGTCAGAAGATATGTAAAGGACTATTCAATTATGCTATTTATTTGGTCTAGGATAATTTAAAGTAATTATAAAATTTGCATTTAGTTCTTATAAATTATATTAATTTTGCGTATTTCAACAGATATTACGCTAAATACTGAATTAGGAATACATAGGCAAGAACAAACAAAATAAAACCAAGAAAGGATATGAACAATGTGTCTTTGTATGATGGAGGTTTATAATATCATTAAAATTTCCTAATCTTTTGGAGATGATAAAGACAATCACTGTATGCTTAAAACGAGTAACACTACGTAAGCATTCCATTTGATGGGTTATTACCAGATATATGGAATTATAAAACAAAGAATGAAATCGTTTTTTCGAAAATAGAGCTCTAAACATTGATTAAACGCATATCATGAATAATGGAAGAGTAGGTACTCTAGCTCAATTAATAAGAACTGAGAGATCCAATGCAGTGGCTGCGAAAAATGGATCAGAAATTCTTGAAACAATCTTCAATCAAAGAGTATCTAAGGACTCAAATTCAATCTCTCTTAACAAAACACTTCAAGTGAATAGAGTAGAAGATACCCAGAACTGCGATCATGGCATCTTTTATCCCTTACATACTCCTGTAACTATCTACGAGGATACAAATAACATTGAGAAAAATAAAGGAAGTTTGGATAGCTCAAAAACATTTGATTTTCATCTATGGTTCCCAAACGCATTAAAAGGAATATATCCTCTGATAAGGCCTGTGCTTGTCCCCCTTCATGAAGTCCCAAATATTATTAATAGTAATTGTGATGAATTGGGTTGGACCTCCGAGGGAATCTAAAGAGAGAGTACACATTATTTAAGAAACTAATCTTTGAGTATAAATTCAATTCAAAGATAATAATTCAATTAATAACAACATATATAACAATCACATTGTAGGTCCCTTATAAGTAGCTCTTAGTGTATCCTTATAACCGATTCTTAATGGTGTAGTAGGGCCATCAAGCTTGGACGTGCAGAACCCAATTTCGAAATTTTTTCCAGGCCGACGATTTTTCAATGGCTGTAATTACTTAACACGGGTCTCTTCTTTTGATCAATACAATTTATTCAGTATCTAATCAAAAATGTCTGACGAAAGAACCTTCATTGCCATTAAACCAGATGGTGTCCAAAGAGGATTAATCTCATCTATCTTAGGTAGATTCGAAAACAGAGGTTACAAGTTGGTTGCTATTAAGTTGGTTCAACCAACCGAAAGCTTGTTGAGAGAGCACTACGATGATTTGCAATCCAAGCCATTTTTCCCATCTCTCTTGTCCTACATGTTGTCCGGTCCTGTCTTGGCTACTGTCTGGGAAGGTAAGGATGTTGTTAAGCAAGGTAGAGCTATCTTGGGTGCTACTAACCCATTGAGCTCTGCTCCAGGTACCATCAGAGGTGACTTCGCCATTGACATGGGTAGAAACGTTTGTCACGGTTCTGACTCTGTTGAATCTGCTACCAAGGAGATCAACTTGTGGTTCAAGAAGGAAGAATTGGTTGAATACAAGCCAGCTTTGTTCTCTTGGATCTACGAGTAAACGTTTAACATTTAACGTTTACTTTAATTAGAAGGTTGGTTTAAATAAGCTAATAAACATCTCTTCTGGTCCATATTCAATATATTGTAGTTACTCATTTACTCTTTCCTTTACTAAAGTCTTCAATTGACGTTAGAGGCTTTCATCATTTATGTTAGTAAAGTCGTGTAGATACTTTACAACCAATATTTTCAGATACAATCTAACATATTATTTACTAAGAAAGGCAGTGAGACCACGTACAATATCAAAGGGACATTGTATAGAGCCCATTTGAAGTTGTGAGAGTATCAAAGGGTTTATTTTGGTTTGGAATAGTGGTGAACAATGTCAATGGAAGAAGATATATTCGATGTCCAAGACAACGACGAGATGTTAGATGCAAACGAAGATGAAGATGACATTGATGATCAAGATCTCGGAGAAAATGGATACGATAACATAAGTGGCGCCGAAGAAGAGGAAGAGGAAGAAGAAGCCGATGATGATGACGATGAAGAAGAAGATGGAGATGAGGATGGCGACGACGAAGAAGAAGATGGAGATGAGGATGGCGACGACGAAGAAGAAGATGGAGAAGAAGACGAAGATGAAGAAGAAGGAGATGAAGAAGGTGTGGAGGGCAATGAAGATGCAGATGAAGAGGGTGCTGACGATAGTAATGATGAAGAAGACAAGGATGAAGAAGGTCTGCAGAATGACACATCGGAATCCAAAGAAGATAAGAACAGCAAACTGAACCAAATAAAGCAGTCATCAAATAAAGAGGTAAATGACGCGTCCAGTGACGATGTTGTAATGGAAGATGCCAATGGAGCCGAAGAATACACAAATGGTGAAGCAGAAAGCTCAAAGGTAGAAAAAGAAAATGGTGATGAAGGCAAAGATGATCAATCACTGGAGAATCAGGCAAAACGTAAAAGAGATGAAGTGAGCGAAAATGGCGACAAGAGAGACAATGGCACCGGGGTAGACAATCAGTCAGGAAGTCTGCCAAAAAGATCGAGGGAAGATATAATAGAGAAAGCTAAAACCTTATCTGAATTTGATATAGTTCCCTCGGTAGCTATTCCTTATACTTCACAATGTCATACCATCGCATTCAGCTATGGTCCTAAATGGATCCTCACCGGTGGTGAAGACGGATTCATTAGAAAGTATGACTTCATTGCATCAGTGGAAGGTAAATCCCCCTTGACTATGGCCCAAAAACATAACCTTGTGGACTCGATAACGAAGGCTGGTGTCATTTCATCCTACTGGGAAAATGAACAGCCATTGACCAAACAAGAAATAATGAAAGAGCATCCAAAAATTAAAGCAAGTGATTTTTCTACCGGAAGTGTAAGCTATGAGCCAAAGATCAATCCAGTGTACTCCTTAGACGTTGATCGTAATGGATACTGGTGCTTATCTGGTGTATTATCAGGAGGTATAACGCTATATACCATGAGGTACAATGAAGGAAATATCCATCATTACTTTAGACATGACAACAGAAACACCTCAAATTCTAGAGGACACAGCGATGCTGTGTCAGTTATAAAGTTGAATAGCACTCAGGATAGATTCTTATCCGGTTCATGGGATAAGACCATAAGAGAATGGGATCTTAACACAGGAAAATGTACTAATTTATTCAGTGGTAGTTCAGGTCAAATATCGAGTATAGAGTATAGACCATTGGGATTGACAGACTTGAGTATATCCACAATTGATGAAGAAGGATCTTCCACTAATGATAAGGAATCCATTGAAAACAAAAGTGACATTGATTCATTATTCGGCGACAGCGAGAATGAAATTGAAAATGAAGATGATAAACAGAAACATTTAGAAAGTAAGGACAAGGCCCCCTCTAAACTAGTGACAGATTCATCAAAGATATCGAATCAATCATACAGCAATGACCATATATTTTTGAGTTCAAGTATTGATGGTACAATTAAAATCTGGGACTCACGTATACAAGATCCTGTATTACAATTGGGAATATCTGCAGGTACTCCACCATGGTGTATGTCTGCAAAATGGTCTAATTGTGGTGAGTTTATTTATGCTGGAAGAAGGAATAGCACCGTTGAGGAGTTTTCCATAAAGAAACCACACCTGAGATCATCAATAGGACGTAACAAAGAGACTATGATTCCTAACGTTTCCAAGCTCTTGCAATTTCCTAAGATATCCGGTCCTGTCAGTGCAATTTCAACAATGCCAAATAACGATTTTGTCCTCTGTGGATCAAACGATAATATTAGATTGTACAATTTGAAACTTTACAACGACTTATCAAACGGGTCCACTAGTAACACCAAAAAACCAGCAACTCCATTTACAATCATTCCTGGTCATCATGGAGGTATTTTGAGTTCTCTTTACGTTGACGAAACAGGAAGGTTCACGGTAAGTGCCAGTGGAAATAGAGGCTGGGGACGTTCTGCTTACACCGATACTGTATTAATATATGAAATTGAGTGAAGTGAAGTAATCTATAGAACTGAACTCATAAATGAAATAAATCACAAATATACGCTGCGACTTCGTTTCTTTAAGTTTTTGTTGTCTCTCATGTTGTGAATCGTTATACCATTTGAAGTTTACTTTACGTGACAAATGTACAACTAGAAATAAAATTATATCTCACAATGAGCCATAAATGGCATCTCTCATATTTCCCAATCCTACTTGTCCAATCCCATTAGTTGTAACCTGCCCTTTTAAAGAGTCAAAGACATTAGCAAAAATGTTTCCAGTTTCATGAATGATTTCATTTGTTGCTTTTGATAATTCTGTCAGAATGGTCTGAATAGGATCAGTACTCATCAAAAACGAACTCAACCCATTCAATATTTTGGAAACATTATAGTTTTGTTCATTTCTAGATAAAATGAAGTGAACTAAAAATCCCACGAAACCAACTGTAAAGCTCACCTTATATATGTTATTAAATGTAATAAATGATTTAGAGTGTATCACATTTTTATCCTTATCATCAGACGAGCTAGACCTAGAAAGTTCCCTAAATTTTTTGAACAAAACTGACGACGTGCGAACAATCTTAGTGTTAATAGATGAGGAGCTTGATGTCAAGCTTGAAATAGACGAAGCAAGCAGATTCAACTGCGTTGAATTGCCTTCAGTAGTCAAGGAGCTTGCTAATGCATCTTGCTTTTCGATAATCTTATTATGGCGTTCAATGTTGTAAGCATTATACCGTGAAATCTCTTCCTCCTGACGTTCAATCACCTCTGTTAAAGAAAAAGAACCCTTACTGTAATCATTTGAAACCAAATTATTAAAAGTCAAATTCTTCTGATTTCTATCAGAATGTAAATCTGATGTAGTCACTAAAACAGAGGTTTGATTATATTCCTTGAACAAGACATTGAATGTATTTTCTGAATTGTAAGTACTATCAATAGGGTACAATTC
The DNA here is from genome assembly GCA_030574375.1 of Priceomyces castillae. Lineage (NCBI taxonomy): Eukaryota > Fungi > Ascomycota > Pichiomycetes > Serinales > Debaryomycetaceae > Priceomyces > Priceomyces castillae. The sequence continues at coordinate 216,700 of JAJMEX010000009.1, forward strand.
AATTAATGATTTGGCTTTGTTTAAAATCTTGATTAAATCTGAATCACCTATATTTTCAAAGAGCCCTGACGGTGAAATTAGAGAATGTAACAAATCTTGATCAACACTTTCGAAATCCTGATCCTCTTCAAGTGGAAGTCCTAATTTGAAAAATATATCCTCTTTAAAATACATTAAAAATGCAGCATATATGTAGATATCGACCAAAATAGTATCATAGCCCAAGAAAAAATCCCAAATCAACATGACTTGGTGAACATTAGATATGTCATGACTGAATATTGTCAAAATTGACGACAATCCTTGGAAAAAATTGTAATCATAGTCCAACCCATTAGTTAAAATATATGAGTTGCTAGTTTGTTTGATGAGGGCAAACAACATTGGATCCGCAACCTCCAATATAGCTGGAATCAATTTGAGGTGGTTCACAGAAAGATTTATATCTGTAACCATAAAGTCTCTTAGGTGGAATAATGTCAATTTTTCAAGGATTTTAAATGCCAACATCTCCTCACGAGAGGTCAACTTTCCATCTGACCGCAAGCAAACAATTAAAACTATACTAGCAACGTCATGGTATCCTTGATAGTAGTTGAGTGATGGATACTTCCTAAGCACCTTCACGATCAAACTAGTTAGCGCCTTCTTCAAGTTGCTAATATCAGACTTTGAGTAGATATTGGCGAAGGAGTCGGATTGGCTCTGGTTCTGAAATGATTGCAAGTGCGTCCACATCATGTATGACCTTTGAATGTCCAACATTACCTGGTCTTCATCCTTATGAGGAGGCTGGTCAAATGAGTCCAATAAGAGTGATGCAGAACCATCGTCATTAAGTTTCAGGGTTTTTCCGGAACACTCTTCTTCATTAACCCCACTGAAAGTATACCCACCTAACAAAAGTGGCCATATCTCCCTTCTGAGTTCGTTATCAACCAATCCCTCCGAAGATCTCAGGTATTCGATCAATACATCTTCCTGTCCATTATTGATGGCCTCCCTCAATGCCTTTGCCTTTAAACTCTTCACCGCTTCATTTAAAGGTTGTTCTTCACTATTGTACAAAGACTTACCCAATTTATCCACATCCATCGACACCCAGTCAGGATGCTGCAGTTGTGTGAAACTAACTACACTTTCCACACTTGGCCGGTGTGAATCACCTGTGCTATTCCCTGCCACTGTCATGTGTACTACAATGGCTTCTAGCTCACCTAAATTATTATACTTTTCGTTGATTTTCTACAAAGTCAACCCTAAGCTCTTCTTCTTTTGGAGTCTTTATGTTTTATTACTTCCATGCACCTCTATTTTTCACTGTCTTCTCTTGTATTCCTTATCTTGCCTTGTAAACTAAACTTTAATGAATATAAAATACTATCCGCCTTTGTGTAACAATCAATTACATGCACACTTAGACTATATGCAATATCAAATGTCTCGAATAAACTATGGGGAAATCTTAATAACCAAAGAATCAAGTTAAAGAACAGTTGATTTGAGTAAAACTCTCGAAAGTAAAGATGTCAGAAACGATTAGTAATGTTGAAAATGTTGGTAATGTGGAGATCCAAGTGAATTGGAAAGATGGGAAGTCGGCAAAGTTCCATAACGTTTGGCTCCGTGATAATTGTCGTTGTAGCGAGTGCTACTTCAATATCACCAAACAAAGACTTTTCAACTCTGCAACGATTCCTGATGACATAGATACCAAGGAACTTAGCTCAGATGGCTCAATTGTGGCGGTTGTATGGAATCAAGAAGATCATAAGAGTCAATATGACGGTGCATGGCTCAGGTTACATGCTTACAATCCCAGATTAGTTCCTTTGGAAGATAAGGTCAAAGGAGAACGTGAATTATTCAAGAGAGCATTCTGGACAGTTCCACAAATTGAAAATAACCTCCCCAAAGTTGACTACAATGATATAATGGCAGCTGATGCTAGTAATCCCGGTGCAATTGCAGATTGGTGCTTGAAAACATGGAAATTCGGTTTTACATTGATTGATAACGTTCCAGTCTCACCTGAGGCCACAGAAAAGCTTGTTGAAAAGATCACATACATCAGACCAACACACTACGGCGGATTCTGGGACTTCACTAGTGATTTATCTAAAAATGACACCGCTTACACGAACTTGGATATTTCAGCTCATACAGATGGTACATACTGGTCGGATACACCTGGATTGCAATTGTTCCACTTGCTTTACCACGATGGAACCGGTGGTACTACTTCTTTGGTAGATGCCTTCCATTGTGCACAGATATTTAAAGCATTTCACCCAGAAGATTATGAGCTTTTAACCAAGATTCCTATCCCAGCCCATTCTGCTGGAGAAGAGGATGTTGCAATCCAACCAGATATACCTCAGCCGATCTTCAAATTAGATAACGAAGGGAACCTCATTCAAGTACGTTGGAACCGTTCAGATAGATCAACCATGGACAATTGGAAAGATCCAGAAGACGTTATTAAATTTTACAAGGCAATCAAGAAGTGGTACAATATCATTAGTGACAAAAACAACGAGTTCTTTTACCAAATGAGACCCGGACAAGCTCTTATTTTTGATAACTGGAGATGCTTCCATTCTAGAACTGAGTTTACAGGTAAAAGAAGACTTTGCGGAGCTTACTTAAATAGAGATGATTTTATTTCTAGGCTCAAGTTGTTAAACATTGGAAGACAAGCGGTTCTTGATTCCCTTTAAATTAGATTTTTCTAACCATTCAAAAAAATTAACATATATTACACTCTTATGTATCCTATGTCAAAAAAACTAGTAAACTAGCATTTAATCGAAAATTGGTTGTCCATCCCAATCGTGTGGATCGTTAAATCTTAAGTTTATGTCCAACTTGGCGATTTCTTCCAAGTCTTCCTTTGTCAAGTCAAAGTTGTTGACCTCCAAGTTTGATTTCAATCTGTCAGGGTTATTAGATTTTGGAATAACTGCAACTTCTCTTTGGGTAGCCCATCTAAGCAAAACTTGAGCTGGAGTCTTATTGTGCTTAGCTGCAATAGCTCTGATAGCCTCGTTTTCAAACAAAGTTGGAGTCTTAGTAGCAGTCTTGTGGTTCATCTCCAAGAAGGACTGTGGACCAAATGAGGAGTATGCAGTAACTGCAATTCCTTGAGCTTGAACCCAGTCGACCAATTTCTTTTGTTGTAAGTATGGGTGGTGTTCAATTTGAAGAACAGCTGGTCTGATCTTAGCACCTCTCAAAAGATCAACGATCAAAGCACCATTGAAGTTAGAGATACCAATAGATTTGGTGAAACCCTTTTTGACTTCTTCTTCCAATGCCTTCCAAGTATCTAATATTGGAACATCTTCATATTGGAAAGATCCATCACTAGTACCAGTGTACATTTGAGCTGGGTACTTCTCTTCGAATGGAACAAACTTGAAAGTAACTGGGAAGTGAATCAAGAATAAATCAACGTAATCCAATTGCAAATCAGACAAAACTTTTTGCAAAGCTGGTCCAACATTCTTAGGATGGTGATAAGAGTTCCACAACTTGGAAGTAATGAACAATTCTTCTCTCTTGACAATTCCCTCATCAAGAGCTCTCTTAAGACCTTGTCCGACTTCCTTATCATTATCATAATCCATTGCAAGGTCAAATAACCTGTATCCAACCTTGATAGCATTGTAAACTTGGTCTGCAGCTACCTTAGTATCTAATTTCCAGACACCTAAGCCTACCAATGGCATAACATATCCAGAGTTTAATTTGATTGACATTTTTGATCTTTTTTCAAGTATATTCTGATTGAAATTTCAAACTACACGGAGAAACTACCCTAATGGCCCCCTTATATAGGATTCGTAGGGCAATTGTATACAGATCGGAGTTTCCCCATAGGTGCCGGCTGAATTAAGACAATAAAATGAAAAGGTGCGCCCCCACTTTTTGTTTGATCAGCGTAAAGCTGTCAAAAGTTCCACTATAAAACCAAAAGTTGGGTCAATTGGTAAGAGCAAGACAAGATCTACGATATACTGAGACAATTGATGTAATGATTCACATATTCAGAGCTTTTTAGCCAAGAAATCTACTGTTGAACTTCTAATTCTCGGGAATTCTTTACTCCGATTTAATGGTAATTTTTAGTTGGTTTATGGAAATTCTAAAGTGGGGGCGCATTGTCAATGCCACTTGGAGGAAAAATCCGCCACATGTTAAGCGGCACAATTTACGACACTTTATGCATTAATACTTTCGACATAGATTGCGACATGGATTGCGACATATATACGACATATATCGCTACAGAGATTGCGACAACAGAACGATATTTATACGACATTTATACGACATAATATGCGACATAATATGCGACACTAGGCCGATTGCAAAACGTACCAAATCTGGTTATATTGTAAACATCACCAGGCCATCGTATTCTCTACAAGTATTAGGTCTACGAATACAAGAGGACCGTCAAAGAACTTCAAACAGTCTTAGTTTAGTGTTCGATCATCAGATATGAGTTCGATTCCACTTTACTTGAAGATTAAAGGTACAGAAGGTAGTTCTGACCGGCCTGCTGTATTTCGTACTGTGTCGCAACTGGCCATTGTGTTTGAAGGAAAGCAGTATGAATTTGCCAATACGTTTGCAGAGACAGACGAGGGTGAAAACTACAGGGAGCTTATTGATGTTCAGGATGGAAGTTCATCATGCTTTATATTTATGGGGCCAACTGGAGCGGGTAAAACGACTACTTTGCACCAAGTTGCGCACCTCAAGATAACGAGCTTGCAACAACAACTGATACCAACTCAATTTGCTGCATTTGAGGTTAGTGAAAACAGGTACATTGTTGATTTACTTAAAGATGGACCTGGAAGAAAGAAGGAATATTTGAGTACAGTTCCAATGGAACTGCAAATTAAGAAGGAGCGTTTGACTAGAGAGAACGGAGCTATGTTGATCGACTCCGTCTTTATAAAGAGAAAGACACTGAAAACTTCTTTTAACGAGAACTCAAGTAGATCATGTTTAATATTGACCTTTTTCTATGGAAACACAAGAGTCACTTATATTGATTTGATTGGTAATGAAAGATTTCACAAGTCTGTTCCAACATCTAATGTTTTCGCAAACCTTAGCATGTCAGCCATCACACAGATGCTTACCAAGAGGGACTTAGGAGGTCGTTCTTCAAATCTAATCACCAACTTGATATTCAAAGCAGACAGTAGGTCACAGAAAAACATCTGCATTGTTCTTAATTTGGATCCTTATGGTGATGCTGCTTTAGTCAAGTCAACTTTGAACAATATTGCAGACTTAGTAAGAAGCTTTAGATTGAATGGTGCCCTAGAAATCTCAAAGGTAACAGCTGCACCACCAAGCTTACCTCATTATGCAATGCCCACTGCTTCTTCTTTAAGCCCATCTAGAAACACAGATGGACAATGGAAGATAAGAGCACCTATTTCCAATATTAGACCTAAGTCATTAAGAGTCAACAATGGAGCTCTTCATTCTCCAATAAAATCACCAATAAGGATATCTCCCCAAGAAAAGTTCCAAAAGGCTAGAAGCCTTTCCCCAGAGCGCATCTCTGGTGTTTCTAAAAGAAACCTCAAGAGCTTGTCTCCACTTCGTAGAAACAACATAGACAATTCCCATCAAATCGAACAGCTTCAAATTGTCAGCTTGAAACATAAGCTCGAGGATTTGGAACAAGAAAATGCTTATTTGAAGGATGAACAAAGAGAGTTGATTCATCAACTTAAGGAGTCGAACAAAGTTGCCAACGCCGAATTAACCATGGTTGAATGTGATGTCAAATTGGAGCTTGTAGCTGTTCAAGCTGAGTTGAATGAGCTTAGGAAGACTCAGGTTTCTCAAGACACGCTATTAGAAGAAAAGAATCAACTTCATGAGAAGGTGGAGAATCTTAAGCGTGAATTATCACAATTCAAGAAGACTGAAAGCTCTCTTACTGACAAAGTCAGGAGTCTGAATGATTCAATTGAAAAATTGATTGGTGAGAATCATGAACTTAAGAATGATATTGTAACAAAATCCAGAGAGCTTGAACAAAGAGAGATACTTGATGACAAGATTCAACATCTTAAGAACCAGTTATCAGAATTCAAGCAAGCTAAAGGAATTCTCTTCTCTCAGGTTGGTGAGTTGAAGAAAACTCTTGATGGTTTAAATAATGAAAACCAAAAACTCAAAGATGAAGTAAATGCCGAATTAGTTCAGAAGAAAGAATTGAAGAATGAAATCAATAACTATAAAGATGAGTTGACTCACTTCAAGCAATCTGAAGCTTCATTGATTAACCAAATCAAGGATCTTAATAAGACTATTGATGAGTCGAATAAGGAAAATCAAAGATTAAAATTGCAGGAAGAAACTTCAAAAGAAAATGGAGAAGAGCAAAGAAACCAATTACAAGGCAAAATAGAGGGGCTCAAGCTGGAAATGGGCCAATTGAAGGACGCCGAGAACTCGCTAAACTCTCATCTTAAGGACTTGAAAGGAACTCTTAATGGTTTGAATAAGGAGAACCAAAGACTTAAGCAATTGGTTGAAGAGAAAAACAAAGAAATTGAACAACACACCGACTTAGAAAAGCAGCTTGCTACTAGTCAAGAGAAGTTACATATGAAGGATGTTGAACTTACTAATTCAGCAACAGCTTTGAATTCATTACAAAAAGATAACGATGACTTACTTAAACAAGTCTCTAATTTGAAGAAGGAAGCTGAAAAACACAAGAATATTATAGACGCTAGAGACAAGAAGATCCATGAACTCGAAGCTAAGCAATTGAACCAGACTCCAAGAAAGCAGCAATCTCCTATGAGATTCAAAATTCATGAAGATAGTGCAATCGCAAAGTTAGGCTTTGAGGAACCAAGCATGTTCGAAAACTTCCTCTTCAGCAGCCCGGTCACTATGACTCCTATGAGAATAGCTGCACAATCTCCTGTAGCTAAGAACGTCTTGACTCCTTCTAAGAGAGCAGACAACAATAATAAGCTTCTTTCAAGTGACAAGAAATTGAAAAGAAGAGGCCCCCAGCACGAATCGATGCACAAGATACCCAAGATAAAGACTTTCATTCCAGGTATTTAATTTATATCCTTTCAAACCAAATGAGTCGAACTTTACCTAATAATTCCTATTTTTTGCTTTTGCTTTTGCTCTTAGCTGTATAATTATGTATTTTTTTTACTTACTTTCTAAACCTATTTAGTCTCTTTCAACTAATCGCTCATTTTTTAATTTGTTCAGCTGTTTCTTTAATATACATCAGATGGAATTTGATCAACAACCCCTTTTAAACAGTTCTTCTATCAGTCATATATCTGGCAATCAGACCTATACCTGAAACTTCAACAGTCTTTTCAAACCAAGTCAATAAGAGTCCACCTTGTTTAGCACCATAGCTAGTACTTAATGTCTTATACAAGTACTTAATCAATGTTTCCTGTTGAGTCGAATCTAATTGCTTAACAAACCCTGATAAATCGTTCAAGTTATGGTTGTTCTTAATAGAACATAACACTTCAAATACGGTTTCTGCATGTAAATTCTTCGTCTGTTCAGAGGCAACATAAGGTGGATTGTCCAAAGATAAAGTCAATGCTTCCAAAAACTGGCCCAGTGACAATGCTGATCTGATTTGCTTTGAAAGATTAACAATATGTTCGTGTGAAGTAGGTGGTAAGTCTGGGATCAACTCCTCCTTTGACATATGGGTTTCTGGCTCCAAAGCATCAATATCAATTCTTCTCCAATCATCCATCTTTGCCAAATTCAATATCTCTCTTGATCTCTTTAGTTTATATATAAACCTTTCTAATGGTATTCAGTTAATATTAGGAAGTAATTGATATTAACGGAAGTTTCGCACTTTGTGCTACTTAGGCTCCACCAGCTATTAACGTTAGTAATCTACAATAAATTGTACCTAAATCAATTCTATAACTATGCAGCGAGTATAATAAGAGAGTAGAAGCACCTGGTTGATGCAATGAGACTTTAAAGTCTTGATAGTAGAAAAAATTCCGAGAAAAAATGGATATTCCAAGCTTTAGAATACCTTGTAGGAACTATTTCAATGAACAAAATGTCTCTAATCGAATGAAAACCTAGAAGAATGTAAGCACCAATCCTTAAACGTCAACTGTATTATCTATTGTAATAAAAAGGCCCGGAAAGAGGTTATTAATATTCATGCAAATATATCTTTAGTGATAAGAGTTCTAGATATATTAATACTCTTTAATCTGCTTTGGATACATATTCGTCAACAAAGGATAGCACTTTGTCTCTGAGTTCTATCGTATCCACTATAATCACCACGAGACCATCACTTCCAACTTCGTACTTGATATGGCCCTCATTAGGGATTGCTACTGTTTCATCAAAGTCATCGAAAAATTTGTTTACATCCTCCAAAGTTTGAACACTATCCACAAATCTTTCTTGTAAGTCACCTTCTGGATGTGAAGGACTGTTTATCACTATGACCACTCTTAATGGGTTTTCCAATTCTTGGTCCTCGGTATCGAAGGTAGGAGGAATATCTTCCTGATCAGACATTATACTATGATATTAAGCGTTAAATTAGCCCTAAAAGTCTGGAAAAAGCTTTCAAGTATAAGTTAGCTGTTATATTGTTTCAACAACTCCCTTAAAACTGTCAGCTAATATAGAAAAAACTTGAGATACTATCGAAGTAAAAGCTTTATATTAGTTTAAATTTCATTCTCAAAATTTTCAATTCTTATATCATTGCACTAAAATCTACTCTAGAATATCAACTAGTGGGAAATTGCTACATTATGGTATTGAAACAAATAAATAAACAAATCATATTCAAGTTGAGTACTGGAATGAATTATTACTAAACTAGATAGACCATTCCTTGAATTGGTTGATCAAACCTCTGGTAGATGGGTCGTGAGTTTGAACTGGAGTCTTGTCATCCAATTCCTTACCAATGACCTTGGCCAAGACCTTACCTAATTCAACACCCCATTGATCGAAGGAGTTGATGTTCCAGATAGCACCTTCAACGAAAGTGAGATGTTCGTAGTAAGCAATCAAAGCACCAAGATTAGCAGGAGTGATAGATTGAGCCAAAATGGATGTAGTTGGTCTGTTACCAGAGAAAACCTTGTGAGGAACTAAACCACCAGTAGCACCTTCCTTTTTAACTTCTTCTTCATCCTTACCGACCATTAAAGCCTCGGCTTGAGCGAAGAAGTTAGAAGCCAACATTTTTTGGTGCAAGTTGTTCTCAATTGGGTTGTGAGACCTTGCAGCCAAGATGAAGTCAGTTGGGATCAACTTGGTACCTTGGTGAACAAGTTGGAAGAAAGAGTGCTGAGCATTAGTAGCAGGCTCACCGAACAAAATTGGACCAGTTTGATAGTTAGTGTAGACATTACCACGGGTAACAGACTTACCATTGGATTCCATAGACAACTGTTGCAAGTAAGCTGGGAATCTGTGTAAGTACTGATCGAATGGAGCAACCAAGTGAGTTTGAGCACCGTGGAAGTTGTTGTACCACACAGAGAGCAAAGCACCAATAACTGGAATATTCTCTTCTAATGGAGCCTCAACAAAGTGTTTGTCAAGAGCTTCAGCACCCTTCAAGAAGTTGTTGAAGTTTTCGAAACCAATGTAAATAGCAACAGACAATCCAATAGCGGACCAAACTGAGTAACGTCCTCCAACCCAGTTTTCAAAACCAAACATGTTTTTGGTGTCAATACCAAACTTGCTGACCTCATCAGCGTTGGTGGACAAAGCAGCGAAATGCTTAGCAATATGCTTGTCATCTTTGGCTGCTTGTAAGAACCACTTCTTGGCTGAGTTAGCGTTGGTAGTAGTTTCAGCGGTAGTGAAGGTCTTGGAAGCAATCAAGAACAAAGTAGTTTCTGGATTCAAATTTTTAAGGGTCTCAGCAATATGAGTACCATCAATGTTGGAGACAAAGTGAACATCTAAACCTGGCTTAGAGTAAGACTTTAAGGCTTCAGTGACCATGACAGGACCCAAGTCAGAACCACCAATACCAATGTTAACGACATCAGTGATAGCTTTACCTGTGTAACCTGTCCATTTTCCAGATCTGACATCATCGGAAAACTCCTTCATGTGTTGCAATACTTCATCAACTTCTTGAGCTGTGTTCTTACCATCAACTTCCATGGTCTTTAAAGCTCTGTTTCTCAAAGCTGCATGGTAAACGGCTCTATCTTCAGTTGAATTAATGTGTGCTCCTTTGAACATCTCATCTCTCAAGTGTTCAACCTTGGCTTCCTTGGCCAATTGAAGCAACTCCTTCAAAATCTCATCGTTAACCAAGTTCTTGGAGAAGTCAAAGAGAATCTTGGACTCATCGTAGTTAGAGAACGTCTTGGCCCATTTTTGAAATCTTTTTGGGTCAGATTTGAATTCTTCAGTAACTTTAAGGTCTTTACCACTCTTTTGGTATAAAGACTCTAACGATTTCCAAGCTGGTAATTCGCTGGTAAGTTTAAAATCTGAGTAACTGGACATGTTTTAATGCTATTGAGCCTTCTTCTAGGTCACAATTGACTAACTTTCGGTCTAATATATGGTCCGATTTATGGAGAAAGGCTTATTACGCTGAAACTATTGCGGCCGAGTCTTGTCCTGCAATCTCGAACATAATTTGTTAATAATAAATATTCGGTACAATTGCAACATTAGTGACAGCAAGTCGTGCTAAGACAAAGGGAATGGAGTAATTAAGTTTCCGTAGTCATCTCTAGTTCATATTGTTCACCATTATGTGAGTTTTCAGTCATACAAATTTCACAGTTTTACAAGGAATTATTGCCTTCCTAGAGCAAACCGGAATTAACGGTGAATAACGGTGAATAACGTCAATAGCGTGGTTAGCGTGGATAACGTGAATAACGTGAATAACGGTTGGTAATAGAAATAGTTCTTGGTACTGGATTAATAAAGACCAAGAGATGGTGAAAGCGGTCCACATATCATTGTAAAAGTATACCGAAAGGCACATTTAAGGAATTATCTAGGATCGAACACACACGTGTGATTTAGGACTAGTTCTTCTCTACAGCTATAAATTGGCATAGACGTTCAATAGCAAGAAAAAGACGACAAAGTGGTCAATTTCAAAACTTAAAAGAATGATCATGTATATATTTCAAGGAGACATACCACTTAATGACTGTAGAAAGTGCACAAAATAGAGCCTTATTGTTGTGGTTTGGTGTAAAATTGCCTTTGGAACATCGATTTTGATAGAAGGAGCCCTTTTGAATTTTCAAGAGTGTATATAGATAGGAATACAAAGCGCTATTATGAAGATAGTTATAGAATAGTAGGGAGAGCATAATATAGTAGAAATCATCGCTATAAAGATAATTAGAGTGGCGTGGAGCTGGATCCAAGTATAAATAAAGCAAAATGAGCGGGCTTGTGTCCAAATGGGCTGTTGATGACCAATTGGTTGACAAAGCTAAAGAGCAGGATAAGAATGCATCTCAGACCAAGTCATCGGCAATGACATTTAAGAAATCAGAGCCATTAGCAAGTAAATGGGCCATTTCTAATGATGATGATACAATAGAAAGTCCCAAGGAGAAACAAGTGCCAAAAAATAAGAGCAATCGTGGCCCTAGAACTCACTTACCCACGCCTCCCAGCAGTGCTGGTGCAGAACAAGGAGGAGCATCCAATTCAGGTGCAAGACACCATAATAACCATAGAGATGCTAATACTAAGAAAGGAGGACAGAAGTATGTAAATGGTCGACAAAAAGATTCAGAAACTCCTCCGTTTTCTCCGATAAACAAACGTCATAATGGAAAAGATAACTCAACCAGGAAACAGCATAATGAGGCCAATGAGGATGATCTGGATAATCTTCCTCCAATGTCTAATGCAGCAAAACTGTTTGCGGCAAGACTCGGCGCAACACCAGCTAGATCGAGAGCTGCAGCCACAGTGGACAATGAAGATGATTTTGTCTCTACGGATGAAGAAGTGTCTGATAATGAAGCTGAAGAAGAAGAGGAAGAAGAGAAGCTCCCTCCAATAACTAGTGCTGGAAAAACTCTTGCGGAAAGATTAGGAATGGTCAATTTGAATGAGAAACCCAAGCTGAACCCGACACCTAAGCCGAAGGAAACCCGCAGAAATAACCCAAGTACGAATTCTGGTACAGCTTCTGGAAGAACACCTCTCAGAAACCCTAAAATAAGGGATTCCAAGCCCAAACGTTCGCAACATTCTACTTCCGTGGGCCAAACTAAGATTGATGCCGAAAAAGAAGCTCGTCTCAAACAGGAAGTGCAAAGCATGTTTGATAAACTAGGAGATTCGAGCCAGAGCTGGGCAGATTTGGAAGATGATTGATTTTAGATTCTATTTTATAGAGTCAATGAGACCGGTTATGTATATATATTTCATGTAATACAGTTAGATAGGACAATTTTATGATAAAACTTGCAAAATCTGTAGGGTTCATGTTTTAACTCCGATATAACCATTATGATTCTCTGCAAAAAATTGACTCAGAGAACAAACTATGGACTTAATTGTACCCTAGAGATATTGTTAAGCTTCCAGAAGACTATAAAGTCGTGATTCAGAGCTCTTAAAGACTTCCTGTGTATATAAACTGATAATAGTTATAATTGTCATCAAGAGCACTTTCGGAGACGGTACGAGCCTAAAGCTAGATAGAAAAAAGAGCTTTTATAATAAATATCAACTTTTGCTGTTAGCAGTCGTTTTTTTGCCCCAATGCTTCCATATTTAGCAAGAACTAGTATCGGGGTGAGATTGTTTGTTCCCAGACTTGGACGTCAGGCAGTATTAACTAGTTATAGATCTACAAAACTATGTATCGTAAATCGACTTATCCCCACAGATAACATAAGATGTTACAACACAAGAAGAGAAAAATTAGACGAAGAGCTTGAGAAACAGAAATATGACAACCTCAGAGCTCATTTCATTAAGTCGGCCATTGAGAGGAATCCTAATATTATTGCTTCAGGTGGATTTCTGATCAAGAGGGGATTGCCCTTCAAAACCATTTTAATGATCATTGCAGGAACAAGTAGTTTAACTATGGGAATATACGTGTTGATACAGGTTATTAACTGGAGACTGGACACTGAGAGTAAGGATAAGACAAAGACGTTATTTTTACCTCTTTGGATCAACTTTAACTACTTCTTTAACTCCAAATATGGGTTTCCTAAGGGTTTAAAATACTTTGACAAAGAGTACCATTCGCATCTATTGAAGGAAATGAAGGCATTAAATACGGATCATAACACTTCTGACCAAGACAACTACATCCATATACTACGAAATGAAAATATCAGGTACAAGGTCTTGGAAGAGGTATCTTTAAACAGTTCTGCCAGAAGATTGGTAGGTCTTCCCTTATCATGCGTGGATAAAGATGATTTAAACTTCCATATCTGGGTTGAATCCAAATATCCTTCGATTTCAGGGATAAAGATCGAGCTATGTCCAGAAAATAATACAACGAATAACTCTTCTAAATGGATAAATGCTTCTTGGTACATTAAACCCATTAATTTCAAATCTGTAATATCAGATGCATTCACTCTGCTAGGAGTATCTTTTGATAGATTAAGCACATCCGATGCTCTGAAAAAGATAAACGAGAAAGCTAGTGGAAGGATTCATGAAGTACCTACCATATATTCCTCTGCAAATTCGCTTCTGAACGGAGATAAGCCATATACGGTTATATTCTCCGGTTCTCTCTCTATTCAAGATAACAGGAATGTCAATGAAGGAACACTATCATATGAGGGATTCATTGATTTTGACCATTTAGCAATCAACCGAGGTATCAAATTGACTAGTGTTGATCTCATTGTTGATTCAGAAAGCCAGCCTGGTAATTTTACTAAGTATAAAATATTGTGAGTACTGAAAATTGTATATAGCTAATGAGAATAGGTTTCCCCAGTAGATAGCGACCAATTAATTCTCAACATTGTAATCAGATATGAAAAATATAAATAAATGATTTAGATCGTAAAAAAATTATGGAAAGGAGATCTAAAGACATGAATGGTAATCAGTTGAAGAAGCGTAATTCAGCTAGTGGTATAGTTGAAGAACAAGGGAATAAAAGAAAAAAACCCGGTAAAAAAGCGACACAGGAAGCAGCATATACTCCTAATGAGAATCGAAGAAGTGCACAAGCATCTAGAACATTAAAAGCGTGTGAATTATGTAGAAAACAGAAGACTAGGTGCTTTAGATCACCAGAAAATCCGAAATCGTGCTTGAGATGTTCATTTTTAGAGAAAGTATGTTCATTTGAGACAAATCCGGAGCCGATTCAGTATAATAATACAAATAATCTGCAGACTCCGATCGTGGCTAATCAAGATGAAGGACGTATGAAGCTTGATCTTATATATAATGGGGTTAATGAGATACTAACGCTCTTGAAACGTGGAGCAGGAAACGTTGAACTATTAAATAATGATGCAAAGCTTCTTTTAGATGCGGCTAGCTCTATGAAGAAAGGACCAGATCATGAGACACCTTCAATGTCGTATTTTGATAGTTTATATCAAGGAAAAGCAGTAACTCCAACTGTTAATACCACATTTGGAGGAAATCTGTCGTTGTTTGCTCTGCAGAACCACGACATAGACGCTATCAAAGACTTTGGCGATGAACACGATGTTCAGTCGTCATTTCAATCCCCATCGACATCTTTAAAAGTTTCTCCATTCTACATGGTCCATAATCTGATACATTCAAACTACATTCCTCGCCCAATTCTCAATCTTCTTAACCTATCTACTGCTGGAGACAAAAAGAGTTCGTCATTTGCAACGAATGATATATTAAGCTTGGGTTTGTTAACTGAATCAGAAACAATAGATTTAATGAATGATTTCAAGAGAAACTATGGTAGATGGGTTAGTTTCCCACAAAGCTTGCCTACCAATGAGTTGATTGAAAGAATTAGATATAAATCACCATTACTTTTAACTACATGTTGTTGTCTTTCTTTAAGATATTCCTTGAATGGTATTAGCCCTGGTGATGCGGATAACCTAAGACGAAAGAAAAAGGCCTACAAAGGTCTATTCAGACAGTTAACAAGAGACTTATCTGCATCTCTTATGGAATATGCATCTTACCATAGAACAGGTGATAATAGTGGTGACATTGAGTTTCTCCAGGCGTTGGTCATATTATCTATTTACCTGTTGTCACTATCTTCAATAGTTTCAAGTGCTATATTACCGGATCAATCTGATGATGATAGCGACTCTGACTTGAGCAAGTTGAACTTCGACCCTTGGTTCCTCTCAGGTTTAGGATTGAAAACATTTGTTTCTCAGTCCACTCTAGGAGCTATATTTGACAATAATAAATCATCATTGAATGATGACTCTAAAGACATATTGAATGATCCTCGATCACCCTTTACAATTCTTTATGATGAGATGGACACGAATGACTATCAAATCTTGACTATTCTCAGAGTATACAATCACTTGACCTTAGTTCACTTGATCAATTGCATATTTTCTGGTAGAATGTGTATCCTAGATGAGATCAGATTGAACTATTGTACTGCCACGTTAAGTCTTCCAAGTGCAACTAACTTTGATGGTAGAATGGTGAGTGAAGTATGTATATTATTAATTGCCTATAATTACATTCAGGTGAGTTTGAACGCTGGCTCCACTGCAACAATTGATGATTGTGAAGCTAATTTCTTATCACTGAAAGAAGAAACTAGGCTTTGGTATGAACAATGGGAGCATCTTTTCAACCAACCAGCTTTGCAGTTTGTTGAGTTTTGCTACGACTTCTGTTTAGTAATGATCTATTACTCCTACAATTATCAAAAGATTATGATATTGGATAGACAGCATGATATACCAATAAATTCGGAACGTCCAAAATCTATGGATTTGTTTGGTGAAAGGAACATCAATTTCATTCTTGCTCGATGTGACAAGAATTCGTTATTAAAATTAACTGAACATTCACACAATGTTGTGAAGTTGATAAACAATATAGACAATGACTCTTATTTTGCCTATTTATCGGATCAGATTCACTTTTGCTTTTATTTCAGCGCATTGGTTTTAATCAAGCTATTAAAGCATTTAAAATCTTCTAATAATATGAAGATCCTAAAAAACAGTGATGTATTAAAGACAAATGATCCAGAGACAACATTTATCACTGATATTGAAAATTTAATTGAAAAATACGGAAAGATTGGACAAGATAACCCTGATGATATTATAACTAAATACAAATATGGGCTTGAAGAAATTTTGAAAAGAGATATCAAAATGGGATCTTAATATTAGGAATGAGCTGATCTAGATTTTTTATTTAATTAACTTCATTAATTTGAAAAGTCATGTATTATACACTTGTATCATTACAAATAAATAAATTACTTCAAATGTCCTTTGAAATTTCCTTGCATGTAGTCAATGTGCACAAAAGCCCTTTCCACCATGGGTAATGCCTCAATTGAATACTGTAATGCCTCTGCTATATCGTGAGTGTCCTTGAATGACAAATTAAAACTCTTGTTATCAAACACAACATCAATTTCAACATTCAAATTATCTCCAACATGATAGACTTTCAAAGATGTAATTAGCTTTATTGATTCAGCAAATCTATAAGCCAAATAAAGAATGACCTTGTAATCCACTGGATCTGATGCTGCACCAGTCAAGTTATCAATGTGTTCAAACGCAGTTTTACACCACGATGTTATGATATAAATTGACAAAAGCAATGCTCCTAAAGGGTCGAACCACCAGATTTTGAATATGTAGCCAAGGGTAGGCATTAATAGCGATACCGTATTGAATATGACATCAGTTGCAGCATCCTGCGATAAGGCTTGGACGGAGCTAGATTTACTCTTAGAGCACCAAATCCAACAAGCAGTTTTGGCTACAATCGTTAATATCATAATTATAACTGCCTGGATACCAATTTCAACAGCTACTCTATCTTCTGGGGCACTAAAGAATAATTTCTTAAATGATTCTTGCCCTACTTGAAAAAAGGAGACTATTATTATGACGGAAAAGATCAAAACTCCTAATGGTTCAAGTCTGGATCTTCCAATGGGATATGAATGTTGAATTCTCCAATCGCTGGTGGTAGACAACTTGTTT
This sequence comes from Priceomyces castillae, assembly GCA_030574375.1. Taxonomy (NCBI): domain Eukaryota; kingdom Fungi; phylum Ascomycota; class Pichiomycetes; order Serinales; family Debaryomycetaceae; genus Priceomyces; species Priceomyces castillae. Next base: position 233,937 of record JAJMEX010000009.1, read on the forward strand.
GCAATAAATATAATGAATGTTGAAAAGAAGTCAAGAACTGAGTCTACTAAGGATGCAATCATTGACATGGAACTCGTCAAAATCGTAACTGCAATTTTCCCAATTAGCAATAGCACATTAACAAAAAAATTAACAACAATGGCAAGATAAACATCATAATTATCCTCATCCTCATTATACCCAAGGAATTGAGGGCCTTCATTGCCAATATTTCCTGGAATCTCATGTAACCTTGAGTGTTTATGATTTAAGGATTGGTTCTCATGAGAGTTCGGCTCAGACGATGAATCCTCGTCGTCCATTTCATCAGAAGAGTGTGCTCCATATGTTGAAAGCATATTAAAGTGAATCTTTCCAGCATCCAAATAAGCATCAATTTCTTTGAGTCTTCTAATTAATTCGTTCTGATCTTCGTAATAACATTTCAAATTTTTCTTTTGTATCTTAGAGACATCAACATAACCATCATCCCAGTTAGCAAGTACGTTGTATTTTCCAATAAGTCGTGATGATCTCATGGAATTCATTAATGAAACTCTTCTGGCTTGCTCTTCCAAATCAACCGAATAAGCACTGGCAGTATCATGAATTGCCGAAGAATGGTATAGGTTAGAGCCCGTCCACGGCAAGTCAACATTAGAATTGCTCACAGAATATTGGGCTCCAAGTAACATATGAAAGAGTGGGGTCTTAGGGAAATGCAGGTATGCTTTTAAATCGGATGTTGATGAAATCGAATAGCTTCTTCTAGGTGTCTTTCTTGGAGATTCAAACCTATTGAGGCTATCAAACTCCGTGAACTCGTCACGTTCTTCTCTCTCGGAAGCCAGAGGAACACGATTCGCATGTTGTACCGAGTTGGGTAAGTTGATAATCCTCGATGTGGATATAGCCTTTGGTACCCTCGAAGATGGCCTTTTGTCAGTGTTCAGTAGGATAAGAGGCGTAGTTTCTTCCGCATTTGAAGCATGTTGAATATCAAATGTCATAACTCCTTATCAAAGGTAGTAAAATGAAATAATAGAAGCCTTATAGCAAAGCCTTATAGCAAAGTTTTATATCTTCTAGCTAGCTAATGGTATTACCTATTGAACCACTAATGATGCACGTTGGCTTCTGACTCAAATTTATCTGATTAGATTCTTTGTGGTACATTTTTTTAGATGAGATTGCGACTCAAGATGACCTTATAAATTAAGCCTTTTGGGAACCATTGGTTCTGTGGAATTACAAAATATACATAATTTTACTACTAATTTGTATTCTGATAACCTACAGCTTTAAATCCCTTTTTTTGGGCTCATCAGAGACCTTTTTTCAGACTCTGTAACTAGAATCTCTGCAAAATTACCCTTCAAATTCTAAAAACTACATATTGTCAATATCCAGGCACATAGGTCACACTTTGAGACAAAACGTTTCTCATTATAATGAATTAAAGATCTTTGACTGTATCTACTACAAAAAACTGAACAAAATCTAGCCTTTTATTGTATTTTACCTACAAAGGCCCACGATGACGGTACAAATGTTGCAGCCATATTGTCTCTGTCATCAAACCAAAATTGAAAATCCATAAAATTGGTGGTCTTCAATCAATTGAAGAAATCTATTTGCATAGTGTATAAAGATATATATACATATATATATTTACATTGTGATAATACCTCTTACTACTTGATAAATTGACCTATCTATCAAATGCACTATCCAGATCTCAAAACACTGTGAATATGCAGGAACTACTTTTGATGTTACCCGCACGACCAGAGGAGCAGACATACTTAACGTTGGAAAAAATTATATACTGAAGAAACTTATTATTGCTTTAGCTAGCACTGCTTCAAATCTTAACAAGATAAATAAAGGGAAAAGTATGTTATACTATTCTAGAAGGTATCTCCATCTTTAATCTTAGAGGTATTTTTTTTCTTTTCTGTCATTCTGTGCTATTTGCCTGAAGGTAAATTGGCTTGAAAATATTTTAAAAATTTTCACTAGTCTAAATTTTTTGAAGTCTAGCAGGATAATTGGAAAGGAAAATCTACATGATGATCGTTCTCACAACATGTCACGGTGAACCCTGAGCCATTGACCAAACATGCATCACCATCTGACTTTGTACTCTAAGATTAGAATAGTACCAACGTTGTTTGAAGTATTTATATACTAACCCAAAATAGCATGCCTTGATGGCTATTTTCCTTTATTTCTCTTTTTAAGAGGTATGTTTCATTAACTTGGGTTTAACTCAAGGAATTTTTTTGTTTATAATGATGAAAAACTAATTTTTCAGTTCTGCTTCTGAACCAAAAATAACCTGAAGATACTCCAATACCAAAGCTCAATATCTGATTTATAAATAAACTATTCCTAGTTTTACCTTAATTTGCTTTTTTAGGCTACAGTACTAACAATAACAGAAGAAGTAACGTTACTCTAAACAAAATATGAAAAAAAAAAATAGAAAATAAAAAATAGACGAAATATCGCTAATTGACTTGTAGTATAGTAAATTTATTTACGTTCGATTTAAAAGACTAAATATCAAACACAACTACCTTACCATCAATACCTGAAGTGGACACTTGGGTTGGTGAAAGGACAGTGATGCTTGAGATAGTATTCTGGTGAATGGTACTAAGAACTTTTCCACCAGTACTATTAGGCTTGTTAACTCTACCCTTAAGATCCATTTGTCTGAACATATTCAATGCATCTTGGGAGGAGATCTCTTCATCTTCATCATGAACCGGAGGAACATCTTTAATCAAGTCCTTTTGAGATTCAACCTCAAAAGATTCTTTCCATCCAGACTCATTACCCTCGAATACAACAAGATTACAATTGTAACCTCCTGCAATGATTCTATTGTTAGTCAAGAACGAAAGAGAAGTGAATGGTAAGACGTTGATCTTGACATTGTAAAAGGCTTTAGGAGGCAATCCTTCACCAGCAGGGTAGATAACACTCAATGTTGAGTCATGGCTTGAAAACCCTAAAGAATCACCATCGATACTAAAAGCAACATCTGAGATCCATGCACCAGTTTCGTTGACATAATCACCACACAATGTTTGGAAAGGTAACTTAGAGCCCCAAACGGATGGCTCTGGCTTTTCATCTAACCCTTTAATGAAACTCGAAAATACCCTAACATGACCATCTGTTGATCCACTGGCTAACAAAACGTTGTTTGGGTGCCACAGCAAACTAGTGATGGTAGATTTGAGAGGTTTCTTCAAATGCTTAGAAACCCACCAATCATTTTCCTCTTCATAATAACAAACAGCTATGATTCTGTCAGAAGAACCAACAGCAAACTTGTTACCTAAAGGAGACCACTTACATACAGTGGCTGCTCTGTTGATTCTCAACAAGACCAACGTAGGCTTGTACTTGTTCTCGCTCTGGTTGAATTCCCAGACCAATGCATTTCTGTCTTGAGAACATGTCAATATTCTGGATCCATCAGGAGAAATATCAACAGAAGTAACAGTCTTATCATGTCCCTCAAGTACAGTGAACAATTTAGGTTTAGAGTTCAAATTTTCTACCAGATAGATTTCCACCGTGTTTCTCTTGGTAATTGCCAAAAACTTACGATCAGGAGAGAAAGTATGGTCCTTGATTGGTTCATGACCCAATTGGTAAATTCTTGGAGGTGCCATTTTCGATATCTTTTTATAAACTAATCACAGGAGTCAACTCTACTGTAATTACTTGATTTGTTGTACGAGTTCTTTCTATCTCCTTACTCTACAAAAGTCGAGTAGATTTAATCTAACTCTCGCTCAACTTTATATACACACTATACAAGGTTGATAATGAAGAAACAATGTTAATTACTTGATACGTTATACATTTTAAGACAAGCTTTAGGATTACAGAAGAGACAAGATTCTTTATAGAAGAACTTAATTGTGTAGTAGTTTTAATATCTCGTCAATTATCTCTCAAAGTCAACTGTTAGAGACCATTATTGCGAGATCAGAGATCACCATCATGTTGTTTAACGGTCAAGACTTCTTTAATTTTACTCCAAGCATGTTGAACTTTATCATTCTTGATGTTGGAAATCTTACCGTCCAATCTTTCTATAATTGTAATAAACAAATTCTTGGTTTCTTGATTGTACAAGATTCTTAACCAGTAGAAAAAAAGAACAAGAACCAATTGGAAACCAGATGTGTTACGGAAAAGAAGAGTTCTTAATAATAAGTATACAATCAAGAACAATTCGTCGTAGGCAATCAAAGAAGCCAAGAAGGAACTTTCCTTTGTTATTGCATCAATATGTTTGTGAGATCCCACCTGTAAAATCGCGATAAGGTAGTAAGGGATGACCTTGAAAATTGATTCAAATGTAAATATCCATACAATTGCCAAGATCATGTATTGGAAGTTTTGTTGTGCTATCAATGTGGTAAATGGTGGTAAGTAGCTTAATCCAAATTTATGTGACATACTTCCTACTAATGCAACAAAAGCTCCTATCAATGATAATCTGTAACTAATGGAATTGATGTAGTACTTGTTAGGTAACCATAAGATTTGAAATAATAATGCGATTGATCCAAACACAATTGCTGAAATGTGTCCTGCCATCCAAATTTTGTGTTTTAATGGGCTAACACCCGTTGTTTTTCTAACAAGCTTCTTCTTCTTGTGTTCAGCTGGAACAAGATCATTGCTATTAATTGGAGATTGATCTTCTGAAACAGGTGTGCTAGGGACCTTTTCAACCACAGTGGTGCCGTTTGAAACAGTAGCCATAGTCAATTACTCAAATGTGCTCTACGACTGTTGATAAAGATATTTGGTTGCTGTTCAATTAGTTTTCATTAACTGAAATTCCTCCGACTATAACTTCTGTGTATTACATAATCTCTCACATTAAAATAACAAGCCATTATGAAGTCTATGCAACAACGATAATAAACTAAATAATTCTTTATGTATAAAAGATTAGAATGGCAGGCCTGAAGGATATCTTGGAGGTTGATTATAGCAAATCATCACATTTGTCACCCATTGAAGCGGAAATTTTAGGTCAATACCAGATATTAGCGACCCAGCTAAACACGTTAGCGAAAGAAATCAGGTACTTGAGTACTACGAATAATGAAGCAGTATCAGAAGTTACAGGTGAATCTAGAGAATCAGAGGGTGTTGCAGGTGAATTGTTAGAAAATTTAAGAAACTTGGAAATGAAAATAGGATTGGTGTATACATTATTTAAAGGTGCCGTTTACTCATTGTTTTTAGACAACGAACAAGATAATGCCAAAGAGGCAGAGGAGTATGAGAGCGTTGCGGAGGATTTGATAGACGAAGAAGAAAAGGAACAAAGGCTCCATGTGGAACAGGATTGAACTGACTTTGTTTTCAATGATGAAATTGAATGGAAATTTTGTTTCGACTGTGCATACGTGTCATTTTGAGTTAATCCATAAGTTTTGGATAGAGTTCAAACATTCTAGTCTTTGGGCATGTTAGGAAGTACAAAAATATGCTTCTAAGATGCACTTTAAGAATGAAATGACTAAAAAATCTGAATATGTGCGTTCCACATCTGTTATCATAGTTAACAGAATACGTTACCCTATGATAATTGGAAAATGAGTACCTTAATTGAGTTATATGATCTAGAGTGTACTGGAGTCATTATACCATTGATCTTGGCTTCTTTTCATTGAAACGTGTGTTTCTCATGTTTAGACTCTGGACTGATCGTAAATTTTCAGGGGCAATTCCACATTGGCTGAAGATATTGAAGAGTAGTAAAGACATGTATATTCTTCCCTTCTTTGGGTATCGATTTAAGTGTATATTAGTGTATATTAGCTATATTTTACGTATAATAGTTTTAAGGTTCTAATGATCCCATACTTAGAATTCATAACCTCAAAAATAGTGTATCGGAGTCAGGTTTTATTAGCTATAATATTTTTTTTTACTTTACTTATATCTATAAAAATTTGAGTTTATAGTAACTGTAAGGGACCAAAGGCTTCACTATAGTCTTCATTAAACATATTGTTGAACTTTATTGAACTTTTATTGAAGCTTAAATAAAAGAATTAAGATGTCAGATTACGATAAATACTCTACACCTTTATCATCAAGATACGCATCGGAAGAGATGTCCAAGATCTTCTCCTTGAGAAACAGATTTTCTACATGGAGAAAGCTTTGGTTGAACTTAGCTATTGCTGAAAAGCAAGTGGGTTTAGATGTTATCAGTGAAAGTGCAATTAAGCAAATGAGTGAACATTTGGAAATCACTGACAAGGAAATCGAAGAGGCATCTAAGGAGGAAGCGATTGTCAGACACGATGTTATGGCTCACGTCCATGTTTTTGGAAAGACATGTCCAGATGCTGCTGGTATTATCCATTTAGGTGCAACATCTTGTTATGTTACTGATAACGCTGATTTGATTTTCTTGAGAGATGCCTATGATGTCCTCATTCCAAAGCTTGTCAATGTCATTGAAAGATTGAGCAAGTTCGCCATCAAATACAAAGATTTGCCTGTCTTAGGATGGACCCACTTCCAACCTGCTCAATTAACCACTGTCGGTAAAAGAGCCACTTTGTGGATCCAGGAATTACTTTGGGATTTAAGAAATATGGTTAGGGCTAGAAATGATATTGGTTTAAGGGGAGTCAAAGGTACTACTGGTACACAAGCATCATTCTTGTCTTTGTTCCATGGTGACCACGATAAAGTTGAATTGCTTGATGAAACTGTTGTCAAGTTATTGGGTTTTGAGACTGTTTACCCAGTTACTGGTCAAACTTACTCCAGAAAGATCGATATTGACGTTTTGTCACCATTAGCTTCATTAGGTGCAACTGCCCACAAGTTTGCAACTGATATTAGATTACTTGCCAACTTGAAGGAAGTTGAAGAACCATTTGAAAAGTCTCAAATTGGCTCTTCTGCTATGGCATATAAGAGAAATCCAATGAGATGTGAAAGAGTTTGTTCATTGTCAAGACATTTGGGTGGTTTATTAAGTGATGCTATCCAAACTGCTTCTGTCCAATGGTTTGAAAGAACTCTTGATGATTCTGCTATTAGAAGAATCTCTTTGCCATCTGCTTTCTTGACCGCTGATATTTTGTTGTCTACCATGAACAACATTTGCAGTGGATTGGTTGTATACCCTAAGGTTATTGAAAGAAGAATTATGGCTGAATTACCATTCATGGCTACTGAGAATATTATTATGGCCATGGTTGAAAAGGGTGAATCAAGACAAGAATGTCACGAACAAATAAGAGTCTTGTCTCACGAAGCTAGTGCAGTTGTCAAGCAAGAGGGAGGTGACAACGATTTGATTGACAGAATCAGAAATACTGAGTATTTCAAACCTATCTGGAATGACTTGGATACTTTGTTGGATCCATCTACTTTTGTTGGAAGAGCTCCTCAACAAACTGAAAAATTTGTTAATAAGGATGTTGCTAACGCCCTTGCTCCATTCAAAGAATTCATCAATTCTGAAACTGTTTCTTTGAATGTTTAAAACTTTTGCAGAATCATTCTTTTTGTCTCTTTTGCGCCCGTAGATCAGGTTATGCTTTGAAAAATGCTAATAAAATAAAACTAGAAATCCCGAAACTACACCCAAGTAGCATTAAATATATATTTATATATTAAGTTACATGTGAGAATCATAAAATGTCAACACTAAATAACTACAACCTCTTTCTTATAATATCATTCTCTAATTTTTATCATTTTCTCTTTTTATATGATTCTCACCGTATGATGGTTGCAGAACGAAAGAAAATCTTCTCATAGAAATTGGATCATATACCACTTCTGGAGATACTGCTTTATCTGGTTGGAGAATTGGAAGGACAAGCTTTGACCCGTTATATAGTTCACGTGTGTCCCTGACAAATGGTAATGATTCTGAAGGTAAATTTGTTTGTGGGAATGATGGTAATAAAGGTCTGACCTGAGCGTCTAACCCTGTTTTAATTCCATAGTATGGAGAGGCTGTACTATTTAGAAGACTTCTAACAGTCCTAATTGCAGTATCAGTAAGTGTACCAGACACTTGATTTGCTAATTGAGCTTTTCTATAACAATCCTTAACAGAGGTTACGTTATCATCATTATCATCATTATTAATATTGTTAATATTAATATTATTATTATTATTATTATTATTATTATTATTATTATTATTATTACTGTTATTGTTATTGTTATTATTATTATTATTATTATCAACTTTCATCGTATCTATAATTTCATCGTCAGATGCATTTTCACTCTTTTCAAGCAATTTTTTAAATTCTTCTATGATAGGAGCTGATGGGAATGTAGCATAGATTGCCTTATCATCTGGGGAGTTCATATCTACAACTCCATTTATCAAATCTCTTTCTAACATTCTCTCGTCAGTGTATAATGAACAGTTAACATCATCGGGTATTATGTAGATCTTCATATCAGATTTGTATCTTGGCCTTGCAAGAACTTTCTTGATAAACAAACTTCTTGGGCTCTCACCACATTTGCCGATACTGCAGAACATTTCTTCAGAGAACTCTTCGTCATCAATCAATTTATAGTCCCCAGGTTTTGCAGTTTCAAGTTTAAGTAACACAGATCCACCTGAGTCATCTGTTGTTGATCTAGTGACCCGCACCAACGTTGATTGTTTAAGACCAAATAAAGATTGCACCGCCGTATCTAATGAGTTGAATGTCGGTACAATTTTACCATCGCTGTCCTTCCCATCAGTCCTTTTATTAAGATTGTAATTTTGTAAAACTTTATTGGAGAAACCTGATAGATTTACTAAATTGCTATCAATAAGTTGCACTGTCTTTGACGCTAACTTATTAGATGATTGGTAGGAAGTTCCTAAATCAATGTTGTAACGAGACTGATCAGAATTCAAAACTGCATCAATCTGTTTCTTGTTTGAATGAGGAATAAATGACTTGTAAAGAGCAGAAATAGAAGGAGCCAAAGTAAGCTTTACTCTTAATCCAGCTTCTAAGGATCTCACGTGTAGTTTTGAGTTGCTATGTTCAGAAGGCCTTCTAGAAACCAGTTTTCGTCTAATAGCAACCTTAACTAAATTCCTCCCATTTACAAATCTGGATTTGATACGCGAGCGAGGTAATTTGCCATACGTGTCCCTTGGTCTCTGTGTGCTTTCTACCTCTTTGTATGATGAAGCATTTCCCAATACTCCCATCTTATCACTACCAAGAAATCCATAGTCACTGGAAGACATAGTTGACAGTAATGGAGTTGTAGAAGATGATGAGCTTCTATTTGAATTGATTGAGCTCTCGGCCGAATCAGACGACCGGCCCAGGTTACTCCTTGACCCAGTAGGACAATCATTTATTGAGTTAGATGAAAACGATCCAGAACTCATATTCAGACTAATGGCACTATTCAAGTTGCTCTCGGAACCTCCAGCAATACTATCGCTGCCATTCTCATCACTCTCAGCCACAACTTCTTCTCTCTTATACCCGATATTCTTACTATCAGTCAGACCAACATTTAGGCTGCCAATACTACCTAAATTTGTCTCTATCTTCAAACCACCGCTCGGAAACCTATTTCCGACCGGCTCATCTTCTGTATGATTCAAAAGTTGCGATATACCTATCATATCTGCTTGTTTTGCCTCTTCTTTTCTCCTATTCACCAATGGTGATTTACTCTGTCACTTTTCTGCAAATTTTATTCAACGTATCTGTCGCTCTATATTTACCACTTGTAATCTAATCAGTTCCTTCAATTATTCCCAATAAAGCTCTTTGGATAAAGAAAAAGTGGTCAATTTCTTACTGCAACCCAAAAATAAAAAAAATTCTGTGGGACTCCCATTTTAATTATTATCATGTATGTCTTAGAATACTTTGCAAATACGATCCCGTTTGTTTTGTGTCTATATGCAGTATGCGGTACTCCGATAATTTATTCGTAATTGATGACTGATTTGGGCCGTGAGCCCAGAGGGTCTAAAAACTGGCATCTTAGGCATTGAGATCAATTAATGATAAACACAACGATGGATTTCTTGGTTACGGAAGCGGTTTGCCGATCACTCCCCATATTCATGGCACGGAGAAATTTTCCGTGATTCTAATAGGCACAAAGTTCAATTTTTCGGGAGAATCAAACACCCATCAATCCCATAGAACCAATTGAGCAAGAGTCCAGGTCCATGCTCCCATTTAAACCTGGCTTAGACTATTTTCTCGGATGATTACCCTTTTTGATATCAATGTGTTGCTTTAGTAATCATTATACAATCAATATACAATCAATATACAATCTAAGACACATCTACAGCAACATGCTTTAGTTGCGTCCGGAGAAAACATAGAACCTTTATTTCAAAGTGGTCTGGTCGTGTATAAGGTAAGGGTTGACAATAGCTCCTTACTTGAGATATATATATATATAATATTAATTTGTTATGTAGAGGAGAGAATAGAAACCAGACATCCGTGATTCGTGGGGTATAATAATATTTAGACCAAGGAAAAATAGGGGGGCGGTCCCACATTATGCGGAAAAACGATCACTAAGCGCACTAAAATTAGTGGCTATTGTTTAAAAAGCTCAGTAAACAGGATTCATTAAATTATGTGGGAGATTTTGGGTAATGAGGTGTGTGAGTATTTAGTTCATAACTGTCAACTAAATCTGACACAATTACCATAAACAAAGCATTGATTTGTCATTAGAAATTAGATCCTTGGTTGATATTTCTATCTCTAACTCCGAGTTCGTCGTCAAGGAAGTCCTTGTTGCGATTTTTTTCATCTTTTCTCCAGAAAGTCCAGCCGGACTCGTCTCTTATTGAACGTCTCTTAATTAAGAACAAACTGGCCACGAGCCCGAGTAAAATTGCACCTCCAACACCTACTACAACACCTACCACGATTTTGTTTGTATGAGATAATCCGCCGCTGTTGTTATTACTGTTCTTCTTATTATTGTCGTCAGAGCCGCTTGTAGCTGATGACTGTATAATAGATGTTAACGTCACAACAACTGTTTGTCCATTAGAAGTGGTAGTCAGTTTATGCAAGCTTGTCGAAGACTTGCCGGTATCCTTCGAATCACTGGAGGAGGATTTCAGTGATGTGGTTGTGTGTGTACTACTAGAAGCGCCGTCAGTCGAGCTTTTATCATTATCAGAACTTGTTTGTTTGTTGTCTGACAGATCTGTTTCACTAGACGTATAGTAATCGTCATTTGTACTGAAGTCGTAGTCTTCAGTTGATGTAGGATAGGAATAAGATGAGGTAGTCCTACGGTCTTCATCTGACGTTTTCTTAGAAGTAGACGAGCTAGTCTCAGTTGGTGAATAGTATGTGCTTGATGGTTGAGTCGAGGAGAAATCGTTCACCAAAGTTGTCAGTCCTTCAAATGATGAGAATGATGCAGCCTTGGAATATGTGCTGCTAGTGGAAGTCTTATTCTGTTCTTTGATTTCACCTGCAGCATCATAGCTGTAATTCTTGTCCCCGTTGTCACTAGAATCTCTCTTGATGACAACAACTCCAAATCCCTCATGAAGCTTCTGTGATACTGACAGAGCGATATGAAGATGCCTTCCTTGACTGTTGGTTATCACAGTTTGTAATACTGCAAACACGGTGAGCGCGGTTAACGTTATAACCCATATATAAATCGAAAGATACGATCTCTTTTGGTTTGTCTTGCCTTCCATACTGTTGTGTGAGTCTTCTCTTTGACTTGATTTAATCTTACTGTGTTCCTTATGGTTTCTATTATGCTTCCTGTAATGTTCTATTTTTAAAACCTTAATGTTCTCGATGTATTCCTTATTTCCACAGCGTCCTGGTGTATAGCTGGATCTAGGTTCTCTATAAGTGGTTTACGGTGATGCGAAATATGAAACCTTTGGTTATTCTATCCCTACCAAAAGGCTAATATGGCTCTGTTTACTAAAGTGTTGTAAAAGTTACAAATTATGATTAAAATTTTTTGCCTAAAAAAATTGTAATAGACGACAGTGTTTTACAAGGCTAAGATACAGAACCTGCTACATATAGACGAATAGCCTTGCAAGAGAAACAGCTACCTAAAACAGTAGATCAATCCAATATAGGTAAGTAACGGTTATTAATACCTATCTGGATTGCTCGGGCGATCTCATTCTAGAAGCTCTGCTCTTCTCTGCTCGGAGAGTTTGAACCGTTAGGTCTCGGTTTCTGGCACTGTCTTGAGATCAAGACATTTACAGTGCTACTCGCATACTGAAAGCTGCCGGGAAATTTATAGCACAAAGTGGCTGCCGGGGAGACCGTCGCAAATCACATCGTGAGACTCGGTTCTTGAAAAGGGGGATTCACTGGGACAACTTCTCTACTTTACCGATGAAACTTACGGTATTACATTGGGTTTCACTGTGTAAGTTTTTTTTCAATATTATAAACCTCATTAGGCTGCAAAATACTCTTTAATAACAAATAAGCAATCATACAAACGTCAATTTGTCTAGTTCATGTTATCCGTATATGTGTCATATTGCATTCCGTAATCAAGGTTTTCCTGCAGGGATAGAACCGTTCGATTGAACTATTGTTTGTTCGTGGGGTCTATAAATCTGCCTACCGCGACCGTCGCAAGAGACGTAACAGACGCAAGAGACGCGAAATTGGTTGATCACGCCTAGGGAGACCTTAAGGGTAGGATGTCGCGGTGAGTTTAGCGAATGAGTGTGAGACTTGGGAGAACTTAGGGAACATTTATTAGGGAATTTCGCGGAATCTTCTAGAAAGTTCGCGAAAGTTGAAGAACCTTATGGGACCCTTCAGATAGTTCCAATTACTTCTAAACGGTTGCAAAATATGATTTTCTAGAAGGATCCTGCGGGAGGCAAATGATGGCAAAATAGTATTTAAGGAGACTGAAGGAGATATCTAAGAGAAGAATCCCATTAGAAGTAAGTAACTACAATAAAGTAACTTAACTACTAATACAACTAATTGAGAAATGTTTGCACTTAATCCAGTATTCCAGGGTATACCTCGCGATACATCATTGTGTGATGTTAATAGTTGGGTATCATATATCAACGAATATCAACGTCAGCAAAGGGAAAGAAGCAGACCTAGGATTCTTAAGAAAATAGAAACTGAGGATAACTACCAGATCCAACTCTTTAAGGAACTTGGAAACTTCAACAGCTATGAAGTTAAGGCAATTAGGCACCCTCAATTTTCAGAATTGGTTAACCTCGTTATTTCTTCTGATGAAGACGATTTCAAGAAGGTTTTTCAATTGAACTTGAATGATGTTAACTTGAAGGATTTACAAATGGAATGGAATAGGGCTGAGAATGTGTTAGTGTTGATCATCCCCAAAAAGAAGAAGGTTTGTTACGACTCAGTTGAGGTTGAGTTTGGCATACCAGGTTTCCCTAATTTCACGTTCTATAATGATGCATATACAAAGAGGCAACAAAGAAGAGATGAAAAAGCTAGAAAGAGAGAAGATAAACAGAGGAGATCCGAAGAGAAGCTTAGAAGAGAATTACAAAGACAACAAGAATTTGCAAGACAGAAAGCTTTGGAGATACAAAGAGAAGCTGAGAGAAGAGAGCAGGAGTTGCAGAGACAGAGAGAAACTGAAAGGAGAAAACAACAATTACAAAGAGAAACTGAAAGAAGAGAACAGGAAAGAATAAGAAAACAAAATGAAAAATTAGAGGCTACTCAATGGCGTAAAGATAGAAATGATCAAAGGGCTTCATTTGAACAGCAACAGCAAGAATTCTTAAATCTGCTCTTCGGTGGATTCAGTAACAAGCAATGCCCAGTCGCATTTGTTCCACCATTTGTTCCAGCTGCAGCATCCATTCCACTGTTTGTTCCACTCCAACAATTTGTTAGTCCATTCGAAGCGCAATCTTCTTCTGTTAACAATCCATCCAAATCAAAGTCTGCTACTGAAAAAACAGAAGCTCAAGTCAGCACAGATAGTGGGGCAAAAGAAGATGTTAAACTTGATGACCCAGTAACTAATGCCTACGATGACTCGGATAATGAATCCTTGGAGACAACATCATCTACTGAAGCTTCAACGCCGGTGGCTAATGTTGCTAAAGATGATGAATCTCTCAAGTTGCATAAACATCCTTCTTTAGAGGAGGTTGAAGATGAAGAATCTGTTATGTTTAGAAAGAAATTCGGTCAATAAAGAGTTTGACTGGTATAATTCAAAACAAGTAACGAATATAATGATTTTAGATTTCACCTTTATTATTATATGATAGCAATTATTTAGTTCAAATTTTAACATTTTTGATAAAAACAAAAACAAAAAAGTGTAGAATATTTTTACTGTATTGTCTATAATGTCATTGTAGATATTAGTTATCTCCGGAGTTGTTCTATAATAACATTTTGTACTTGACACTTAGATCAGATTATCATTAGCTGACGCTTATACGCACACCAAATATTGATATTAGATTTTTAGACTTCTGAGCTACATAGCAATACACTTATAGAACACTATATTGAACAAAATGGCTACTAAATCGATAGGAATCTTTGGTGGTACTGGGTTTGTGGGAAGAAAGATCTGTGAAGTTGGGGTCAGGAGAGGCTACGATGTCACTGCTTTTTCCCGAAATGGTGTTATTCCTTCGGTTGTGGCAGGTCAGCCATGGACAGAAAAAGTCAAGTGGGAGAAAGCTAACATCTTCAACCCAGAATCTTATAGGGATAAATTGAGTCAATTCAATACAGTTGTTCATTCTATGGGTATGTTATTTGAAAATCAAGCATATAAGACCTCAGTGAACTCCAACTTTAATTTTCTTAACGATATTCAACACTTATCAAGTTTCATGAAGGGACCTAATCCAATGAAAAAAGAATATTACAATACTTATGAGGGTATTCAAAGAGATTCTGCGGTGATATTGGCCGATGCATATCTTCAAGAAAGAAAGGAAGACCCAACTTTTGTATATATCTCCGCAGATAAGCAATTACCTTTTATTCCAACTGGTTATATAAGGACAAAGAGAGAGGCCGAGTTTGAATTGAAGGCAAAGCAAGGACTTAGGAGTATATTTATGAGACCAGGGTTTATGTACGAGGAGAATCATGCCCATTTCAGTAATAGGGATATACTTAAAGCTATCTTGAGTTTAGGATATAATTCCAAAACTGCGATATTTGGAAATGATGTCGCCTTACTCAATAGTTTGGTTAGACCACCGCTTCCTACTGAGAAGCTCGCATCAAGCATATATGAGAAAGTAGAGGATAGCAGTTTTAGTGGAGTGGTTCCATTAGAAGACATATTGTAAATATATTAAGACATATGAATAATTATGACTGTATTATGTTATTAAACTTCATTCTTTGTAGTCAAAGTAGAGATTAGTTTTTCCTGAAGGGAATTGAGCCATTCGATTTCGAGCTCATCCAAATTAAGTTCAGCGGGCACTGATATTAAGCCCTTTTCAATCGTTATAGTTCTAAAATTATGCTTAAAAGTGACATTTTCGTATGAAGGTTCGTTTTCTTCGTTCTTCAGTTCATTATTTGTATTATTGTCAGAAGTCTGGTCTAATGATCCATTACTGGCTGGAGAAGGTTCCACATTTTTGCTGGTTTCAACCTTGGTCTCTGGTACAGCTTTAGGTTTTTCTTGCTTATTCAATGGTGCTGCAGTCCACCAAAAAGCAGGATATGCTCTGATAATATTACCGGTTATCAAAGCAACTGATATGATCAATAAAGAAGATATTATTTGTACTGGAAGATACCACCAACTCATCTCTCTAATTCCATCATCAATTGATGGTAATAGAGCAGAAGCTCCAGCTGGTGGATGTACGCAATTGAATATAGACATTACAGTTGATGCAACACCGACACTTAGAGCTCCACTTGCCCAATAGTTGTCTCTTCCTCCACTACTTAACAGAAATAATTTTTGGATACAAACCCCCACTAACGATGAGATGAAATGTCCGAAGAAAATGTTTCTTGGCTGTGATAATGGTGCCTGTGATGCATTAAAGCAAAGAATTGCAGTTGCTCCATAACTTGCAATGATTATTGGAGCATGATGCTGTAAAAAAACCGTATGACTCTTAAAGAGTCCTTCTAATAACGCAATACCGCAGAAAGAAGAGACTAAAACATCTAACCAAATGAAATAATCAGGTTGTGGTGCTGTTGTATGTTTTCCAAGAAATCTTCTTATTCCTTTCGGAAGCCTATCCAATCTATTACTTGGAATGTATTTGTTTAAAACATTATCAATGTTAAACTTGAAGACCATTATATTTCCACAATGCTAATTGTAAGTATGGAGAAATCTATTTATTTACAAGTAAGAAAGTAACTTTTATCCAATAAAAGTACTACTATAGTCTTAAGCAATCAGCTAGTATTTATACACCTTTAAAAAACTCAGTTAGGGCAGTCTGATATGATACACCAATTGGTCAGATGAAAAGTTAGTCGTCTGGCCTATATTTATATAATAGTGCGGCACTCTTATATTTATGTCTAAACCCTGGTAAGACGTTTACTGTCAGAACATGACAAATCACAAAAGATAGGAGGTGTGATTTGTCACGTGATAAAATATGCTCTGGAAAGTACACACATTCCATGTGGTATACTTGGTATAGGGTATTATCCAAAGCTTAGATCATCTGTAAGTTCCTTTATATGAGGTTAGTACTATTTGAAGACAATTTTTATGGCTTACTCCTAGGGAGAGAGATTATGATGTAAATTTGGTCAAAATGGAACTCCGTTCGGCTTGCTTGAGTATAATTAATAACAATTGCATTCATTTATGGAATATAGAATAATGGGACGTTATAGACAAGGATACAGTTTATTTGAAGACCTTACCATCTGCGATTTCTTTCTTTTCGCCATTGATAACAACGGGCGCATCCCATGCCAACATGTTGTTAACAAACTTTTGAGTCTCAGGATCAGAACCGTCCAACTTAGTGAATTGATAAGATTCCCAATCTGGAGCAACATCAAATGCTGGAACATGATCTTGACCTCTAACCAAGAAGAATCCAGTGATACCATTATTGTTGTTTTCGCCGTAAACGACCATAGTGCCGAACAAGTATTTGGTAGAAGCACCTAATCTGTTGAAGAAACCACCGATCAAATTGTTAGACATGAAGGTCAATGTTAATTCGTCATTATACTTGTAGTCGACCTTCCACAAAGACCAATCATTAAGGTTGTACTGATTCTTCCAGAACCATGGGATAGCAGTTTCTCTAGTTTCCTCATTGGAGTAAATTCTCTTCCATTCTTCCAAACTAATTCTTGGTAATGCATCCAATGGATGCTTTGGTTTTGGAGCAGCTGCTGGTTCTTCGGTAGCTGCAGCAGGAGCAGCTTCCTTTTTAGCTGCTTCTTTCTTTGGTTGTTGTTGTTGCTTCTTCTCCTTCTTTGGTGGAGTGTACTCAATTGGAGCATCCCTAAACTTGTACTCACCAATAATTTCCTTGAGAATTGGATGTGAGATCATCGTTGTAAACCATCTGGTGGTATTTGGATGTTGCTCTCTCCATTTAATACCGAACAAGTAGTCAAACCCTCTGATGATAAGAG
Source organism: Priceomyces castillae (assembly GCA_030574375.1). Classification (NCBI taxonomy): domain Eukaryota; kingdom Fungi; phylum Ascomycota; class Pichiomycetes; order Serinales; family Debaryomycetaceae; genus Priceomyces; species Priceomyces castillae. The sequence continues at coordinate 251,588 of JAJMEX010000009.1, forward strand.
AAGCCCCAAAAGTATCAGCAAGAGTCAATCTCTCACCTACTAAGTAAGTGTAGTCAGCCAATCTTCTTTCGAGAATACTTGCAGCCTTGTCAATACTAGCAAATGATTCATCAACTTGCTTCTTGTTGTAGGGAAGAGCACCATTCAATGAACGAAATGTAAAAGAAATTGGAACTAAGAGTTCACTGTTAATGAAAGACATCCATTGCAAGATTTGAGCATATTCTTGGTCATTCTTACCCAAAAATTGTTTCTTTGCATTAGCCAAGGTGACAACTATACGAAATGTTAGTATTCATGTTATTTTTACACCACTTATATGTGTAACTTCGAACTTCAAAATGCCCATTATCAATATAATCTATTGAGATAAGGATAAAGGTACAATATTGGAACTCTTTTCATTCTAGCAAGCAAGAAAATGTTTATATACTTACGATATATGGAGATAGCAATTGTCTCTTGTAACTTCAATCCCTTTGGGCCAATGAAAGTTGGGAATTTGTTTAATGGGAAGTACTTCTTGTATGTTGGATCTTCCTTATCAGGTTCGATCTTAATATCTAAGTTGAAATGTTTAATGAGGGCTCTTGGTGTATACCCTCTAGCCTGTTGGTAAGTATATAATGTACCTAATGACATTGTACGTAACTTTCGATATTACTAAAATAAGATTTTAATTAGAAATAAAGTTTCTATAATGGATATTGAGTTTCTTCTGTATTTAAATAATGAAATAATTTGTATCAATGACGCATTCTGTGAGTCAAACGCATGATTTCATTAAACTACATCATCAGACATCATTAGTAACCCTTATGAATACCTCAATGCACTGTGTTGTTAGTGATTACACTTCTCTTCTTTGTAGCGAAATCAAGCTTTTCCTAAAGGGACTTAAGCCACTCAATTTCAATCTGATTCAAATCAGGTTCATGAAAACCAAGTTCAATAAGGATTGATACTGAATTCTACTCAATTGTAACAATCCTGAGTTTATTTCACCCTTTGATTGTAAAGAGAGAGAATCTAATCTAAAAACAAGAGGTGCAATCTTTTATGTATTCAGGAATACTTAATGAAGCACATAATTCATATAATTATGACGCATTGTACGATTTATGTAATTTAAAATTCTGATATTAGAGAGCATCCTATCTATTTAAATATTGAGTATCAACATGATGCCAAGGTAACAGGATCTGCTACCATTTAAACTCCAAGACTTCCATTTTGGAATTGGGTTTGTCTTCTGTATATGTACTTTCTTACTTCATCTCCAATGAAAACAAGACTTGTAATTATAAGCAAATGAATTAAGTCGGAGAAATACAATGCTTCAGTTTGAAAAATAGCTTGGAAAAATGGAACATAGACGGCACATAATTGACCAATCAATGAGCCTAATACCGCAAGGTTGAACATTTGGTTGGATAAGCCAATTTCGAAAATTGACTTGGAATAGTGACGGCAGGACAATGCATTGAACATATCAAAAAAGACAAAACAAGTAAATGTCATAGTGGTATCTCTTGCTGTAACCACATTGTCAACTTGCATCTCCTTAACAAATATGTATATAGTTCCAAGTATTATAATAAATGCTGATTGTAGGACTCTTTTTATCACAGCATAAGTAAGGATTTTATCATTACGTCTTCTAGGAGGTTTAGACATGACTTCATGATCAACTGGCTCCACACCCAATGATTGAGCTGGGGGTCCATCCATTAAAATATTAATCCACAAAATCTGCATTGCATTCAATGGGTTAGGCAAGCCAAACATTGTTGAAAGTGCAATCAAAGATAAAGCAGCAATTGAAGTAGACAATTGAAATGTAATGAAATTTTGAATATTGTAAAAAATACCTTTACCTTCTTCAATTGCACTCAAGATTGTTGAAAAATCATCATCAGTAAGAACCATATCTGCAGCTTCCTTTGCAACATCAGTACCTTGTTTACCCATTGCAATACCAATGTCAGCTAATTTTAATGCGGGGGCATCATTGACACCATCACCTGTCATTGCAACAATATCTCCTCTTCTTTGAAGAGCCTTGACAATTGTCACCTTGTGCTCAGGAGTAGTTCTGGCAAATATAGATACATTATGGATAGCCTTAGCTAAAGCTTCCTCGCTTAAATTTTCTAATTGATCACCAGTCATCACAGAATCGTTACCACTGACCGGCATTCCAATTTGTTTAGCAATATTGACAGCCGTTGTAGGAGAATCACCTGTAATCATAATAACATGGACTCCGCCCTTCATCAATAATGAGATGGATTTACGAACTGATGGCCTAGGTGGATCCTTCATTCCAATTAAACCACTGAATACCAAGTCAGATGGTGGAGTGCTGAAAGGCTTTTCATTACCAAGTTTGGTAGTATTTCTTGCAAAACCTAAAACTCTCAATCCTTCAGAAGCCAAATCAGCTGACTGGTCAAGAATAAGTTGCCTAACGTCATCAGTTAATGGTTTTGCTTCGCCATTTTCATTGAAGTATTTAGAACAAAGATCAAGAATTCTTTCCGTTGCACCCTTCGCAAATATCTCACCCTTGTTATAGTCACCACTATGAACACATACTGCCATATACTTTCTATTTGAAGAAAATGGTAATTCGCTCATCTTGACCTTGGTACCTCTCGTATCTTCTAAACCAAAATGTGATAAGCATTCAACTAGAGCGGCATCACTAGGATTACCAACCCATTTTTCATTCTCAACAGAATACTTTGCATTATTACATATATTTCCGGTTTCAAGGATACGCAAAATATTAGAGGTCATTTTATGGTGTAACAGGTTGTCATCCAATTTTTCAACTACCAAATAAGGACTGTTAAAGGTACCTTTGAAATCCATAGACCAAATCTTTGTGACAGTCATATGATTTTGAGTCAATGTTCCAGTTTTATCAGAACAGATAACATTAACACTACCTAAAGTTTCGACACTTGGGAGTCTCCTGACAATTGCTTTATGCTTTGCCATTCTTAAAACACCCAAAGCTAAAGTAACAGTAACAATGATTGGTAAACCTTCTGGAATTGCAGCGACTGCTAACGAAACAGATATCTGGAACATATCTAACCAACGACGACCCTGTAAGATACCAATCAAACAAATTGTACCAATAATCGCAAAACTAAACATTGATAAATCTTTTCCTAATTTATCCATGGCTTGTTGTAATGGAGTCTTTGGTTTTTCAATTTCTGTCATCATTTCAAAAACAGCACCAAATTCGGTCTTACCACCAGTAGCAATAACAATTCCAGATCCATGCCCTTCACGGACTAAAGTGCCCATGAAAACAATTGAACTTCTTTCGGTAATAGGAGGAACATCTGCACCATGGTAAACAAGTGCTTCGGTGGTTTTCTCTACCGGTCTATTCTCACCAGTTAAATTACTTTCATCAATCGCCAAAAATACCGACTCAGTTAATCTAATATCCGCTGGGATTCTATCACCTTGACTAAAATGAACCAAATCACCAGGAACTAATGTCGATGCTAATACCGTAGAAGTACTTCCGTTTCTTGTCAAATGAGCCTCTGCCGGAACTAACTTATTAAGAGCCTCTAATGATTTTTCAGATCTATATTCTTGCACAAACCCAACAGTCACAACAATTGTTATTGCCAACGAAATAGATATCGCATCATCAACATTGCCCATCCAAAAACTGATTATGGCAGATCCAATCAAAAGTAGAATAAGTGGATCCTCATAGAAACTGGAAATAAACTTGAGAAATATGCTCTGCTCTTCGTTGTTGGTTAGCTCATTGATTCCATTAAGAGATCTTCTGTTCAAAATATCTTGATTGCTTGATAATCCGAACTTTATATCCGTCTGGAGATCAATATTCGTCTCTTGAATAGATTTCTGACTATATTTCACCGAGGCTGAGTTACTCCTGAACAGCGGATGCATATCAGGAGTCAACTCAAATGGGTTGTCACTCATCTTAACTCGTTATTAATTCTCAACAAAAACAATGAAATTTGGGTAAATCGTAGTAATCGATCCCACTATATGCCAATTATTAGCGATTATATAAATTATAGAGACCACGATATAGGACTTTCTATGTTTTCAATGCCTCTGCACCACGTCTCTTTGAGCGCCAATAAAAATTTTATAGTTCTCAAATCTACCTGTTTTTACTCGTAGAATCAAACAAGTTAACTCCCTATATTATGTAATAATAAGGAAAACAACAAGGTATATGCCTTTATCCTAAGCAAGCTACTTTCGATTCGTTCAAGTGTCCACGCCTAAATGTGATCTATCTCTAGAATCTTATCAAAAATTCTGAAAAGAACCATGCCGAGTTTACAATTACACAAAACTATAAATTTCATGAAGATCGTATATATTTATTAGAGAATCAAAATACACAACTTTAAGGGGTAATAGTTTCGGAGGCGGCTTTATTTAACCGATTCATGATAGCCAAACCTTCGTCTGTTTCATCCACTCCTTCTACAAAGATAAGATCAACTCCCATTTCATCCACTTCACGGAGCATCAGGAAAAGATTCCGAGAAATTTCAGACCCTGAGATACCAAGATCTTTTTCAATTATGATATTCCTATGTACATCGGACTCTCTTACGAATTGCTTGGATTTGATTAGACCTATCTTTTTATCATCCAATTTGTTTTCTCTCATATACTTGTTTATGGCCTCAATTCCGTTACCACAGCCCACGAAAAGGATGACTTGCGCATTAGGTGAATAGTGTTTGTATTTCATACCTGGGGTTCTAACTGGTTCGGAGTTATCTACTGTCTTTTTTTCGACTGCAACAGATTGCCACAACGATCCTCCAGCTTCTCTGATGGCTTCAACTGATACTCCGCCAGGTCTAAGGACCAGAAATCTCTCAGATAAACCATCAACTACTGTCGATTCCACGCCAACGTCACTAGATCCTCCATCCAAAATTAAAGGAATCTTCCCGTTGAGATCCGTATGTACATGTAAAGCTGTCGTGGGAGATGGTTTCGTAGATGCGTTGGCAGAAGGTGCTGCAAGAGGAGTATCACTGATGGCAATAAGGGCTCTAGCAACTGGATTTTGAGGAATACGAACTGCAAATGTGTCTTGATTAGCTGTGACTAGCTTGGAAAGGGGTGAATTGTCGTGGACTGGAAGAAGAATGGTTAAAGGACCAGGCCAGAACTTGTTAATTAATGGTTCATATTGTTTTGGTATTTCATAGCCTTCTGGGAGTAATTTTCTCTTGAGTTGGCTTATTGAAGATACATGCACAATTAAAGGGTTGTCTGAAGGTCTGTTTTTGGCTCTGTAGATTGATTTTACTGATTCATCATTAAGAGCAGATCCCCCTAACCCGTATACGGTCTCTGTAGGAAATGCAACAACATTGTTGGTTTTTGTCAACTCATCGGCTGCAATCTTCAAATTTTTCTCTGTATCAGGGTCTGATATGATGGGCAAGACGTCATTATCTTTAAATTCAATGCTTTCTCTGTTAACAGGTAATATCTTGGTGGAAAACATCATTCTATTAGAATCGTTCGAAATTGATTTTCTATTGAAAACTTCGGGTACTTTATACCAAGAGCTTCTTATTCTATATAAATGCGAGCTCAGAAGTACTCTATGGACTTGCATACATCGAAGTATGTGCTTTGTCTGGTGAAATATATAAAAGTTTAACTATTTCGAGTCATCTTGCTCATCTCGATATGTAATGCGATATTTTACTACAATGAATAATTATTCCCATACAAATGATGGAATTTATTTACAGATATATATAGTTAAGGATTAAACTAAATTAAAGGTTGAACATTAAAAGACTAAGCTCTCTGTAATGATTTTTTTCTCTTCGTCGTTGAGTTGGGCGTAATAGTCTTGGAAATGGCCTAGATTCTTAGCGACGCACTCTTTAAAGAACTGAATAAGAATGTTTTTGAGTGCTTCATCTCCGTTTTGATCTTCATGCTCATCATCTTCTTCATCAGAGTCTACGTAAGATTTCAACTTATCGTAGTTAGGAACACCAATGTCGTCCATATCTTCCCAGCCTTCATCATCTCCATTTCCCGGATCTGCTGTATCAGGAAGATAGTCATCAGCATTTGGTTGCTGACACTGGAAGTTCAATTCAGAGGCAAGTAGCTTCAAGATCTTCAAAGGTGCAGGGATTTGAGTATATTGATCCGGCATATCTCTGGCCATTGATCTAGTGATGATGTTATCACCTTGATATGGAATTATTTCACCATTAACAACCAAGGAAGCGAGTCTTTGGTCATCCAAGGTAAATATTCTAGCCAATGCCAAAGTGTTCTGTTTGATTCTTTCATAACCTCTAGTGACCTCAAATATATCAAACCAGATTGGAATGACAAACGCCAATGCAGGCTTTTGTTCTCCTGTAGTAGGATCAACTAAGTTTTTATTACTCAAGAAATTAACCATGTCTTCGGGTGATCTTGACACCAAGTCACAGATCACCATGATCAAATTCTCTGTGGTGACAGTTTCCTTCGCAATAATCAACCTTTTAACTGTTGCTTCCAATATTTGAGCCAAAAAGTCCAGGTTCAAGTATTCTTGGAACTTCTTGATTAATGACTGGACAAGGGTACCTGAATTCAAGGCTGCGCTATCGGATAGATCTGGTGACAAAAACTTGGACACAATTAGCAAGAGTAAATCTATGCCTGACTGATTGGTTTTCGGGTTCTTGTAGTCAATGAACAACTTTGAAGCTTTTTCTAACATGTTATTAAAAACTTCTCCGCTGCTCTGTAAAATCTGATCATCCCTTGACAATAATAAAATATCTTTCAATACTGGAAGTGAATATTCGAAGATTTGGGGTGGAAAGCCTTCTTCACTTTCGGGTGCCGAGTTTATAATTATTCCGAGTAGTTCTAAGGACAAATAAAGTTCGGGGCTATATTCTCCTGATGTTGCACTTATTGCATCATTGATTATGTTAAATATGAATGGTAAAGACCTTTCGCAGTTTTTAAGATATCCTTCGATGCTAATGTTGCCTAAGAGGGTGCTCAAACATTCAGGTGCACCAATTGTTAACTGAACATTGGATGGATCCTTGAAAGCAATCTTGAAAATCAAATCAATTACACTGACCCCATCAAAAGATGCTGAGGAAGCAAATAAATGATCTAAGTCTACTGCTGCAGATATAGCTTCAAGCAATGGAGGAAGGCCATCCTCTTCAGCCTCCTCAATTAGTGACAATGCTGTTTGGAATAAAACTTTCTGTATTTCATTTCTTTTGTTTGCAGCAATCGAAGATGGTAAATCTAACAATTGGTTATACAAGGTAGTAGAGACTAACACACTCGATTTAACCAAATTGAAAAGAGGGTCTTCGTTTCCAAAGTTAGCAGAAAACTCAACCATATCAGTGAATGTCTTACTTCCAAATGACTTAGTTGAAATCCTCAGTTCAAACTTTTCAAAAAATTTAGGTAACACCAAGAAAGCTCTTGCAGTAACTAAGTGGTGATGATTTGGTCTATCAAAGGTGACGAAGTTTGTTAAAGAAGAGAGAACAGAAGTAAGTTGTACATTATTCTCATTTGGTGATGACTCCTCATTGGAGAAGAGACTCTCCATAAGATATAAATATGATTCCCTCACCTGCCACTTGACATCACTAGAGGTCAAATAATGGAAAACATTATCATATATCTCACGATAGTCGGCTTCGTTAATTTCAGAGAGCAACTCATTAACAGAATCACGTACCGTTGTAACAGGAGTCAAACCTGTAATGTCTGCGATATAAGTATTAATATCTGATTCGTAACTGTCAATAGATTCTTCAGGGAGTACTGAACTACGTATAAGACATTCGATAAAGAATGTAGAAGACTCTCTGACGTCTGTTGATATTTTAACATCAATCTGGAGAATAACAAGTGTTCTAAGAATCTCAATAAGCAAATTTGTAACGACAGCTGATGGTGATTCCAAATCCTCTGAGCTAGATACTGAAATTCTATTATCTCCATTAATCAGTAAGCTCTCATAAATTTCTGTTACATGACGGAAATCATTCAATGTCAATCTGGCTATATCTAACTTCTGATCCTTAGAAATCTTCTTCCTGAAGTTTCCTAATAAGTTTGTCAAAACTTTATAGATATGAGAGCGGAAGTAAAGTTCAGTAGCAGATATCTTTGCGTCCGAATTCATCGATGTAGTAGATGATTTATGCAACAATGATGTAAACAAATTCACTGCATTTCCTGTGTGTTCATAGACTGCTTTTTTTCTATCATCAGAGCTGTAAGCTTCTGGGCCTTGCAAGGTAGTAAGAACACTTTGATAAAGTTTAACACCATAAGTCTTAGTCTCAGACGTCAAAAAATCATTAGTTATTATGTTGTTTAAGTGGTTAATTAGCTCAAACCCAACAGATTTATCCCAAAACTGCTCTTCGTCTATAAGATCATCAAATAAATCGTTGAACACAGTTAATCCACCAAGAACTGCAGTTTCATTGGCCATATCAGAAGTCAGTTTGTATAACACAACAAACAAATCACTCCATTCGTCTGGATAGTCTCCAGAAGCAATTTGTACAATAACATACGCACAACTTGATCTAATCTTAGAACTTCTAGAAGAAAGAGCAAGCTCTAATATACTCTGTCTAATGTAATGCTTTAACTCTTGATCAATTGGAGGTCCAATGAACGATACAAACCCAAGAGACCAATATTTAGGAATCGCCCTCCTTAAATGCAATAAACATGACTGTCTAATGCTAATTGAATGTTGCTCATCCATTGCAATTTGAATCAAACTAAGCACCGTTCTCGATGGGTTCTGACTCTCAACATCCTTAAAATCTAGCTCTGCTTGCCTTCTACTATTGTTATCTGATGCATTCTGAGCTTCCACTAACTTTAGTACATAGCTATTGTTATCTTGGTCCATTCTCTAATGTTATTATAGATCCTAATATACAGTTATAACTAACTTTAATAGTTATTTATAATAGCTTTAGCGCGTCATTCTTTAAGTAAAGGAAATTTTATCTATCACATTTTTGCCTTTAACTGACAGAAAGCTTTTAATAAGGGCAATTTTGTTAAACAGACATTATGAGTAATGAAAAGCCTGTGATATCGGTATTAGAGGAGCTTAAGCAACCTCTTGCACCACAACAATTACAAGTTTTGAAGAATCAACTTGATTCAGAGCAACCAGAAGCTTCTCCTCAAACTAAGTTTAATTATGCTTGGGGATTACTTAAATCGACAACTAGAAAACAACAGGAACAGGGGATTGATATACTTACTCTTCTTTACAAGGATGTTCCATCTATGAGAAGAGAATGTTTATATTATCTTAGTTTGGGATCATATCGTCTTGGTGATTATGTTAATGCTAGACGTTATGTAGATACTTTATTAAAGGGAGAGCCAGATAATGTTCAAGCCAAAGCTTTAAAGGAATCTATTGAAGAAAGAGTTACTAGAGATGGACTTATTGGGCTTGGTGTTGTTGGAGGTGCACTTGCCATTGGAGTTGGAATATTAGGAGCAGTTTTGAGGAAGAAGCGCTAAGATAAGGTGCAATGATGTTAAAGCAACTGGGTTTCCAGATGTTTAAATTGTTTATGAGTTGATGAACTTTGATTTTTTGTAAATACTCTTCTAGAAGTCTTAAGGGTTGGTAGGGGTTGTTAGTGTATAGAATAGTATATATAATGCGATATCAACATAAAAAATACAGTTGTATAATGTAATATTTCTTTGAAAGATAGTATGGAAGATGAAGAAAAGAGCCACTTAGCTAACACAATTGCGAAGAGTATCATAGAGACTTTTGATTCTTTGAAAGGAAAGTCAATTAAGCCAGTTGTACGATCAAATGGTGTAAAAGAGTGGACTATTCTAGCAGGTATAGCATCTGTTGATTCTACAAGTGAAAAGGTAGATCCCTTATGTTTGGCTACAGGAGTCAAGGTTATGCCTAATAATGTTAGGAAGTATTCACAGGGTCTAATTGTACAAGATATGCATGCAGAAATCTTATCTTTAAGGCTCTTCAATTGGTACTTGTTAGATGAATGCCATAAGTTGACTCATGATGAGAACTATAAATCTGAATTACTAGAACGAAAAGGGAAGGAGTTCAAGATAAAAGAAGGTAAAAAACTTGCTATGTTTATTACTGAGCCACCCTGTGGTGATGCATCAATGAGTTATTTGGCAAGTACATTGGATGATCTGGCACCTTGGAAACATGATAACTCAAAAAAGCTAAAGCTGCAATCAGGAGAAGCTATTCTACGAGGACGTGCTCACTTGGGTGAACTAGGTATTATACGAACAAAACCAGGGAGAATTGACAGCTTACCAACTTTGAGTAAGTCTTGCTCAGATAAACTATGCATTAAACAGTTGATGGGAATAACAAATAGCTTTACTTCGTTATTGATACCTGAGAACTTGTTCCTTGATTATCTAATTCTTGAGAAATCCAAGTATAATCCTACTGACTTTCATCGTTGCTTCAACGAGAGATTTACGGAGAAAATATCACACCCAGTACACCCTTTCGAAGTTCTTACATATGATACTGATACATATCAGTTTCATAAACCCAATAAAGAGAAAGAAAAGGAGTATGCACCTTCTACTAACTCTCTTTTATACATTTGCCCAACAAAGACTCTACAAGTACTCAACAATGGTGTTAAAAATGGACGATACCGTAAGAAGATCGGTCCCAAGAAAGGTGATGAAGGAATGGTCTGTAATCGACTGTTTTTTCAAAAATTTAAACTGATAAGAGATATAGATTTCAAAACTTATAAAGACCTTAAGCATTCCAATACTACAAGACAGGAATTCAAACATAAAGCTAGGACTACATTAGGAAAATGGGTGCCTACTGATATAGATAATTTCAATTTAATATAATAACGTGTCGTAAATAAATTCTAAGCCACGCCTGAAGAGATATCTTCTTGACATCAAGTTCATCTAATGCTGTGTTAATCCGAATCTGAAGCTGAGCCCTCGTCTTCGTCATCTTCTTCGTCTTTACCGTCTTCTCCGTCTATAATGCCAGCACTTTCGGTAGTACCTTCCAATGAAATAGCATATTCGGCACTTTCTAATAACTCTCTCAACTTGGTATTTTCTTTTTCAACATAGTCAATAGGCTTCAAATTGCTTCTGTCCTTTATCCTAGGATCTGAGCCGGCATCCAAGAGGTTATCAATAATGAAATATCCATGTTCTGGTTCATCTTTGGTGTATTTCACTGCCAAGTGTAATGGAGTATCTCCCTCACGATTGAGCGGATCAATCTCGACTCCCTCTATATCCAAAACTATGTCTATGAACTCCCAGTTTCCTAATTGGCATGCTATGTGTAATGAAGTGTTTAAGCTGAGTTTCTCATGGGTTTCATTTATCAACTTGGCAAGTCTTTCTTGATCGTTGTCTAAAGCGACTTTGATATCTAACAATAACTCTGTGTTATTTCTTCTCGCTGATTCGAGAATCTGCTCTGAATGAGATGCTCCTTCTATCACAGTTGGTGTTTCAGTCATGGTGCGTAGATTCTTTCCTTTAATGGAATCTCTGTTATTACTGATACTCGCTCAAGTGTATAGAGACGATATATAAATCAGTATCGGGCGCACGACAGATCACCAGTATATAAGATATTTTGAAGAAAAGGAACCAATGAAAAGAGTATAGTGAAGTATATAAGTGGATTATAGATCCCACTGACTTATGATTACAATTGACAGGATTTGATTTATCAAACCATATTTGGTCCCTGGTTTTTTCATAGAATTTAAGACTTGAGTCACCAGGGAGAGCAATTTGAAGGTTCCTCAGACCTCTTTATAGTTAAAGTGAAAGTTAAGCATATTAAAGAGGTAATTATGATATATACTAGAGTTTTCATAGCAGTTTTCCAGTAAAATTACCAAATAACATGAGTCCTGTCAACTATCATTGGTATATACTCATTTATCTATATGGCATAGAATCTCTCAGAAACGCTAAAAGGGCTGAAAAATGGTCTAAATGTTCGTTTAAAAGGGATTATGGTGTAGTTTGCCCGTTTATATATGATTATTTGCTTCTATGTCGTGATTTCTTCGTTGTTTTTAGTCAATTGGAAAGACTTACGGTAATTATGGGGTTTATCATGTGAGGATGATACCAGATTTGAGAACTAATGGATTCCGCCGAAAAGTAGCAAAACACCAATTGTCTTTTATTTAACTAATTCCTTTTGAAATAAAGAACTCTTACTTATTTCGGACACACCATGGTTAAACCAATTATTGCACCTTCTATCTTAGCATCGGATTTTGCTAACTTAGGATGTAATTGTCATAAGATGTATGACTCCGGAGCAGATTGGCTTCACATTGATGTGATGGATGGTCACTTTGTTCCCAACATTTCTTTGGGTCCACCTATTATTTCAAGTTTGAGGCAAGAAATTCCAAGATCTGAAACTAAAGCAAGCTTCTTTGATTGTCATATGATGGTTTCTGATCCAGAGAAATGGGTTCCTGAGATAGCTAAAGTTGGTGGTGATCAATACACATTTCACTATGAGGCCACTAAAGACCCATTAGCATTGGTAAAGTTGATTAAATCGCATGGACTTAAGGCTGCATGTGCTGTCAAACCAGGTACTCCTGTTGATGTTTTATACCCATTGGCTGAACACTTGGACATGGCATTAGTTATGACTGTTGAACCAGGATTTGGAGGACAAAAGTTCATGCCGGACATGATGCCAAAGGTGGAAGCCTTAAGAGCTAAATATCCCAACTTGAACATTCAAGTGGATGGAGGATTAGGTAGAGATACTATTCCTGCCGCAGCAAAGGCTGGTGCCAATGTGATTGTTGCTGGTACTTCTGTATTTAAAGCTGTTGATCCATCTGAAATGATCCAATTTTTGAGAAGCCAAGTACATGAAAATTTGGCTTCTAAAGGTTTACTTGATTAACTGTAACAATTTCGAAAGTTAAGTTGATGCATGTATGTGCCTATATAAAACTAAAGACTTCCAATATACATTGTAATTAAAATGCTTGTACACCCAACGTGGTTCCTTCTCCAGCAGTATTTCTTTGGAATACACTAGTTTTCTTTTCGGTAACAACTGTCCACAAAGCATCTCTTATCTTCTGCATGGTTGATTCAGTTTCCTTGATCTCTTCGGCGTCTTCTACGATAATATCATCCTTTGGAGAAAGCTCTTCTTTTCTTTTAGCAACGTATCTTTTGTTTCTAGCAATCTTTTGGGCTCTTTTGTTGGATAAGGTTGTGTTCGTAATTATACCAGTTTCTTGTGATCCTCCAGCGTATAATGCAAGTGCTTTTGATTCAGTTGGTGTAGGTGCAACAGCAGAATCATATCTAGATGTAGAAGATCTAGTATTAACAGCTTTTCTAGCTCTTGCGGTTCTTCTTTTACCTAAAGAAATAGCATGTCTCTTGCTGTTTATCTTGATCTTTGGCTTGTTGACTGAATTCCTACCTGGCATGTTTGTTTATAGGTTTGAATATCTAGTTCTTAAACTTTGTTAAGACTATTTAAAAGCTCATCTTAGAAAAGTTAAGGAGAATGTATATGAAGGAATTTTTCAATGAGGAAAAAAAAAAGACAAATCTCCCGGGGGTGAGTCGAACACCCGATCTCAAGATTACTTTGAGTAACTCATTACAGTCTCGCGCCTTAGCCAGCTTGGCCACCGAGAGGTGATTGTCGAAAAAACTTGTTTAAATAACAATATATTGGTAATTTTATATTTCTATTCTTATTGATTATTTATGACTAAATTTTGCCAATTATTGTACATAGTATTCATTTTAGTTGTTAATACATATTTCCACCCTCAATTCAACAAGTAAGTTTACCCATTAATCTAATATGGGATATGTTAGGTACTCTTCTGTATTTTCTACAAATTTCTTCAAGAATCGTATAAAATTAGTTTATTTCTTATCTTATCTCATATATCCTATTGTTATAATAGATAAAAATTGTAATTTGTACTCAATTAGGTTTCGAGAGTCTTCTCTTCTAACCTAACTAGAGTATAATGATTTTAAAAGTTATCAGGCTTTGGGTATACTGAACTATGTCAGTGCCAGTGTCATACAGGCAATTCCTCAATGTAATTCACCATGTATCCCATTCTTTGCAGCCACAGGTAATAACCCAAATTAAAGATTCAGAACCAAAATTTGTAGTTACGATACTTTCTACTATGGCTAGAATATTATAATATAGTTATATTATGGACATTACCAGTTTTAGAGTGATATTCCGTCTTCTATCAGCTTAAGAGCCTCTTTATTCGGTTAATTCCATTGTGATAGAGCCGCGCCACACGTATTAACATTAATATTTTATAGATAATTACATAATCTATGAGTCAGCGAGCCACACGAAACGCCCGTAACCTTAATTTATCTATAAAGCAAGTTACTAACAACAGGGATAATCTACTCTGACTTTAAATTGTTGGATTGGAACAAGCTATTAAGATCAAAATGGACGAAAAGCTTGCACCTCCAGTGATACAAGTAGCCCCAGTATCTCGTTTTCGGGATATTAAACGGGGTCTACTTATGTTTTTAGGGTCTTTCATGCTTTTTCATACTTTAAATCAATACTTTACACCAATTGGAAATGAATTTGACCCTAAAGCTACATTACTCGGAGCTTTAGATATCAATCTTGCTGAAGAATGGTCAAAGAAATATACCGCTGAAGCACATTTGGCTGGTACCAACTATGGTCTTGTCGAATGGACCAAAGAGAAGTTTGAAGAGTATGGCTTTACATCTACTATTGACTCGTATGATGTTTATCTTAGTTATCCTAAGGAACATGATTTGAACTTGATTGACTCTAAGACCAAAGAGGTCTTGTACAATGCTCCATTGAAGGAAGATGCGATTGATGAAGACGGAACCTCTCATGGGGAAGGTTTAATTCCAACTTTTGTTGGATACGGTGCTAACGGAAATGTTACTGCTGAATACGTCTACGTTAACTATGGTAGTATAGAAGATTTTGAAACTTTGAAAGCTAATGGTGTTGACATCAAGGGTAAGATTGCCGTTGCAAGATACGGTAAGATTTTCAGAGGATTAAAGGTCAAGTTTGCCCAGGAGAATGGTGCAGTTGGTGTTTTATTGTACAGTGACCCAGGTGATGACTCTGGAGTTACACCAGCAAATGGATACAAGCAATACCCTGATGGTCCGGCTAGACATGAGAGCTCAGTGCAAAGGGGAAGTGTTCAATTCTTGGGTGGAGTTAACTCTGCGCCTGGTGACCCTACTACCCCAGGTTACGCATCCAAGCCTGGCGTAGAACGTAAATCTCCTTATGATTCTATTGGAAAAATTCCAGTTTTGCCAATTTCTTATCGTGAAGTTAAGCCAATTTTGCAAAAATTGTCTGGACATGGACCACAAATTAAGGGCTGGGCAGGTGAACTCGAAGGGTTTGATTATTCAACTGGACCAAATAAGAAAGTCAATTTGAACTTGTACAGTAACCAGGAATTTAAGATTACTCCTATTTGGAATGTTTATGGTGAAATTGAAGGTGAAAATAAAGATGAAGTCATCGTTATTGGAAACCACAGAGATGCATGGATCAAGGGTGGTGCAGGAGATCCTAACAGTGGATCTGCAGCTCTTATTGAATTAGCTAGGTCTTTAGGCGCTTTGAAAGAAGCTGGTTACAAGTTTAAGAGAACTATTCGCTTGCAAAGTTTTGATGGAGAAGAGTATGGTCTTCTTGGCTCTACTGAACAAGGTGAATACTTTGCCAGTGATATCCAACGTAAGGTGGTTGCTTACTTAAATTTGGATGTTGCAGTTGTTGGAAGATACTTGAGTTTAAGTGCTTCTCCTGTTTTGAACAAGCTTTTACTTGATACTGCAAAGGAATTAGAATACCCAGGTGGAAAAGTCGGTACTCTTTATGACCATTTCATTAAAGAAACAAAGGGAAAGATCGACATCCTTGGATCTGGATCTGATTACACAGTTTACTTGGAACATCTTGGTGTGCCATCGGTAGATTTGACTTTCGGCCAAGGTAAGGGTGATGCTATTTACCAATACCATTCCAATTACGATTCTTTCCACTGGATGAAAAAATTCGGTGATCCAGATTTTGTTTTCCATAACTTTGCTACTAAGTATCTTGGTCTTTTAACATTGAATTTGGATACTAAGGGAATTATTCCTTTCTCTCTTAGCGACTATGCTATTGAATTGAATGGTTACTTTGAGGAGGCTGTTTCAGAAATTCCAAAGGAATGGGTGAAAAAGCATGTTGATAACAATGAGGTTTGGAAGGAGTACTTAGAGACTTCTGTTAGCGAGATGACGTACATTAACGACGTTACCAACGGATACTACTCTCACTTCCAAAAATACCCATTCCCAGAATTAATGGAGGCACAGCAATGTAAACAAAACAAAGCTCTTCGTATGTTTAACTCGTCTCACCATAAGAATGTCACTTTACACGATTTGATCGCTCAAACAAAGAAAGATATTTTTAAGTTGCAGAACGTCACCGAGGAGTTCGATATCACTTCTAAGTCTCTTCAAACAGCTTATGATGACAGAGATTCATTACACTGGTGGCAAAGATTGAAACTTGCCCTTCGTATCAAGCACCACAATAAGTTCCTCCAGTACTTCGAAAGAAACTTCTTGCACCACGAAGGATTGCACCAGAGACCTTGGTTTAAGCACATTGTATTTGTTGCTGGAAGAAAGACTGGTTACGCTGGCCAGTCTTTACCAGGATTGAAGGAGGCTGTCGAAGACAATGATTTCTACAGATTTGTAAAATGGTTAGGTATAGTTTCAAAGTCCTTAAGAAGGGTTTCCAATCACATATCTAGTCAAGAGTCTTCTGATTTCTCGGCTCTTTTCCTCTGTTCGTGAGCTGAAGGCCTCTTACCGACTCGTTTAGCTTAGGACAATATATGACACTATGCAATGTATGTGCCGCAACTCAGTATATCCAATGATATAACAATGTAAGCCTCTACTAAACTTTTTTCGCAACCATGCCTCTGGCTTTGTAGCCCGTCCCCTCTCATCAACGACTTCAATTATCCAACCAATCCTAGTACCCCCTCCAACCTAACACACTAACCTTCTTCTCAGCCCTCCACCGGCTAACCCACGTGACAAGCCATCTTCCTACGGCAGTGTTTTAAGTTTTTTAACCCGGAGAATCTTGTATTCTGCCTGACGCAGAACATCCTGCACAAACCCGCCGTTGGGCAGATCCAAGCTAAAGCATCGCATCGGGTCCTGCACATATTCCGGAACTTGTGGCCATCCTCAATGTTTGCTGCACCCACGATGCAGACATCATCTAGAATCTGGACTAGTCTAGGCCTGGATGCAAATCCACCTGTATATGGCCTGATCTTAATGTGTGGAAGCTCTTACGCGGCCTGATACGGCAATTCTTAGCAGGGACCACATACTATATGATCCACACTCCGAGAAAAAGTAGCCATCACAATCCACAGAAAGCTAGGCTATTACTCAAGCAGATTATAATACTTTATTAGTTAACTTATAGTAGTTCAATATTGTCCATTTCGTACTTAACAAAGCCCCCTATTCCGCTTCATTTTCTCCAGATTTCCCTCTATTGTACCCTGAATGATGTCCGTTATGAGAGTATGCGACGTCCTAAAAGAAATTTCCCACTTCTCCCCGTCGCCCAATTACATGCGCTATCACTAAATAAGGACAAATATGTGTCAGCTGCCCCAGAAGATCAAACTCTATGCAAGTCATCACCTCCTAAGTTTCAACTGCACTTGTCGTCCTATCCATCCTGTTTCACTCTTCAAGATCCCATAAAGAAGACAGACTTTCCAGACACTGTCAGAAATTAACAATTCGAAACAAATCTGTTACAAGTGGCTAGTGAAAGTCAGATCATCATATAAGAAGAGAGGGATAGACAGTCAGTCCTAGACACCAGACATGAGTGGAGGAAACGTGAGAACTAATAAAAGGAAGTTACGGCTTTCAGTATTTGAGAAGTTCAACGGTAATACTATTCTATTATCACCATTGAAGATGATTAGAAAGACCCCTTCTCCGGTGTTAGAAGGACTTCATGGAAGCCCATCGTTACTGCCACCAAGGAAGAGTCATAAATCCAGAAACTCCCATAGAATTAGCGGACCTATAAGTTCCTTTAGCGATAAGAGATGTGCTTTTTGTGAAGAAAGTTTATCTACTATGCTTCCTGGTGAAGCTGTGCTCAGACTCACTTGTGGAGACTATGGGCATAAGGACTGCCTAGTGGCGGTAATGGACCAGGGAAAATATGAAAGTAAGCCACTGTGTAATATCTGTGGAAACAAGACTAAGTGTGCTAATAAGGACATGAATGCCAAGATTATCAGGGAAACGATCCTTGGTTCCTCGGGAGAAACTACTCCAGAAGATCCAAGAACACCACCGAATCCTAGTGAAAACAATAGTGGAGTATTTGGGCTCAGTCCAACGAGTGATTTCCAACTTCTTTCGCCTAATGAGTCTGGCATTGACAAATATTCACAAAGAGACCATGAGCTTTCGAAACCTCGTGTGATGCTTACAAGTGATTCAGACAAGATAACTGCTTTAGATGAGCCTAGTTACGATTTGAACTGCTTGTTATCAGTTAAAGCTCCTTTAATCTTCGCCAATCATGAAGAGCCAGCTCAATATGGCGAGATTCTTCACCAGATTCACGATGAGATCAAAAAGCACTTACAAGAGGAAGTGGAGAATGGCAAAGAGAGTGTAATTGCAGCTGGGGATATTGGGGAGCTTGTGATGTTTGATTACTTGGAAATCAGCACCAACGGAGAGAATTGGGACAGCGTAGCGTGCTTTTTCTTCGAGAACACCATATTTTTGGTGAAAAACAAGGGTTTGATAGGGCAGGTTCTGGTCAAGTCTGACATATGTAGCATTAATAGCTTTGAAGCGGGAATAACTCTCAACTTGACGAGCGAAACCATTCCAGAGCTTCTGATAAGGGAGAAAAACCATGTTACAAGGTCTAGGTGGACTTCTTTACTTTCAAAAGCTACTAAGAGGATACCCTTACCTACCATTTCATTGAAACAAGTCACTACCAATGCCTGGGATTTGATCAAGACTACACAAGTCCCACAAGAAGTCAAACAATTGGCCGAGGACATTACAGATGGAACAGAGTTGGAATTATCAGAACTTGCTCATATTCTTCCAAAACCTGATCCATCTCCACTCAATCTTGTAGTGGCCATATCTCTTATCAACAGAACTAAAGAAAGCGATGACCACTACAAGAATACTCTAATCAGATTGATCTCAGAAGCTAGAAATCTGTTGAGGCCTTTCGACAAATTCGGTTTAATTTTCACTGGTATCGATGGAGCTGGATTCCATACTTCTGGTGGTACTTTTACCGGATGTGCCCACGCTTCATGGGATGGATGGGATACCATAATCCATGGCTTGGAGGTGACTTCAGTGCAGTACTTTTTCGATGGAATAGAAGAGTTACAAGTTGCTCTTGAAAAATGTAAACATCTTCTTCCATTTGTTCCTAATAAAAAGAACAGCTTGAATAAGATTCTTCTTGTGAGCTCATATAATTGTGACTGCAATGATGAGAGAGACGCTCCAGATAAGATATCTAATGTCTTGAGTGACTTGCTTCCTCATTTCTCCATAAACTTGTTGAGCGTAGGAAATGAATTCAAAGACGAGACCTTTGTCTCTGACAAGTTCTTTTCAGAATTTTTATCGAAAGAGGAAAGAACAACTTACTACGGAAATAACCTTCAGCGATTCTCATCTCTTGAAGAAGTTGCTTCCGCTATTCCTAAAATCGTATCAAAATTACATTTGAATTGCATTCCTCAGGTTGAAGTTACTATTGGACAGTATTTGACTCTTGAAGGAGGATTAGTCCAAGTAACTGAAGTTGAATTGAATGGAGAAATGAAGAAGATCACCAATTCTCCTAAAATCAAATTCGTTATCAGAGATATCCTTCCTGAATCAGAGAAGAACTTGATGCTCAAGGTTAAACTTAGCCTCAAAGATCTAGACATCAATCCTATTGACTTAAACTTGGAAAACTCTACAGAGATTCCTTACTTGTACTATGAATCAAAGTGGCTTGATAACTGTGAACGCCAAACCATATCCACTATGGTATCCCGTAGCAGAATCGAGAGTACTTACACAAACATTGCATCTTTCAGTCCTAGGCCATCTATTGAGCTGAAGGAAAATGATACCTTTTTCATGGATATGCCTCTTCTTCCACCATTGTCTCCATCTAGAGACCAGGCTTTGACAAGAAGACAAATTGAACTCACTCTTATACAATCTTTACGCTTGGCTTCGAATACATCTTCTTCTGAAGCCCAAGCTATCATTCTGAGTGCCATCTCCACGGCCATGACAATAGCCGAGTTGGACTTCCATGCACCTTTCCACCATAATACTGTGGATTTCAAACAACTTATCAACACTGATGTTGACGTCATCGATATTAGTACTGTTCTTACTCCGGAGTTAAAGCTATACTCCGATAATACAGCTTCCTCTAACTATCTTAGTGGTCAACTTGAGTGTATCAGATCATATTTCTTACTCGGACTGCCTTACTCGTCTGCCATGTGTCGAGTTTTGGCCAATTCATTGGTGTAAAATTCACTGGAGTCATTGTTTTGGAGGCTAAATGGTGTCCTTGTTCCTATTGTAAGGGTCTTAAGTCAAATTCCATAACGACGTCATCCTATTATTGCAAAAAACTTTTGTCATTAATTTTCCTAATTAGGCAATTTCTCATGAAAAAAAATGGTTGCAATATCTTAGCGAGCTGTATACTGCGGAATTACGATGGCTGGTTCTTCTTGTTTACACTATGATCCGAAATCAAGGCTTTGATGATGAAGCTTGGGTGCTAATATATATATGGAATTATCTTTTCATGGAATTTTCAATTTTTCTGTAGCGTTATTTAAAGCATTCTACAAAATATATAATGTCACTTATATTGAATTCATTCCAAGGACAAAGTCTTCTTGCTTCTAGTATCATTCTTTACTCTAGTCTTGTTAGTGCTGGCGGAGATGATAACTTAGGTAGTTTGGATTCTGACAATGGCAGCGGTGGAAGTAGTAGTAAAGATAGTGGTAAGGATAATAGTAGTGATGAGGGTAACGATGATTCTAGTGATAGTAAAGACAGCAATACCAAGGCCACTACTGGAACAAATACTGGCACAGCAGCAAAAAAAAACACAGCAAACACAGCGAATACTGCTAAGACTGCAAACACCGATAATACTAACACTGCTACTGGAACTACAGCTACTGGAACAACAGCTACCGGAACCACGACTACTGGAACTACTGCAACCACTGGAACTACTGGAACGACTGGAACAGATACTCAAACAACAAAATGGTGGACTCCAACAACTGAAGAAACTTCAACAGGAACTACTACAGGAACCACTACAGGAACAGACACTGAAACCACCAAAACTAACACTGGGACAAAGTCTGCGGTGACATACAATCAATGGGGTTTCACAGGATCACAGTCAAAATGGGAAGCTACTACATTAGAAAGCTCTCTGTCGGAGTCAGGATCCCAGTCCCAGTCATCATCGCATTCAGTTAGTCACAACAAGACATCCAATGCTAATAGATTACGTGTTGTGCCAGACACAAAGGATTATAAATGGAAAAAACTTGCTCTCGGGGGAGTTGTTGTTGGTTTGACAGCAGCTTTGCATTCTATGTAAATTATAGAGCTCATATATTACTTTTTTATAAGTGCATTTTCACGGTGATGGTTCAATGATAGATTCATGACAACTTCATACATATATACATTTATGGTATTCAATATAAACCATTCATTTGGTCCATAAGAACTCTTTCAAACTCTCCAGTGAGAGATGTTAATCGTAGCAACAAGTTAGCACAAAGACTCTTGATTCTATTATCGATAATTGTTTCCCACGAGATAGAAAGCCACTCTTTGATAAGAACCAATTCGTTCAAGTAGTTATTCAAAAGAAGTCGTTCATCCGATATGTCTAGAACCAACATGAATCCAGTGACTATGTTTTCAATTAACTGAAGTTGATGTACTGAAGTGGTTTTCATTAAAGGGACCAAAATTAAGAAATATTCTTTAATCATTTCGTTTAAATATAGTGCAGATGGGTAAGCACTATGGAGCATTAGAGTTAAGGTACTCACGTAGTGAGCAATCAAGACGGATGAATAATGGCCCATTTCTATGCCTCCTGCTTCATGCCAAGTTTGAATTAATGGAAAGTAAAAATGGGATGCAATAATCTTGGAATAGTCTTTCACTAAGGGAACATTTGTAGCAGGTTCATGTTTCTGTCTCAACTTTCTTGAAATACGTAAGATCTTTCCACCTGCTAGTTCATCTTTAGCATTTTCTGAAGCATCATGCATCAAATCATCTTGGATTGTGTTCTGGATACGTCCAACTAGAAGTGGGCTTGGATCTTTGTTTTCTGCTTGAATAAACTTCTGGTGAACTTCAGGAGGAAGAAGTTTAGATGGGAATGCAGATTCCAGGTAAGACTTCACAACTATGTCATCCTTGTAACCCTTGAGCTCTCTTGCAGCCAATGAAGCAGTAGTTAATATCATCATTCTTTGTTGCAATGAGTAATCACCAACAAGAAGAAGCTTGTATAAATATATGACCGATTTTGAGTTGCTTGCAACAACTGCTATCATGCAATTAAGCTTTTGATCTTCAAAGTCCTTGTCCAGATAAGAGTTGATTAGTCCCACTAAAACTTTCAAAAGCTCCTCTGAATAATAGATCAATTCGTTACCGAAATTTTTCTTTTGACGGATTAATGTAGGACCTCTAGTTAATGCCATACGCCTCTTTTCATATGCCAGAGGAGCCTGGGTGTCTTCCATCAAATACAGAAGTAAATCTCTGATGTATATCGGTGGAGCTACAACTTCATTCCTGAAAACTGAAGGATCTTCATCACTATCGTCATCTGAATCCAAAAGTGTTTCTGTTTCATTGAGAACCACATCACGACTTGCTTCTAGTTCCTCTTCATCTAAACCTTCTTCTACAACATGAGGAGTGTTTATAGTTAACCACGCATTATCTTTGATATCTACCCCATCACCAACATTCAAATAACTAGCAGATTCAGACAAATACTCATATTCTTGAGGAACTTCAACATCAAATATCTTCTTCTGTCCACTCAAGTGAGTTACAGAATTTGCAAGAATAACTCCTAGGGACTTAACATGACTAGAGTATGAGCCAAGTCTGTTTGAAATACCATTTAAAAATGGCATATCCTTCAGTAGTTTGCTGATATACTGTTTGTTTCCTTTTATGGTCATCAAGCTAATAAGTAGATGAGTCTTTTGCTCTTGTAATGATATTGCTTCATATTTTATCTTGTTTTCATCTCCCCAAGAATTCATTAAACCATTAAATAATGTGTTGAATTCTGCTTCTGGCAAATGTGACAATATGAGAGCCACCAAGTTGTTCATTCCAATGCTGTGTGCTGTCGTTACGTCAATTAATAATGATACATCAATTATATCCTTTAGAAACTCAAGAATTGATGCTAAAGCCATAACCATAGTAGCCAGATACGTTTTCAAATATCTTTGACCAATGAAATCCCTCAATAGTATCCTCACCATGTTCTTCCTTTCAAACCGTCTCATGGAATTGAATGACTTCAAGAAAAATGGCCATTTTTCTTCCTTGAACATCATGTCAAAATAATGTAGAAGTCCATTTGAAGTGAAAGATTTGATCGAATGGACGAAAATATTAATAGTTTTCACATCTGTATCTATCAATAGATGATCAATATTTGAACATAGGTACGAAGCATAATGATCTGAGCTTTTAAACGCTTCTGTTTGACCTTCTATTCCATAGTTTGTATATATCTCAGTTATTATGGTAAATGCCCTTCCTTTGAAAACCATTCTATCTATCTCTTTGATTTCAACATCCTTCTCATGCTTTCTGACCAATGTAGACACCAATTCAGAATCAAATAGGTCCGAAAGAAGGTTCACCATCACTTGTACTTGTTCTTTAGTATCATCTCCTCTAGAAAGAACCTTAGTGGACTCAAGGATACCCAAAATACCCCCAATTCCAGCCAACGTCTTAAGTTTCTCCTTTACAGCCTTCTTTGTCTCCTTTGGCAAAAGAACATAGCTTTCTGGTACAGTATTGTTAATGAGTACTTGAATCAATGTTAAATACGGTGTACTATTAGGAGGAACTGTATCAAATTTACCGAGAATGCTCCTTATTTCAGCGATATTTGGCTGACTCTTAAGCTTCTCAACCTCCCTATCCAAGTACTTGAAATCATCCATCCTTATTAATTCATTTGTACTCTTTATGGTGATCTATCAGTTTTAAAGATTGATAAGCTGACATCATCGAGATATTAAATCAATGAATTTTTTTTCGAGTGTAGACCAACATACTCCAGTATTGGTATGATAAAAGGAGGTTCGAAGGTACTTAGAACGACTACAGACTATATTTGGGCCTTCAAGACACCTCTCCCGTTTTCTAGGAAATTTTACAGTACGAAACCATTGATTAACGCCACCATACCAATGAGTCTTAGCCCAGAAACAAGTGATATGCTTATACCAGAAGAAAAGCGATCAGAAGCCAAAAAATCGCTTCAAGTGATTCAATTAGAGGCTCTAATGGAGATTAATAAGAAAATGCTACAGCATTATTTCAAAAGTGACCATTTTTTGTTTCCTTCAGACCGTTATAACAACAATATCCAATATTTAAAGGATACTATGAGTAAAGTATACTTACGAGATAGACCTTTGGTATCCATAGATGTCGAGGCATGGGAAAAGAATCACAACAAGATAACAGAGATAGGCATCTGTATTTATGACCCAAAGGAGCTGGTAAACTCTATATTCCCCGACGTGAAAACCATCCATTTGATAGTGAAAGACCATAGAAGAATGACAAACGGTAATTTTGTTCCTGACAACAAAAATAATACTCTATCAGGAACATCCTATGAAATATCCTTGAAGGAATGTACCAATTTCGTCAGAGACATCGTGCAAAAATATATAACAGAAGAAAATGGTGTTTTGGTGGGTCATAATGTTTCTGGAGATATTAAGTGGTTACAGAGTATTAACGTGAAGATGCCTGAAGTTCTTAATGTAGTTGACACAGCAAATTTATACAAGATCACCAGAAGTGCAGGCGGGACCTTGCGAGGTATTCTTCGACTCGTTGAAATTCCCCATGGTTATCTCCATAATGCCGCAAATGATGCGTACTACACTTTAATAGCAGCAATTGCTTACTGTGATCCTAATATTAGAATCAAATACTCTCTAGACTCCTACCATTCAGTAGAGCTCGGCCATTACACCACTTTAAGCAATGCTTCCAAAAGACGGGAGAAATTTCATGATAAAGCGACGATTGTACCCTATACTAATGCTTCTAGCTTATTCAATGATTTATTCAATAGATAGACATCTACATAATTAACCTTAATACAAAATTAGACAAAATATGCTATAATATTACTTGAAATGAGTTGTAAAAGCCCATAATCATCGGATTTGGCTAATAATATGGATTTTTCAAGTATTATTATAAATCGCGATAATCAATGAAAAGCTACTACTAATCAAGACTCCAAGTTTCTCGAGTTGATTAGGTCATATTTGAGAACAATGGGACCAAAGGTGTAAGTAATAGAGTATGCGATTTATTGAAGAGATATACTAATGCAAAAACAGCAAGAAAACAGCCGTGAAAACGGAAGGAAAAGCTGTAAAGAAAGAACCAAAGGGCTTTAAATACGAGCGAAACACAACGAGTAAGTTTAAGTTTGGAGCTCATGTTGCAATGGCAGGAGGAATATCAAAGGCAGTAACGAATGCTATGGACATAGGAGCTAATAGTTTTGCTTTGTTTTTGAAATCTCCAAGAAAATGGGTTTCACCTGATATACCTGATAGTGAAGCTGAAAAATTCGCTAATCTTTGTAAAGAACATGGCTACAATCCTAGAACAGACATCTTGCCACATGGATCTTACTTTATCAACTTGGCTAACCCAGATCCCGAGAAAGAAGAGAAGGCATACGGATCCTTTTTGGATGATTTGAAGAGATGTGAAAAATTGAATATAGGACTTTACAATTTCCACCCAGGTTCAAGCTTGGACTCTGACCACAAAGAGGCGTTGAAAAGGTTGGCAGAGAATATAAATAAAGCCATAAAGGAAACTTCCTTTGTTAAGATCGTGATCGAGAATATGGCTGGCCACGGAAGTCTTATCGGATCAGATTTACAAGACATCAGAGATGTCATTGATATGGTTGAAGACAAGTCAAGATTAGGTGTATGTATTGACACCTGCCATTCTTATGCCGCAGGTTACGATATCACGACTCAGGAAAAATTTGACGAATTCTGGAAGACTTTTGAGGATATAATTGGATGGGACTATCTTAGTGCAATCCATCTCAATGACTCAAAGGCCCCTTTGGGAGCAAACAGAGATTTACACCAGAGTCTCGGCCACGGGTTTCTTGGTCTTGAACCGTTTAGAATTATTGCAAATTCAGAAAAACTTCAAAACATACCCATCATCTTAGAAACACCTGTCGAAAAAGATGACTCTATATACGGTGAAGAGATCAAACTTTTGGAGTGGCTCGAGGGGAGATCAATTGATGACGAAGAGTTCATTGCCAAGAAAGAACAACTCTCAAAACTTGGATCTTCTGAAAGAGCTAGTCAATTGAAAAAGTTTGAAGTAAAACAGGAAAAAGTCGCCAAAACAGCCAAAAAAACAGCCTCAAAACAGGCAACATCTATGGATCCAAAGAAAAGAAAGGTTCAATCTACTTTTTAGAACTTTATTGTATAGAAAATTTACAACCTTCTGTAGATAATCTATATTATAAATCCATGTCTAGTATATAGTAATACGCACGACTTCTATTTCAGAAGCCATAGATTGCAACTAATATATAGTAACAATCTACAAACTATTATTGTATAAGACTGCTGAAATACCATGGAATACCTTATTGTAAATGGGATAATCTTCCTAGTTCAATAATATAATCTTTGGAGCTTTTTTTCCTGAACAAATAACGGGAAAAATTGAATATTGGGTATTACATCATTTTCCCTGCTTGAGGAAACATCAAATACAAAGGATGTTACTATCCGCTACTCTTATATTGTAAAGATGATAGCCAATATCATATAATTTCATAAATAATATTTCATTCATTAAGATACTAGGAAAATCCCCAAGGAAAGGGTTTTCAAATGTGATGGAATGATTCCTCTCCATTAAGAATTATTAAGATTCAATTCCGTCAAGATGTGATGTGAACCTCGATATATCTGTTTGTTGTTTACTTCAGCCAGGAAATGAAATCATTATTTAGAACTAAATTGATAAACTATAGAAGAATCTCAAGATGTTAATTGAAATTAACATTTCAATCCACATCATTGATTCAAAGGTTTCATTGGGTGCAAATATCACATTTTGTGAAAAAGTGGCACTTATAACAAACCATTGACGGATATTTTCTTAATATCAATCACCGAACAGTCATTAAGTATTCTAAAATGTCCTTTAGTACACCAATAATCTTGAAAGTTACAAGAGATAGAAGTTTTAAGTAGCCCTGAGGAAGGTCAATGGACTAAAAGAATTTCTAATCAAGAACATCTACCAAAACTTAGTCTTTTGAAAAGCGAATAATTAGCCAAAATGCCAAAATAATCCACCTTAAGCAATTTTGTACTTATATATTTCAAAAAAGGGTAAAATGGATTCATACTCTATAAAGGAACTCTCTATCTTTCATTGATAGTCTCTATATTAATAAAGTAGCTTATAATATATTTGAACGTACACGACTTATCTTTTTTCGAAGACTTTAAAAGATTGACAGTAAACATTAAAAGTGAGTATTAGACTAAGATCACAAAGTAGGCGATATTTATCCAATTCAAAAGTATATCCAATCAAGTATCATGTTTGGAGGATCTAACACAGGATTTGGAGGATTTGGATCATCAAGCGGAGCCAACAATTCTGCCTTTGGTGCGTCTACTAACAACAGCGGTAACTCACCGTTTGGTGGAAGCACCAATACAGCAGGAGGTATATTTGGTGCAAACAACAACGCAAACAATACAACTGCGGGATCTTTTGGAAGTAGACCAGGTTTTGGAGCTTCTGGTACGACTGGATCAGCTTTTGGGACATCTAATACTGGGGGAGGATTATTTGGTTCTTCTACGTTAAACAATAGCTCACCATTCAGTAGCAACAACAACAATTCTGCATTTGGAGGCGCCAGTACCACTGGAACATCTGCATTCGGGTCTACAACTGCTGCCAACAGCGGTACAGGAGGTGGATTGTTTGGATCTGCTAATAAAGGTGCATTTGGATCTACTGGTGGTGGATTTGGTACCCCTACAAGCAATTCTACATCTCCATTTGGAGCAACTGGTGCCAATACTAATACAAGCACTTTTGGAGGTTTATCTGCAGATGCAAATGTCAACAATGGAACTGGAGGAGCTCCTTTTGCCCCTTTCACAGAGAAAGATACAAGCGGTACTAATGTTTTCCAGAACATTTCCTCTATGCCAGAGTATAAAAACTTCTCCTTCGAAGAATTAAGACTTAAAGATTACGAACAAAATAGACGTTATGGAAATGGAAACCCACCAGGTTCTGCTGGTGGTGCTTTCGGTGCATCTACTGGAGGAGGTTTTGGTTTTGGGGGCACTAACACTGCCAACAATACAACTTCTGCATTTGGGGCCACCAGTACTTCACCTTTTGGAGCTAGTAATACCAATGCCAACGCTAATACCGGTGCCACATCAGCATTCGGGGCAAACAACAACTCACCATTTGGGTCATCAAATACAGGATCAGCTTTTGGGGCCAGTAACAATACTTCAGCTTTTGGAGCTACCCTGAACACTTCACCATTCGGTGCTCCTGCTAATAATAACACATCTGCTTTTGGTTCAAGTGGAGGTACATTCGGAGGAGCCTCTAATGCGTTTGGAGCAAGCAAACCGAATGCTTTTGGATCTGGTTTTGGTGCGTCAAACACTACTTCATCACCGTTTGGAGCTAGCAACAATAATGCCGGTACGAACGCCTTCGGAGCAAATACTGGAACGACAGCATTTGGAGCATCTAATAATACTGGAGGAGCATTTGGAAGTAGCACTGCCAACAATAACAATTCTCCTTTCGGAGGTGCTAAACCGACTGGTGGGCTCTTTGGCTCTTCAAATAATACTGGCAATGCTTTTGGTGCTTCAAACAACTCTACATTTGGCAGCACTAACCCAGGTGGTGGTGGGTTATTTGGCAGTAACCAAAACAATAACACTAATAATGCATTTGGTGCTAACAAGCCAGCTGGAGGTCTTTTTGGTAGCCAGAATAATACCGGTGGTTTACTTGGAAGCCAGAATAATAACTCATCACCTGGGTTATTTGGATCGAATAATACTGCGAATACGAATAATGCTTCCACTGGTCTTTTTGGAAGTAAACCAGCTGGAACAACAGGTGGCTTGTTCAATAGTACTCAAAACAACACCCCTGCTTCTGGAGGTCTCTTCGGAAACACTCAAAACAATACGACACAAGGTGGAGGTTTGTTTGGTGCTAACAAGCCTGCAACTGGTGGTTTGTTTGGATCAACCCAAAACAACACGACTGGTGGTGGATTTGGTGCAGCTCAAAACAATACCAATTCGGGTGGTCTCTTTGGAAGTAAGCCTGCAGGTACAAATGCTCCAACAGGAGGATTATTTGGTTCAAACAATAACCAAGCTAATAACACCACCTCAGGAGGGCTTTTTGGAAGCAACACCAACAATGCTTCTGGGGGTCTCTTTGGATCTAACTCCAATAATGCTACTACCAATACTGCTGGTGGTGCGTTTGGTTCTTCAACTTCGGGCGGCCTTTTTGGTAATAAGCCTGCTACAACAACACAAGGCTCAAGTGGGTTATTTGGATCTCTGAATATCAACAACAATCAAGGTGGAAGCTTGTTCCAATCAGGTTTGGGTAAGAACCAACAGGGACAGAATAACCAGCAACCATTGACAAATATAATTTCCCAAAACCCATATGGTGATAACCCTCTTTTCCAAAGTATCACCGGTACACAACACCCAGAAGCTGAGGCACCTGCCGCTATTCCTATCCAATCTTCAAAGAATACCAAGAAGCCTGTCACGCTCAGCACTGCTCATAAAGTATCACCTTTATTCAGACCTTCAGCATTACCTAAGAGGGATCATGTCCAAATTAAGGACGTCATTGTGACTACCTCAAAATCAACCAATGTTTTCACCAGCGAAACTGATACTGCTATTATCACTTCAGACATATTCACTCCTAGATCAAACTTCAAAAAATTGGTATTGGACAAGTCATTTGATACAAACTCTCCATTGTTATCTGAAAAAGAATCCACTAGCCCCCCTAAGCAAGTTTCTTTTGCTGTAATAGAAGAACCTGAGAGAAATGGAGAAATTACATCTACACCAAAGCATTTGGATTACAGTAAGGAAGACCCAGATAGCTTGACTGAAATCGATGATGACGGATATTGGCTTTCTCCTCCATTATCTGAACTTAGGAGAAAATCATTATCAGAATTACGTACTATTCAAAACTTCAAAGTTGGCCGCAAGCATTATGGTGTTATTGAGTTCTTAGAACCAGTTGATTTATCTAGTTTTGTCAATCTTGATGATATCACTGGTAATCTCATAGTTTTCGGATCAAAATCGTGCATTGTATATCCAGATGATAATAAACCTCCAAAAGGTGATGGTTTGAACATTCCTGCTAGAATCACTCTCGAAGGATGCTATCCAATCAACAAAGCAGATAAATTGCCCATTTTGGATCCAAAGAGTGAAGTAGTTAAACAACATATCAACAAGTTGAAAGAATTACCTGAAATGACATTTGAAAGTTACGATCCTTCAACTGGTAACTGGACTTTCAAAGTATCATCTATGTAATCATTTCTCATCTCTACTTAACGTATATAGGTTTAGTATATAGATTAAAAATTGAACAGATCATCTCTAATAGACCTTTATGTATATAACGCGTATAATTTTATACGCGATGTTCAAATTATAATTTATCAGTCTATTGACATCAAAGAGAAGTTACGAAATACTACAAGATGGGTGTTAAAGGTAAGTGAATATCACCATTTAGAACATTGTAAGATTGAAGAAATACTAACTTTTTCTCAAGGGCTTAATCAGCTAATAAAGGAACATGCTCCAGATGCATTTAAAGAATTTCAATTAAAGAACTTATTCGGAAGAAAAGTGGCCATTGATGCTTCAATGTGCTTATATCAGTTCTTAATTGCTGTCAGACAAGCAGATGGTCAACAATTGACAAGCTCAGATGGAGAAACCACGTCACATTTACTGGGTTTGTTTTATAGAACTATCAGACTTGTGGAAAATAATATCAAACCAACTTACGTCTTTGATGGTAAGCCTCCGGTATTGAAAGGAGGTGAATTGGAAAAGAGAATGCTCAGAAAGGAGGAGGCTATAAAACAAAGAGAAAATATCAAGGATACAGGTACCGTGGAAGAAATATTGAGATATGAGAAGAGAACAGTTAGAGTTACTAGAGAGCAAAATGAAGAAGCTAAAAAGTTATTGGAATTAATGGGTATACCTTATGTGAATGCTCCATGTGAAGCTGAAGCACAGTGTGCTGATTTAGCGAAGCATGGAAAGGTTTTCGCTGCAGCTTCAGAAGATATGGATACATTATGTTACGAACCTCCCTTCGTTTTAAGGCACTTAACCTTTTCGGAAGCAAGAAAGATGCCAATAGACCAAATTGACTACGAGAAAGCTTTAGAGGGACTTGAAATGGATAAAAAGACATTTATTGATATGTGTATATTGCTTGGCTGTGATTATTGTGAAACAATAAAGGGTGTTGGTCCAGTTACAGCATTTAAGTTGATCAAGGAGCATGGTTCGCTCGACAACATAGTGAAATATATCCAAGAAAATCCAGATAAAACAAAGTATACTGTTCCAGAAAACTGGCCTTACGATGAGGCTAGACAATTGTTTATGAATCCAGAGGTTCTTGATATTGCAGATGTTTCTCTTAAATGGAAAGAGCCTGATGTCGAAGGTCTTGTTGAATACATGGTTAAACAAAAGGGATTTAGTGAAGAAAGAATCAGAAGTGGTGCTGAAAAATTAAAGAAAGGTTTGAAAACTGGCGTACAAGGTCGTTTGGATGGGTTTTTTTCGGTTGTTCCAAAGAAAGAATCTGACAAGAATAAAAGGAAGGCTGAACCAAAGAATTCAAAGAACAAAAAAGCTAAAACTAAGAAGTAAACACTCATGACTTCAATCAGGTTAAAGTATGTATAATTACAATATTAATAGCATTAAACAAATTATATTTTACTGCTTTTATATTACGGTATGACGAAAGCGTAACTAATTACAACATTTCTAATCTAAGCTAGGCATCTCTAGATCTTGGTTTCTTCTTTTCAGCCTCTGCTGCCTTCTCTTCTTCAATTTCATCAACATACTTCTTGATTTCTTCAACTGTCATTTGCTCAATCTTCTCGCCAGGTTTTAACACAGAGACCTCTATATTCTTAGCACCAGTTTGGACAACTTCCAAAAGAGACTTTATGGTTAACTTAATTGTCTGCTCGTCACTCATGTCTTCTTCGTAATGTTTTTCTAAGAATTCTTTAACTGTATTTGATGATCTACCGATCGCATGTGCTTTCCAAGCGTTGTAAACACCAGATGGTTCAGTTTGATACAATCTTGGGGTAGTATCTTTACCATCAAAACCTGCAATTATGGTAGCAATACCAAAAGGCCTTACTCCTCCTGATTGTGTGTACTTCTGTTGGACACCAGCAACATACTTGGTCAAATATTCAATGGAAGCTGCATCTTCCAATGTGAGTCTATGTGACTGAGCTTCTACTCTAGCCTTATCAACTAATATTCTGGCATCAGCATTGAGACCT
The DNA here is from genome assembly GCA_030574375.1 of Priceomyces castillae. Lineage (NCBI taxonomy): Eukaryota > Fungi > Ascomycota > Pichiomycetes > Serinales > Debaryomycetaceae > Priceomyces > Priceomyces castillae. The sequence goes on from JAJMEX010000009.1 coordinate 284,892, forward strand.
GCAAATGCCAACAATGCATGATTGTCAACCTTACAAATCTTAGATGGTGTAATACGTGGGTCTTGTAACTTGAGAGTAGTTCTTTTCTCGCATCCTAATACAACTACTTCCTTACCTTTTACACCTACTGCACAAGTTCCTCTCTTAACAGCTTCTGATGCATATTCCACCTCTGCTTATAGTTAGTATAATATTCTAATTGTAATCAAAACGTTAGTCTGTTCCTACTTACGGAAAACATGTCCATCGGGCCTAATGATGTTAGTATTATAGTTCTTCATATATTCGGTGGCAACTATCAATTCGAGTCAAACCATCTCCATTCTAGACCAATTGGCCATTATCATCAATACTTACGAGAAAATAGATAAAGCACTATCGTAGCCACTCATTATATAAGCTGATTTATTTGTTTTAGAACTTTAATTACAGCTGGGAACTACTTGGTGATAAGTTCTAAATCTCGAATCATTTGCCTACATATTTGGAAGACACTTAAAAAGCAACGACATCAAAAAATGTCGCGCAATTCATTACTAGCCTTTACTAGATACATCTTCTGTAAAAGAAGAAGAAGAAGAAGAATAAGAAGAGATGTGTTGAGATTGCAGAATGAAGCCTAAGAAATCATCCAAATCTAATTCAAAATCTGTTGGTAATAGAGACCAGTATGGTAGACTCTCTTTTTTGCTACAAATATCGCATCATTATGGGCTAGACCCGAAATATGAAATACTTTCAAGAGGATATGGAAGAAACCTAGATTTGGCTTCCAAAAAGACAGTAAGCAAGTTCTTGCCAGCATTGAAAAGAAGCTTGTGTAAGAAATGTTCTTCCTTCTTAGTTCCAGGAATAAATATGAAGATATTTGTGGAAAACTTATCCAAAGACCAAACCGAGCATAATGACATACTAGTGCATGAATGTAGCCAATGTGGGCAGAAGAAAAGATTCCCCATTGGCAGTAACAGAGACTACGTACCTTTCAGTGAGAAAGAAGGGATTAAAACCAATGCTTCTTAAAAGTTTAACATTAATGAAGTCGTACATTGATACATTATATAAGTTTTGTTGTATTTTCTACGATTAAAACAAGTGGAGTTGATTTCAAGTGATCACTTGGATCTCTAGAGCATACTGACAATATAGCAAAGCTGCATCAAGCTTATTTACAAAAACTGAGAAGTAGCAGAACGTTGTTTCCTTTCCATTCTTCTCGTTGGTTGAACTCTTGCTCCTAGCCAATTATATCTGAATCCAATCTCATGAGCAAAAATCTCACCAAATCCAAGCATTATACCATTTATAAATGGTAAAATCAAGTTTATAGACCCTCTTTTTAATATATCCCACACGTCTGTGTATATAACAACTCCAGAGATCTGGTTTTCTTCTTCCTTTCCTTCCTTGATGATGCGTTCTGTGTTTATCACATCCATGTCACTTACAAGCTCATCGGAAGACATCTGACTTCTGAGAACAGCCACATCATTAGATTCCGTAAGCTCATCAACTCCATATGGTACACTTGTCGCTCTCACTGGTTTGGCATCTTCAAATTCCAAGCTTGTTATTATATCTTCTGTGGTATCATCACTGCTAAGCTCAGCAAGATCCACCTTAGGAAACCTGCTCTTATAAGTAGACATTGCAATGATTCCCTAGAAAAATATGACTCGTAATTCTTGTCAGTCAGTGTTCTTTAAAGACTGTTAAAAAACTATCTTTATAGGAGGTCGGGGCATACACGTCTTTCGCGCTAAAGATTCAGTTACATTACTAGTTGTATAATGAACTATGTATACAGGGAAAGCTATACAAAGGACTACTTAATAGACGTAAATAGCCTTATGAACTTTTGTTTGTGCTTAAGCATTTAGTTTTTTCTTGTACCAACGGATTTTCCTTCTCTCAATCTCTTTTCAGTCAAAGCTGCGATAATTGCAGCTCCAACACCAGATCCATCTTCAGCTGGTACAATAGTGATTGGATCTTCTTCATTAGGATCCCATTCAAGGATTTGTCTCAAAGCCAAAGCGGTTCTTTGCTTGAAGTATGGATATTTATTAACAACAGAACCATCGGCGGCCATGTGTCCTGACTTATAGCCTCTCTTCTTACAAACAGCAGCAATACCACAGACAGATAATCTAGCAGATCTTTCACCAACCAAAGCGGCAATACGGCCTATAACTTCCCTCTCAGGGAGAGTAGTTACGATATCTAACTCTTCCTGGAAGAGTTCTTGTGTATCACTAGCATTCTCAAATGGATCTTGCTCAATTCTTGAAGGGAATGAAGTATCCAAAATAAATGGTTCTTTCAATTTGGTCAAATCTTGGCCTTTAAAAATCAAGTTTTGGTTGGCCAAATCCAATAGGATTAATCTCAAGACTTCACCCAAGTAGTAACCGGAGATCATCTTTTCAAATGCTTGTTGACCTGGTCTTGGGGATTCTCTGTCAATTTGATCATCATATTTAGTTCTTGGTAACACAACGAGTTCGTTATCGAAGGATCCATATTCACAGTTGATAGCCATAGGAGAATCCTGTGGAACATCGTCAGGAATCTTACCCTCTAACTTAGGAATGTCAGAAATGACTTCATAATAAGCACCGTTAACACCGGTACCAAAGATTAAACCCATCTTAGCATCTGGATCGGTGTACATAGAAGCAACAAGAGTACCTGTAGTGTCATTGATCAAAGAAACAACCTTAATTGGAACATTGACCTTCTTGACAGCATCTTGTAACATTGGAACAACATCATGACCTTCGATTCCATCGATATCCCAACCCTTGGTCCATCTTTGTAAAACACCAGTGTTTATGGAGTCTTGTGAAGCGGGGTATGAGAAAGTGAAACCCAATGGTAATGGAGAATCAACACCTTCTGGGAAAACTTCTTGAACAAATGATTTCAAACTCTCTGCAATGAAATCCCACAAATCATCTTTGTGTGCGGTTCTTAAACCCTTTGGTAAGGGGAATTTAGATTGAGTAGTGTCAAACTTTCTGTCTCCAGTCAACTTAACCAAAACAACTCTCAAATTGGTTCCACCCAAATCAATAGCCAAGTAAGAACCTGTTTCTTTACCAGTTGGATAATCCATAACCCATCCTGGGATCATAGGAATATTTCCTCCCTTTTTGGACAAACCCTTGTCTAATTCAGTGATAAAGTGTTCAGTGACCTTTTTCAAAACATCTGCAGACAATGTCAAATCGTGTTCAAGAACTTCTAAAGCTTTCAAGAGCTCTTGCGACACGCCTTTAAAGGATCCTTTGCGGTGTTGTGGGGGCTTGGGACCTAAATTAACCATTTCTTTCTAATATATATTATTCTAACCGATTCTATGAACTGATAATGTATGAACAAGTCCGTATAGCTGTTTCCAACCCGCTTTTTTATAAGATAAACTCCGACCGATATATGTGAAACTTTTTATTAATTTTATCTTTGTGGGCTACAAAGAATTTTTTGCATATCGGACTTGAGACGTTTAGTTGGGCTCAAAACCCAACATTCACAAAAAGCCTTGTAATGGAGATACGTAAAAGACTCTAAGGAGGCTAAAACGAGCCGAATTACACTTTGCTATGGTAGAGCTCATTACTACGGATTAATTGGAGGTCATGCGGTTTCTTTATTAAATGAAGTAAACAAATAGTAAAGCTATAGTTTATCCGAGTCGTATGCATTAAAAATTTTTCCAGAGATGAAAATTCAGTTACAATAAAGGGAATGTAGTATCGAGGTCCGTCTCCAGAGTATGTCATTTCTGCAGGTAAGTCACGGCGATTGGACCATTGATCGCCCCCAGAAAAAAGCGAGGAATGATCACACACAACCATTAGAAGAGATATACCTGAAATCCCAACACTGGTTGCGGTATTTTACGCGTAAGATCGCCAATGGCATATTTCAGTTTCTAGAATTTTTAGTGGCTTGATCGAATATCTTCATTGAGGAAGCAACCGTTTCCAAATTACTCCTTACCTCCCCCACATAACCCTTAAGTGCCACAAATTTTTGTTTATCAACCAGAAGAGCTTGACTTTCTTTCGAATTAGAATCGAAGAAGTTGAAGACCTTCTCTTCTTTGGTACTGCCAACTTTGGAAGTATCTGTTGTCTCACTGAGAGATGAATTCTCCTGGCTCCATCTTCTTTGATCATCTGACTTTTCCTTGTTTAGTTGATGTACCAATGTATCCAATAATGTAGTTTGCAGTTTCTTGAGTTTATTAAGTTCGTTTTCAAAGTCTTCTCCAAAAAAGGATCCATCTGCCTTGATTTTATTTGACATTATTCTGACATCGTCTAACACATCAATTTGGGACCACAACTTGTCCTGGTGATTAACACTAGGTACAACCGTTGGAATTCTGTCTAATAACCTTGCCGGAGGTTCAGCAGATTCATTACTTGGATATTCAACCCCAATATTTGAAGTTTCTATTGACGATTTAGAGAACTTCAGGAAGCTTGATTCCGATGGTCCCTTGTATAATGGTCTATATGGCCCAGACGAAACAGATGTATTCAACGGACCACTGGGTATAGAAAGATTTTGTGTATTTTTTTCAGTCATTCTGAAGTCTGAATACTCTATATTCTCTAGTAATCAACAGACTTATTCATAATACTTGTATAAATAATAATGACCTTTATCTAATATTGATACGATAATTTCGCTTCAAAAAAGAAAAAATGTTTAGTAGTGGAGTATACGATAAGTCTTCTGTAATGAAAATTAATGAGAACCAAGTAACTATATAGATGACAGGGAGCAGAAAGGAAGACATTCATAGAGAATATGAGTTGCCCAAAAACAAGCTGCCTAATAAGAAGAGAAATCATGAGCGTAAGAAAATACCACAATGGAAAAAATTGCTATATTTAAGGCAACCATATCCAGACAACTATACGGATGTATCGTTTTTGGCACAGTTAAAGAGGAATACTACGGTAACAAAGTATGCTTACTGGAAGCTATTCAATGATTTTTCTATAATTGTTTTTCACATGTCTAATTTATTGTTGGTTGTATTAATATTCAACGGGATATACTTAAATCAATGGAATCCTTTATTACCTACTTTTATCAGCAGTTTAATTTCTTTAATTGGATTTGTGATCTTACGTATCATAGTGGCACGTAATAAAGATAAGAAAGTACCAGATTACTTGAAGAATTTCAATCCTTACCTGTCACCAAGTAAGAATTCAAATCTCAAAGCATTTCTAAGAATTATATTCATCCTTCTTGTTGTTTCTCCTGTGCTTAAATCTTTGACTCGATCTACTTCATCTGACTCAATTTGGGCTCTTTCATTCATATTATATTTGGCAAATGCTCTTTTTCATGATTATGCGATTGATCTTTCAGTTGAAGTCTATAAACCAATTTTGTCCACAAGCATATCTTTATCAAACTCAATAGTATTGGCATCAAGACTAGGCTCTACGCTCCAAGTCTTTTCATTCATCTTGTTTGCAATCCAGGCGAATATCTTGTTACCTGTATTTGACTTCAGCATTCGGAAATACAGCGGCTCGATATACCATAAATTTCTTGGTGTATCACTTATTATTTTGGTTTACTGGTTAATTAATCTTCTTTGGGGTTGTAAATGGCTTTTTGTGTGGATTAGCTTTCAAATAGGTATAGCTTTCATCATGCCATTATACTTTTTGTTTCTCCAGAAATACAAAAATGAAATACAAGGACCATGGGATATTGCTAAACCTGTCATAAGGTCAAACTAATGTCTACATTGAATTTTAATGGTTATTGCAAAATAACATGGACTTTAAAACTGATTTGCATGTTTTAATAGCATAGTTATTTTGTTTGCAACCTATATGTATATACGAATAAATCCAAAGAGATTTTAGCTTTTAAAAAAAAGTTTTTAACGGATCTTTGAGAAAGAAAAAGTCACTCTCTTAAAACTGTCAATAATATGATGAGTCTCTTATATTGACGATGTAATCAGTGTAATACCTTCACTACAACCATTATGGTCTGACACTTTTATTAATGTCGCAAAGATGTCGTAATAATACAATAGTTAAATGTCGCATTTTGAGAATGAAAAGATCTATAAACTTCTTGTATATCTATGAAGACATAGAGAGATACTGAAACAACCACGACTATGTCAGGAGAAAGGAATCAATCAAACGAGCCTACCCCTAGACTGACAAACCTGTCTGTACAGCCAACGCCTCAACCACAAGGTAGGCCATCGCTAGGTGGTCAGAAACCAGGGCCGCAGGCTAGAGCTCAACAACCTCAGTATTCTCAGCAAGACTTGAACAGAATCGTTTTGGAATATCTTAATAAGAAGGGATATCATCGAAGTGAATCTATGCTTCGTTTGGAAAGTTCAAATACACCAACTCCAAATGTACCTTTGCCAAATCCGTCAACATCTGGTTTCGCTAATCCACTGGAAATCAATAAGCGAGGTCCTTTATCAAAAAGCGAACGAGAATTGAAAGAATTAAGAGAAAGACAAGCAATTATCGAACGAGAATTAAAGGATTCTAAAGATAGAGAGTCGAGACTTGCAGAAGAAAGAGAATTAAGAAACTTGAAAGAACTCGAAGAGAAGAAGAAACTAGAAAATGACCCAGGTATTTATTACAGGGCTTATTCAATGTTAAGAAATTGGGTGGAAACATCATTAGATTTGTATAAGCCAGAGTTATCTCGAATTTTATATCCAATTTTTATTCATTGTTTCCTCGAGTTGATCTCCAAGAACTTCCCCACCCAAGCTAAGGAATTTCTCGATAAATTTAATGAGGACCACATCTTACTTCATGGATTGGAAATCACAAAGTTGGCAGGTATCTCATTACCAGAACATCTTAAAGAGAATGAATTGGCACAAGCTTATAGAAATGGTCGATACAGAATCATAGTCTCCAAGACAACTATAAACTTACTATTGTACTTTTTACACGAAAACGAAGCAGTTGGAGGTGCCGTTTTAATTCGCATTATCAATCAATACTTGAATCCTGTCATATCTACCACAAGACCAGATAAAGTTTCCCTGACTGGTGAAGCCAATCCAGATGAAGGAATTGCGGGTTATATAACTGAAGCAAATGAAATTGATAAGTTCAACGAGCAACCTGTCAAGTTAGGAAAATTGCCTTTGGATCCGGATGTACAGAAAGAGATAGAGGCAGAGCTCAAAGTGAAAGATGAAAAAACTGAACCTGTTAATGGCGTCACTTTAAGTGAAGAATTTCAAAATATGACTGCTCCAGAAGATGACGCCCCCGCAAGAGAATCAATTCCATTGCCATTAAAGGACGCTTCTGACATCAAGAGACAGATATTAGCAGTAGAGGACTCTAGGTCTAAAATTAAGCTCGATGCAATTCAAGCTAGTGCCCCATCAGTCTGTATGTATACGTTCCACAATACCAATAAGAATATGACGTGTCTCAATTTTAACGATGATTCAAGCCTCGTTGCGGCCGGTTTCGAGGATAGTTTCATAAAGCTCTGGAGTCTTGATGGAAACCCACTCAGATCCGCGTTTAAAAAGGATCGATACAATAACGATAACACTAGAAAGTTAATTGGCCATAGTGGACCAGTTTACAGTTTATCTTTCTCTCCTGATAACAGATATTTGTTGTCGGGATCAGAAGACAAAACAGTGAGACTTTGGTCTCTAGACTCGTATTCAGCACTTGTCTCGTATAAGGGCCATAACAGTCCTGTCTGGGACGTTAAATTTTCCCCATTGGGCCACTATTTCGCAACAGCATCTCATGACCAAACGGCCCGTTTATGGGCTACAGATCATATATATCCGTTAAGGATGTTTGCGGGTCATATTAACGATGTGGACTGTGTGGAGTTCCATCCAAATTCTAATTACGTATTCACTGGGTCTTCTGACAAGACCTGCAGAATGTGGGACGTACACTCAGGTACTTCAGTCCGCATCTTCATGGGTCATACTGGTCCCGTGAATTGTATGGCAGTTTCACCAGATGGAAGATGGCTTGCTAGTGCGGGTGAAGACAGTGTAGTGAACATCTGGGATGTGGGTTCTGGTAGACGGTTGAAAACAATGCGTGGCCACGGTCGTTGGTCTATCTACTCTTTAGATTTTTCACGCGAAGGTGACGTTCTTGTCAGTGGTGGCGCTGATAACACCGTGAGGGTGTGGAATGTCAAGAAGAACACTAATGATGCGGGGCCAGAGCCAGAAGTCTTTAATTTGGAATCATCAACTGCCAACGGTTCATCCACAGCAGAGGGCTCATCAGGATCTAAAATTAACGATAAAGTGGGTCGTAAAGAAATCATAGCAACAAGTGATCACATTACAGCCTACTTCACAAAAAAGACCCCAGTTTATAAGGTCCATTTCACAAGAAGGAACTTATGTCTTGCGGGAGGTGCATTTAACGGTTAAGGTCGTACCCAAAAATAATTACTGATTTCCAAAAATAATATTAGTGTCAAAAAAATACGTCTAGGCTCGGCCTTTCTGGCCATTTCCACCGCGAGTCTCGCTATGCCTTAATGGTGTAAATCTAAATATCGTAATTCCCTCAAATCAACCAAATCCCCCAATCCACGGCAAAAATAGCGCATTTATCTTTGCTCACTATCTTTAAGCAATACATGTACTTATAGATCCGCCTGTGACCACTTTCTCGTATCGAGAACAATTGTAGCAATAGTTTTCAGCAACCTTCTGTAAGTTCCTACGAGCCTCAAGTCCTGCTTAAGACCACCGTTACTGCATCCAGTTTATATGCGCGAACACGTTGGACGGACCGGTAGGATCGATTGCGCTAGGATCCATTATAGCGAGAGCCCCAAGGTCTCGATATGGACAATAGTTTCCAGCATGTGGCCAGCCATAGTGATTAGCTATAAATAGGAGGACAGCAATAAATGGAAGTCATACTTAATACGGCATACATGAATTGACTATTATTGGATTATTCGTAGCCCCTTTATAAGAGTATTTCCTATTTTCAGCAACTTGTATACAATAAATATCATGTTTGAGTGAAATACGGCTTAATGACGCGAACTAGAAGACAGGCTTAGAGGAGGGTCCCTATTTTTGAAGTATTGGACTATAAAAGAGAAGAATATCCAAGTGTATGATATAATTGACATTGATAGTTTTGATAATACTAACATATTATTTCCAATTTTCAAGAACTAATTATAATGAAGTTTTTCCAATCTTTAGTTATCGGTTCCTTAGCCGTTTCCACCGTTGTTGCCTCTGGTCCAATTCTTGCCCAAAGAGCTGATTCCACTTCTTCCGTAGCCAAGAGTGATTCTGCTGCCGCCGCAAGTGGTTCTGCTGCTGCTGCAAGTGGTTCTGCTGCTGCTGCAAGTGGTTCTTCTACTGCTGACTCTAAATCATCTGCTGCTGCTGCCAGTGGTTCTGGTTCAAAGTCTGCTGCTGGTTCTTCTGCCAAGGCTGCTTCAGGTTCTTCTTCAAAAGCAACTGGCTCTAGTTCCAAGAGTTCTAGTGGTTCAGTTTCTAAGGCTGCTAAGTCTTCTTCAGGTGGCTCCAAGAGCTCCGGTTCTAGCTCCAGTTCTGGTTCTTCTGGCTCTTCTTCCTCTCTGGCTGGTGGAGCTGGTTCCAACAGTGCTGCTGCTTACGGTTTAGGTGGTGTTGGATTATTAGTTGGTGCTTTGCTCTTGTGAGTGAGCTAAAATTAGATTGTTTCTATATTGACTATTAATTGTTTGTTTAGTTTTGACAATAATTGTATAACAACCTTTATGATTAGTATGATTTGTAGTATGACTGATCTGTCACGATTTGCGCAGTAGGCAAATTTTTGCAGCTTAATCTGGAACGTTTTTCTCAGAACGAAAAAAACTATAAATATAAACCGAATGAGGGAACAACAATTTTTTGGTTGCCAATTATAAAGAACATAGGCCCTTATGAGATAATGAATATTTAATGCAATAATTACGTACAATTATATATACTAGGTGGTTATGTTGTATCTACTCCTTAGTTGTATCTGGAGCGGTGATGAAAAGGATTAAGTACTGCAAATTCCAGAGGAAATTGTCCAAGTAATCAGCAGGTATGTTCTTAGATACTTGGTGGCGGTTTTTGGGGTCTAAAATAACCGAGTTATAAATGTCTGTTACATTGTTAATAATAGATATTATATTTCGGTTAAGAAGCTTGAGCCCCTTTTCGAAACCTGCGTTGAGGAGCTTTTGATGGTGGCCGTTTGTGGAGTCTGTCAGTAAAACCTTTTCGACATGGGTCATGTCATAATATAGTGGGTATTTTACGACAATATCTGAAGATATACCACTCTTGTGGTGTGTATTTTGAGTTCTTAAGTCGTCTGTAGAACTCATTATCTCTGTGATGTAGCATTCACCGTTATCTACGGTCATTTTGTATTTCAAAGGAGAGTCAGTGATAAGGGCCAATGAGCCCAAAAGCTGTGAGATATACCAAATACCGGCATTTATTTGGTTTATTTTCCGTTGGTGCTCTTCAAATGGGGTTAGGTTATCTTCTTCATGTTGATTTTTGTCGTCGTATACGTTGAAATTTTCCAAAATATCTTTGTTGTAGTAACAAATATCAAGGAGCTCTCTTATTGTGGGGGGGAACTCAAGACCTAAGATACTAAATTTAACTGAATTGTTCACGTTATCTATTATAATAATTTCATTTAGTATATGAGTTAAGTCCAGAAGCCATTTCGCAAGGGATGGATAGAGTGAATGAATCATTCCGTCTTTTATTGGGGCTACGAGCGATTTCGTGTCCTCGATCTTTGAAGTGTAATCTTCCAAGAGAGATCCAAAAGTCTCTTCTTTGAGATTCTTCATACCCTTTATTATGGACCTGACAGATTCTATCTGTGCTTCCAATTGGTTGTTAATTGCAGTCTGTTCGGAAATATAACCATTTAGTACTTGATTTTGGGCTTTGATACGGGGAATATTGATCAGAACGTTGTTCATATTGGATGGATCTGTCATCGACCCAATATGTTTATGTATCAGGTATGATAGTCTATACTTTGACAATGACAATTCTTTGACAGCTCTTATCAGATTTACTAAAGCTCTCAAGGAGTCAACAGAATATGAGGCATTTTTCGCTTTAATACCATTGCTTTCGAGGATTGGTAGGTTTATATCGTCTATCGCCAAAAACGATGGAAATGTATAGTATCTCCCCTGAAGATTAAATATGATGGAATTATCATAACAATAGTTCTCCAATCCTTTCAATTCGGTTCCCAAGTAAATTGTTTTCTTCAAATCTATTTTCACTAGATTTAATAGATTCCATGCATTATCCAGGTTCTCTTTCTTTAATAGTGTAGATCTCGTCCATATTTTCAAGAGGAATCTCAGTTCATTGCTGTTGACAAACAGCGGTATAGATATCGGGTTGAAGTCAGGTTCCATGTTTTTCTCTACGACTTCACTCAAGTATATTAGTCGTGGTTTCTTCTCCTCACTGTCCTGAAACAGATGAATTGAGAAAAATGAATCAAGCAACTTACTTGAGTTACGCCTCATGAGGTCAATTGCTGTGCTGGGGTTTATAAGGCTGTTTCTTCTTAGCCCATCCTGGTTTGATGAAACCAACTTATTACATTTGGTTGGATAGCATAGATTTCGTAGTGAAATGGACTTTAAGTTTCTCAACTTCTTATCATTATTACTCATGCTATCAAAGGTGCATTATCTATGCATAATTATATAACAATACAAGTATTAGGGGTTTTCTCATATAATGCTTCCATATATTTTGATTAAAATATGATAATCAAAAATTCAAAAAATGACGATATAGTAAACGAAACCGATCTTATTTAAACATATTCTCGCGTAAAGATTGCAAAGGGAAACAATATTAGAGATCCCAAGATAAGAGCAAAAAGCCTCTAAGCTATGGCAAATTATATTGTTTGTCTTGCCCACTTTTGTGAACTCCATGGACCATCTACAATAATATGTACCCAGATAATACCAGCTTCACTTCAAGCCGATTCGCTATTGCCAACAAGTTCCAAGCTTCAAACATGCTCATCTTGCAAGTTAATCCTCCCAGATGATTCGAGTAATATAGTTACTCCATTTAAAAACGGTTATAGTGTTGAACAGAAGGCTGAGAAGGATGAAGATTCCATTTTCATTTCAAGTCAATATCCTACATCTCAGACTAGATACAGCTCACTTTCGAAGTTAGTAATGAAATCCTTATCAGTTGAAACAGCAGCTAACACATCGTCTCCGATGTTCTTTGGAGACGCCATCAATGGATACTGTATTAGCAAGATCTTCAAGATAACGGACACAAATGCTCGTGGTTCTGAAAGAAAATATGCATTAATTGTCATATGTGACTCTGAGATAGAATTGCTAAAGGACTGGGAAATCATAAGCACATACATTGGTGAACTTGTAACTATAATCCAAGAGCAAGTGGAAAGAGCTAAACAAAACACATTAAGAGAAAAAGTCTCTAAATCTACAAATGGTGGTCTTTTGTTTGATAACGAGCATTATTTGAGAAGATCACTTATTAGGCCTAACTCTTTAGTAGAACTAACATCTGATTCCCAAATATTTGTCAAATTTCACTTATGGGCGATAGAGTTATTAAAAGATATTAACAGGGAATTGTAAACACTATAGAGAAATTAATGAAGTGAATTTTCCATTGATGATATCACGTAAAGGCAATTTTTAGAATTAATATTTGAATCTTAACGAATTAACGATGTATACTTAAAATATTGACTGTAGTCTATTCAGTTGTTAAAACCTTTAATATCTGAGTTTCTGAAATTTTACTTAATTGTACTGATAACGAAAAATAAATTTCATGAGAATTTAGAGACTACTTGTACCTTGATCCAAGTGACAATTGAGCTTGTCAGGATTGCTTTCCATGCTATGTGGGGGTCACCCTTGGGTATATTATTAACTATATTTTACCATTTTGCTCGACGTTTCACTTTCTGATGTATTTGTGGTTTAGAAGCCAAGCATCTGCACTTTGATAAGACGTATTCTTATAGAAACGAGATTTTCTTATTAAGATATTATAATACCTTTCAAAATACCTTTCGAATATGGGAGAAGTATCTGGATCATGGATACTTAGAGATAAGGAAAGGTTTGGAGGGTTTCCTTTGTATTCTAAATTTCAAAAAACAGGAAATGTTTTCCATGAACAGTCACACTATCTGAAGTTTCGGAAATTGATCTTCATTTTAATATGCTTTTCCGTAGCTATAGTGTATTATCTAGTAAGACCATTCGTATTCTTTAAGTTCTATGATAAGCTTACTGTAAAGGATATGGAATGGGCTCAGTCTTCTCCATTGTTTACCGCTCCATATATTGGCAAATCCTATTTTCCTATAGAATTCTATGATGATGCCACTGATCAAAAGTTAAACATTGAGGAGTCAATTGAGGACGAAATACTCTTTAAACGCTTAGATGGTATATTTGATCCCAGGTTACTCCCAGCATTATGGATTTTTGCTATTTCAAACGAACTAAAATTTAACACTTTAGATCCTAAGTTTTCATTACCGTTTAGTTGGTCAAGTTGGTTAGACTTAGAAGGGCGGCTAGATCAAAGCAACTTAAAGCATCATACCAGTTATCTTACTTGTGAGAGTACCCAAAGCTCCTTCAAGGGAAAATGTTCAAGCCTGATTCAAAATTGTAACAATCTCCAACAAGAATCAGATAAAAACTCGAAGATAGGCATGAGCGATACTATTGATGTCCCTATGACTGAGAATTCAAGAAGAGTTGTTGGTTCTAATCATCTTTTGAGCTCTGCTACCTTTCCAGATAGACTTTGTTTCCTTGGGATCGGCCCAGGTCAGACTGGAGTAATTGTTCCTACTGTATCAACAACCAATGAAGATCCATATGACAAAAATGATTTGAGACACCTTACGAATATGTATTTAGGATCCTATAATAATAGTGAAGAAATCTCTCAGAAGGAGTCTAAAAAATATGTCTGTCTTTTAGATGAAATTCAGAAACTACAATCTATCTGGGACTCCTTTCAATTCAACTATTCAAACATTGAGGATGATCTTTTGAACTATGACATATTCAGAATAATCAATAAGAATAAGCGGAATGAGTTGATATTAAAGGAATCAGATTTCATTTTAAATGTTGAAGATTACATATCATCTTTAGAAACTAAAGTATCCGATTCTTATCAGAAGTCGGTAGTCAATGATTTTGATAAAAGATTGTTGCTGCTTTTACATTCAGGAAAAAATCAGGACAAATTCCCTAAGTATTTCCATGAAGCTCTAGTCCATGGAACTAGTAAAGGTAGTCATTTTGATTGGAGATTTTTCAAACGTATTAAATATTCCGAATATGAAAGAAAGGCCATTCTTCACAGGTTGGCCAGGGCATGGCTAAGATTTGCGGAAACTGTTGGTCTTAAAACATTTATTGCCCATGGTTCTATGTTGGGATGGTACTGGAATGGAATGAGCTTACCGTGGGATCAAGATATGGATGTTCAGATCACAATGGAGTCACTTGTCCACTTGGCAAGAAACTACAACCAAACTCTCGTAGTAGATTTGAATCTGGACAACACGGATTTCAATCTAGGTGTTGGTTCCTATTTCATTGATGTGAGTTCCAGCTTCTTTAGCAGAACAAAGGGTGATGGCTCCAATACTATAGATGCTCGTTTTATTGATACTGATACAGGTTTTTATGTAGATATAACTGCCTTGGCACTTACTGATAGTGCAAAAAATATAACTCTGAAAGATAAGGAGTTCAAAGAATTTGCTCAGGTATTGGATGCAGAGTTCATTACAAAGGATCTTTCTTACACAGTGAGAAAGGAGGATCTTCATGAAGATCTAATAAGCAGACTTGGCGATTTGTGGAGTACTAACAGCCTATACAATTGTAAGAACAATCATTTCTACTCATTAGTTGAATTATCACCTTTGGTACCTACTTTGTTCGAAGGCACTAGAGCATTAGTACCTAAAGGATATGAAGCCATACTAAAGAGAGAGTATAAAAGTAGTACACTTCTTAAAAGCTATCATGGCTTTACGTTCAGACCCGTTTTGGGGAATTGGGTTCCAAGTAAAATCTGTAAAAAAGATTCAATCGGTAATAACTGCAACCATGAGGAGACACTCTTGGAAGCAAAGTTCACAAAGCCCTTAGTCATGCATCATAAGAAACAAATTCATTACAAGGGGCAGGTATCTGATAGGGATTTAAAGCCCATTAGAGTTGATCCTTGGATAATTAATAGAATGAAGTTAATTCAAAAGTTACTTTAGTTATATGCTTGAATAAAATATTATTAATGTATAAATGCAATATCATTACGGTTCAATACCTTCCTCGTATTCCTTCTTCCTTGCATCCCTACCTCCTTCGCGTATCCCAAGTCTCATTCTATTTGGGGGCCAAACTATTCCTACCACCTTCCCTACAACTAAAGCTTGGCTAACTGGCCCAAATGTATTCGAGTCAATTGAATGGAATGAGTTGTCACCTTCTAGCCAGAAGTGGTTACGGGGCACTCTTGCCTCAGGTTTTGGATAAGGAGGCTGCTTGGCCAGGATTGTCTCCCCTTGCAAACCAACTACTCTCTTAGTTATTAATTTCTCGGGATCTGAAGGTGATGGTATCATTACAACATCTCCTCTACTAATTGAATTAGGCTTCTTTAGTCCAAATTTCTGTACCAATGCAATATCGTTTGTTGTGGATTCTAATCCTGGATTAAATGTAGGTGACATTGAAAAACCTTCTATCTGACAAGGTTGATAAACATGATTTACAAAGACATATACCACAGGTAACCAAGTAACTGTCAAAAACGCTGTTCGTACTCCAGCTGGCACCTTTATGTATCCAGCCATATTGGTACAAATAAAGTTGATGCCACCAATTCCTAAAGTCGTATGCTTTCTTGGTTTATAAGTTCTTGCATCTATTAAATTTTGTTTGTCACTTTAAGCGATAATATCGAGATGAGTCTTTCAATCTGAATCATTTTTCAATTTTGAAGTATACAAAGATTAAAGAGGATAGAAATATATTATAAATAATGGCAAGCCAGAAAAGTGGATTACTCGATCAGATTTTGCTAGAAGACATTGCCCGTCACTGTCCCCAGCAGTTTTTAGCATTTCATCAATGTATGACAAAACCTGAAGAAGATCCAAATTCTTGTGCTACAGAGCAATTTCACCTTGCAGGCTGTATAAAAGCATCCGTTCCTTCATTTCAAAAGATACAAGGAGTTTGTGCTGGTAAATTACAGGCATATGAAGCATGTTTAAAGACTAACAACAATGATACTCAAAGATGCACTGCTGATCTCCAAAGCTTAAGGGACTGTGCTTTTAATAGCATTGACAAATAAGTTTACTTAAGAATGAATATTGAATAAATTATTCATATAGATTGCATTAGTATATAGTTATAATGACACATATAGATTGTTTTACTTTTAAGCCTTTAAGTACTTTGATGGAATATTTCTTTGTCTAGCCTCTGACCAAAATTTATTGGTGAGCTTTCTAATCTCTGGTGATGCTTTATGACTTTCTTCCACTTCATGATCGTGGTGTAATAGTTCATGTTCAATATCCTCGGCATGCTTTATAAGAACATTCGGATCACTGTCTTTATGATATTCATTCCAGTGATGTTCTTCGTATTCAGCTTCAAAATCCATATGGTGACCTGGACCATATCCAAAATCAGGGAGTTCTTTTCCAGATGCAATGAAATCCTTCCATTCCTCCAAAGATATTTCGCCATTCTGACCTTTGTCCATCAATTTAAGGATAGTGCTTACAACTTCATCTTTCTTTTGATCAGTGATTGCTTGCTCGGAAGAATGTTCACCCATTCCAGATCCATCTCCTACAGACTCTCTAAGTAATCCGTAAATATTGAGAATATCCTTACGAGACCACGTACCCTTATCTTGCAAGTCGTGAAGTTTGAAAAACGAATCAGTGTCCCAAGAGTCCAGTTGATGTTCTTCGATCATATGCCAATTCTGCCAACTCAAACCTTCAGGTTTTTGCTTTACCTCATCATTAGAACCATGTGCAAACACACCTACTATGAGAGAAGATAATAATAGGAAATTACAACGCATGATCAGTACTATCAGATATTGTAAACACTTAATCGCTGTTTCGAAAATTCTAATGAGCCTTTTCCTGTATTAATATAATTACTTGAAATAGCGCTATCAGAAGAACACTAATTAATTGCCAAAGTATTCAATGCTTTCATAGTTCATTCTTGAGTTGTAATTGATATCAATAATGATTCACTGATCTAATAACAAGCACATTGAATAATATACTTTGGTGTA
Source organism: Priceomyces castillae (assembly GCA_030574375.1). Lineage (NCBI taxonomy): Eukaryota > Fungi > Ascomycota > Pichiomycetes > Serinales > Debaryomycetaceae > Priceomyces > Priceomyces castillae. The sequence goes on from JAJMEX010000009.1 coordinate 302,335, forward strand.
TTACCAAAGAAAGCTTCTTCCTAGCCTTTTCAATATGATCACCTGTATATAAAGAAGTTCCCCGTACTAATATCAACTTTGAGGTGATTTTGATTGAGAAGAAAGATAGTAACAAGTCCAGAGTTTGCACATATCATAAACTGTATACGGGGTATCTACAAATGATCAATACCAACTTAGTAAAAGGTGAAAAATCCAGAGTTGGAAGAGAAAACCAACGTTACAATCCTGAATCTGGTGCCAGAATGATCGCAGGTTGCGTTTGTTTGGACTCTTCTAAGCTGAAAGTAATAATGATTCTGTCAAGTCAGCACAAGGGTCGATGGGTTTTTCCCAAGGGAGGAATTGAATTGGATGAGGGTGATGATTTTGTTGTAAGTGCTCTTAGAGAAACCTGGGAAGAGGCCGGGGTCGAAGGAAAGATTTTAGATAAATTACCAGTTGTTCTCGATTCACGGAAATCTGCACCAATACTCAAGCCTGGAGAAGACTTCGATCCACTGAAACTCATTCCTAAGTCAGAATTTCATTTCTACGAGTTAATAGTGGCCGACTTAAGCTCAAATTGGCCAGAAAAGGATCAAAGAGAAAGAAGATGGTGTACATATTCAGAAGCTAAGCATGAGTTAATAAAAGCAAAAAGGCCTGAATTAGTTCAAGTACTTGACCTGTCTTGTATAATTAAAGACATTCCTGAGGGGGACGAAACTTACTAATATATTCTACGTATATTAAGGTAATGTGTGTACTTATGTTGTATAATAGTCATCAATGAATATTTTATTTGAATAATCCTCCCATGAGATTTGCCAACATATTTTGGCCACCTTGAGGGTTTCCTAATTTCAAACTGAAATAGAACCTACCCAAGTAGTCAACTGAACTAATCAATTCATATTTTTTGAGTTGGGAGTTATACTGATTGTATAATTTCATGAATTTTTGTCCAGAATTTTCTTTGGTCAATGTCAATTCTAACAATTGGAAAAAGTTGATTAAGCTAAAAGACGTGTTTTCATAAAAGTAAATTGTTTCACCTCCTTGTTCAATTACTTCATAAGATGGGAAATCTGCAGTGAGACTTTTCATAAACACGTTGATGGATTCTTTAACTAGTTGTATGTTTTTCAAATAGGCATAGTTGATCACTGCTCTACCTAAGAACAGACCTGGGTCAATGCTATCAGATTTAGCAGATTTAAACCACTCATACAAGAAACCAACATACTGCGGCAATGATTCTGGAGTTCCCAATATTAAATGAAATTCAGCCAATAAAAAAAGCTTTTGACGTTCTTCGTCAGTAGAGCTTTCACTTTCTTTCACACTGTTCAAGAACTTGACACCAAAGGCATGGTATAAATCAGGGTCACCAAATTTAGAAGTGTTACCCTTTTGTGACCATGCGATGCTTTGTTTTGAGAGATCTGCCAAATTTGATTCATTATCAGGAAGATAATTTATTAGTTCGATCAATTTCAATTTGTACTCTTTGTTATCTTTGTTATCATTTACGATATTAGCTTCATTATAAATCTGTATTAAATAGCTTATAAGATCACTAGCAGATGCTGATTCTTTCTTTGCGGCGAGTTCTGAAGATCCTTGGTATAAAAGATCAATAGCATCATTATATTGTCCAGCCTTTACGTATCTATTAGTGATTGTTCTCAAGGTTTGATGTGCCTCATAATACGCCCCTGATTCGATTTTGGACTTGAATCTAAGAATTGTCTTTTCAAGCTTAGCGTTTGACATTATTTATTACTTGATTTGGTTTACTTGGAGGTATAGTTTAAAATGTGAGCCTCTTCATTTTTTAATATAGTTGAATTTTCTTGTGTCCAGGTACACACTTTAATACATTAAACCCAATTCTATCTTAACCTCCTTTAAAGCTTTATCAGGATTGTTTATAGATGACCAAAGGATAGTGTTTGGATACCTGCTTAGGACTGACGTGGCTGTTCTTGTTAGCAAGTTTCCACTAATTGTGTTGTTCATGACGATAAATAGTGGTCGGCCGTTCCTAAGTGACAAGTTTTTTGATTGAAATTGCATGAGCCAAGAATCTAGTCTAATAGAAGAAATGTTGTCAATTAGTAGTAATTTCAAGTTTGGAAATGCATAATTTAACTTATAGTTAAATCCTTTGTTGAATATGAGTGCAAAATCAAGTTTGCTGCATTCAATAGATTGTAAAGAGCAAGCTGCTAAAGATAAGATTTTGTAGATTAGTTCTCCGAATTTCACAATATGCTGCTTTTTGAATTTAATCATTCGTTCGAAGCTTTTGACCAGACCTATGTCGAAATAACTTTCAACAAAATCATCATAATTCCCAGGCATATTAAATTGCGCAAGTAAAAAGAAGCTGTGAATTTTTGATTTCATCATTGGTTTTGATAAAACTATTTTGAAATTCTTAAGATTGAAGTTAAACCTCTTAAGTCCATCTATTATGTCAATTTGCCTGTTAATTTTACTGAGTGTTTCCTTCTTTGAATTACTTTTATAGGAAATTAGCGTAGATCTTGCATCTAGGTTATACTGGAAACTCTCTAGTGTATCTGGAGCATTTATTAAATATTTTAGAATGTCACCTGAGTCCGATAGAATATTTAATACTCTCAATGATCTAAATCCCGGTAAAACAGCTAGTAATAAGTCATCAAATGTCGATCTTTTGATAAATAGTTGGGTTATGTGCTTTAGGCGTATAGGCTGGTCTATGATATTCACTACTTTAATTCTTTCTTGAATTGAGGAGCTAGCCCCTAAGAACTTAAGATTTTCGGTTTTTAGAAATCCATTTGTATTGCAGTAGCCTGCCTTATACTCATTTACTATTGTAATGGGCTTCAACACATATATCATGTAGTGGAAGCCGTTGTAAAACTGTTTGCATGTGTAGAGAACAGATAATAAATCATGAAATGACAAACTTCCTTCCTTCAGTTGAGTATCACCGATAAATACATAATATAATATTCTACTTAATATCTCATGGGGTAATCGGAGTAGGGGACTGGTATTGGTGTCATCTAGAGGCGTTTTCTTTAGACAATCTTCGTTGCATCTAAATTTTGCAGCATTCGCTGATTGATTTTCATCTAAGTTAATGTTCAGCTTTTTCTTTAGCCACATAGAATATTTGTAAGCTAAAATAGAAACAATAGTCCTTCAAGTTGGTGAGTTCGCCTTTTACTCACTTTCTTCACTTGTCACCTATTTGTGGTTGGGACCTTCTATCCATGTAGTTAACAATTATTATATACAGTATTTTGTCAATGCTCGATTCTTCATTGGAGTCTTCGGGCAGAATAGGAAGAAAACAATTTAGAACAGTCTTTTGATAGTCTTCAAATTAAATCATTCGATACCAACAGATAGACATTACTAGAATATCATGAGGCTCTCTTTGAGATTGTTCAAGCATACACCTCTCATAAAATTCGTGGGTGGACCTCATGTAGCTCCAAGTAAGTACAAGGAAGAAATTCTGGGGATAGCATAAAGCTTCAAGAAGCAAAAATACTAACAAATATCAGAGGAGTTGTCGCATGTAACTAAGCAACATCCTATGGCCCCTGATGGTCTTTTACCTGGTCGCAGAACTTCTGGGGGATCAGCTTCAGGATCGTACTTAAACTTAAATCCAATTGAGCCAAAAGAAGGTGAATACTTTTCTAGATCAGAGTTGCCAGCAAGGTTCAGATACAAGCCAATTAAAGATATTGAAATAGAAAATGTCGACCAGGGAGGTGCTGAATTTGTTTATTAATCATAATACTTTGAATAAACTTAATTCAGTCCAATTTTTAAACTACGTTTATCAAAATTCTACAAGTGGAGTAATTGTGATTTTATGAGTTCGATAGAATGGTGCCTTCATAATTTGCAGTATCATCTAGATGTACCGTCTGAGCTAATTGTTATTACATCCACTAACTAAACTTACATTATCTACTATTCATATTTATATTTACTTATTCTATGAAAAGATACGCAATACTATTAGAAATAGCAGTAGTAGACTATTTAAATCATCTAAACAACATAGTCTCAAGACCAATTAGATAACATATAACAAATTTGTAGAATTATAGGTTCTGTTCATAGGAGCACATTATTAACATGTATATCTTGATTATGTAATCTGTATTTTTGTGAGTATTCGCCACTCTCAGTATCAAACTGGGAGAATACAAGTTTTACGTTTAAAACTTAAGTCTATATAACGACAACTATATCTAGAATTGGTACTAGGTTCATTTTCATTAATTGAGTTCATATAACGGTGACTTGTGAACTATAATTAATCGCAAAATCTCAATATATTAAACTATGAATCACGAACCTACCGCTTGGGGTAGACCAAGTAATGAAACTTACGGGCAATATAACCATCAAATAGCCAATGCATCTCTCCTTTCAGAAGAGTCTAATAAATCAGACTTCCCTAGAATGAATACACAGCAGCCAATTATTACTGGTACGTCTGTTATTGCTGCTAAATTCAAGGATGGCATTATTATGGCAGCTGATAACTTAGGTTCCTATGGCTCTCTTTTAAGATTCAATAACATCGAAAGATTGATTAGAATTGGATCTGAAACAATTGTTGGTATATCCGGTGACATATCTGACTTGCAACAAATTGAGAGAATTTTAGATGAATTGGAGACGGAAGAAGAAGTTTATGATAGCGACGGAGGCCACAACTTAAGAGCTCCCCATGTTCACGAATACCTCACTAAAGTCATGTACCACAGAAGGTCTAAAATGAACCCCTTGTGGAATTCGATAATTGTGGGAGGTTTTAATGATGATGGTAGTCCTTTTTTAAAGTATATTGATCTCTTGGGCTCAACATATGGCTCTTCGACTATATCAACTGGGTTCGGAAGCTATCTTGCTATTCCACTTTTAAGAAAGTTGATTCCAAGTGATGAAGATTATATTAAGGTTACTGAGGAAGAAGCCAGAAAAACTATATTAGATTGCTTGAGGGTCTTATTTTACAGAGACGCGAGATCTTCCGACAAATTCTCATTGGTCACCATTAAAACTGGTGAACCTCTCAAATTTGAAAAGGAATTGAAGGTAGAGGACCAGAGTTGGAGATTTGCAAAAGATATTAGAGGTTATGGTAGTAAACAATTGTAAGCAATTGTAGTGTTAAGAATAGATTTCTGATTATATAAACATTTATTCATTTAATGCGTACGTCATAATTTCAGCTCGTTTAATATTTCCCGACACAATGCCTAGGAACAGATAATACGGTAAGATAAGAATTTTGACCGGGGTTTGTGTCATTTCAAGATAGCTATAGTGCTCCACTCGCTTGAAATATTACGTATAATTATTAAATAATTTTGTAATCTAAACCTCGAGAGTGTTCATACATCGTTGGAACAATAAAAGGCTTTCATTAATGAATTAATGGGTCGATAAGTAAATGGGTTTCGAAATAACTTTTTTAGGGTCATCAGGGGGTCCAATTGAAGGGTCCACCTGTTCAATATTATTAAAGCCGTCCAACACGTCATACCACGAGATTCTTCTGAAGGGAATGCGAGGACAGCTACTATTCATTGATGCGGGCTCGGGATTAACATCACTATGTGAGATCGTGAAGAATGAGGTGAGCTTGAAAACTCCAACAAGCAAAGTGCTCAGCCTATACAATGATTCTTTGCCGGTACAGAGTTACATCAATACTGACATAACTATACCCTTCCTGTCACTATCTCTGAAAATCGCGGCTATAAAGCATTCTCAAGATATAATGAGACTTGCTGATACGTATCTCATTACCCATCCTCATATGGACCACATTTGTGGCCTCGTTGTCAATTCTGCGGGGTTTACATCATTAAGAAACGTATATGGGTCTCGCTTCACTATAGAGGCTTTGAAAAAAAACATATTCAACGGAGTGATCTGGCCAGATCTTACGAACTTCCTGGTCTTAAACCTTGTCAGTAAAGAGTTTAGAAAACCATTTTTGATCAATGACTTTACAGTCCTAATGTTCGAGCTATCTCACGGAATACTGCCCACGGAAAATTGTACTAGATATACTAGCTCGGCATTCTTGATTGAACAAAACTCTACAAATGAATACCTACTTGTCTTCGGTGACTTCGAGAGTGATGTAACGTCACAGGAGTCTAATAACTTAAATTTGTGGGAGCATATAGCGCCGTTGATTATACGGCCTGATAATCCTCTACGGGCTATTATATTAGAATGTTCAATGTCTTTGACTCACCCAGATAACTTATATGGGCATATGACCCCTGAGCATGTCATGTCTGAGCTTGAGATATTACATAAACAATGCTCAAAGTTGGACACCTTAAATTCTAGACCATTGGAAGGCTTAAATGTCATTATTAACCATGTTAAAGAACCTAGTGAAAACCCATTCGAACCTAGGCAAGTAGTGTTACGTGAATTGAATGAAATAAATGAACGTATGGGACTTGGTTTAAACTTCTCAATTGCACTAAGTGGTGTATCTCTAATTATTTAGAAATACACTCTTCTGTATATACATAAGTATACACTAAGTTTTTGCATTATAATTTGAAGTCAATTTATTGTTTAAAAACTTTTATATAAATGGCTCTAATTGCTTATATTGTATATATAGTAAGAGGCCGGTGAAACACCAATAAAATTTTCTTGTATTCATATTAGCTGTTTCGTAGATATCCTAATTTACCAAGTAATTGTCAGTACTGACATTGAAATGTAAATCGAATGGAAGTGAATCTTCAGACTCGTTACTTTGAACATCTATGATTTGAACCTTTCCTAAAGAAACATCACGTTCATTAGCACTTGTGCTAGTTAAATCGAATTGGACTTCAAGAGGGAACAAAGAATCTTCATCGCTAACTGGAATAGTAAATTCGAAGGATCCTTGTGATGCGTCGATAGAAACTTCTGGTATGTTGAACTCCACACCATCTTCTGTGACTTCATATGATACATCAGAGTCGCTAGTCAACTCAACGCCGTGAGAGGCAACTGGGACTATGATCTTTAAGTCTTTGATTAAAGGTTCACCTGTGTACTTAGCTTCATTAATTTCCAAGAATTCTGAGGTTAATTCATATTCCAATGTTACAGAACCAATGCCATTGTCAACATTAACCCATGCAGTTATTAAAATAGGTAAGAAGTCCGTTTCATCAGCTTTTCCAACGCCTCTCCATCTTAAAACTCCTAAAGCTTGATCATTTGAAGGAAATGATTTAGACTTATCTTTAAGCCCGATTATACTTTGAGAAGTAAATAAGTTACGATCAACATTAGGGTGAGTCTTATATTGAACACTTGGAGATTTGTCAATTGCTTTCAATAAAATCTTAGAATTGGATAATTCCTTGTTGTTAATTCTGAGTTGTAAATCACCCTTTATTTCAGATTGAATGACTGAGCCTTCACGACTCAATTGGGCAGAAACCTTTTCATTAACAGTGATTAATATTCCATTATTGAGAAGTTTTGGTTGGGATGAGGGAACTGGTGATGCACTTTGAGAAACCCTTTGAATTGGTTGAGAAGGCTGGGGAGTAGCGACATTGCTTGAGCTAGCGGTTGGAATATTGTTATTTCCATGGTGAAAGCTTACATCATTTGAACTAAGCAAAGGTTGTGTATGTTCTGTAACTTTAGGTGCCTTCTTACCAAGCTGTAAACCTCCTCCTCTTGGGCCCAATGGCCTTGAAGATAACGATGAATGTGCAGCTGGTTTAGATTCTTCAATGACAGGCGATGGCTGGTAGCTTGGTTGATATGATTGAGTTAACTGGCTTTGGTAAGATTCGTAGCCAAGTGAAGAATTTGAGGCTGCCATTTGATCTTGTATCTTTTTGGCCAATTCCTTTCTTTGGATCTCTTTAGCTCTCCTCTTTCTTTCTTCTGTGGCTTCTAACTCTTTATTCTTTTCAATGATTTCTTGGATTTTTTCTTCATGGGAATCCATTTCTAAGAATGTTTGGACTTGAGACAATGTCAAATTCTCCTTAAAGCCCAAATTAATGATTTCATCGAACGCACTCAATATCTCAAACGCACTATCAAATATTTCTCTCTCGTCTATAGATCTTAACATATTGCTTACAGTCGAAGCAAATAAATGTAAAGTATCGATATCTTGTAAAATATTCGATGTTTTGTTCGTTAAAAGGACAATGTAGAATTCTTCTAAAGGCTGGTAAACATACCTAACACTTTCATTTTCAACTGTAGTATGTTGAGAGCTTGAGTTCGATATTAAACTAGGAAAATCAGACAATAAAGCAGTAATTTTATCTCTTTGCAAGTCTCTGAATTGTCTCGATAATAATGGCTTTCCACCACGAGTACATATCGATGCAGCTAACACAACCATTATTTACGACCTTCTTTATAATATAGTGGAGGTAAGCAATATATTAAGCAATTGCAATCCGGTACTGAAGAATATAAATGCTTGATTCAATATATCAATTGATCAATCAAAGGAAAACATTCAATACATTGATTCGTGTCAAATAAAATCTCTCCCGTTCGCGGTAGTGTGCGACGCCCGAAATTGATGGTTCCAAAAAATTAGTGTAGTAAATAAAGTTGAATCAAGATCCGCTAAGGACAATTAGCTTCAAAGTGATAAATTTCTGATTAATTATATGAAACCTCTATGCTACTATAGTGTAGACTTATATAATTTGCAAATTAGGAAGTCAAAAAAGCTTTTATGGCTCTCACAAATAAAAACGATAAAGCAAAGAGTGAAAAAAAAAAAAAAGAAAGGAATTGACACGGACAGGAATTGAACCTGCAACCCTTCGATCTGGAGTCGAAAGCTCTACCATTGAGCCACCGCATCACCCTTGAAAAATAATTGTGTACTAAGTGTACTTGCGAGTAATATACAATGAAATCTTAAGATCTATAACTGCATCGTCTTACTTCAGGAATAAGGATGAATTTACTACATTCCCCTTGTTTGAAAGAGAATACACTGTTTCTTGGATTTTTCAACGTCAAATTGTGCCATTGATTAATGAAGCATAATTTAAGCTTATATCTATGAGCTTATATTGTAATGACATATCCCTAAGGTTTTTGTTATTACTAGAAATGTTTTGAGTGAGTGACATGTCATGTTCGGTTTCTCATGACATATTGCTCTTGTTGTATTATTTATTGTAGAGAATTTTATAGTTTTCTAAATCCATTCTCGATCAATACCGAGTTTTGGAATTTAATCGCTAACAAAAAAGAACGAAAACATTCACAGGTTCTATTGAATAACAAAGGTATCACAATGCGATCTATAAAACGAATTTGTACCATAAGATCCATAAACATTTCCCTGGGTTCCATAATTCCTGAGAGCGTAAGGTCAGGGCAATCACCTGAAGCAAACAATATAAAAGACATCGGCACAATACAAAATGAACCAGTTTTAGAAACAACAGTATTTAAAGCATTGGGGCTGCCCCCCTCTATTTTGTCAATAAATTCACCTCCATCTGTTCCTATTTATATTAGAAGAGGCTCATTATTGTCTATTTATGGGTATAGGCTGTCATCAACACCAAATATTTCGTCATCATTGGAAATTATCGATCCATTCAAACGTTATATATATGGAAATATCGCTTCCAGTTATCAAAAGTTGATATCTGTTTCACCATTTTCCATCCTAGTCTCTTCAATTCCAAGGAAGCTTTCAATATTTAAAACTCCCCAAGATAAATCATTCGCTTCATTGCATTTAAATGGACTCAGAGATTGGGCGGTATTAAATAAAGATGCGTTGCAAGCATATGCTGGAAACTCCTTACACGTTGATTTATTTAGGTTACCTCGAACTATATCTTCACATTTGGCAAAGTCTATGAAAATTTCAACGAAAACTTCGACGGGATTATTTAAATGGAATCACTCGGGGTATACTTTATTACGCGGTAGGGGAGATGTTGGCATAGTAGGAAGTGGATCAATATATCATATTGATGTATCTGAGAATCAAGAGATAATTATCAGTAGAAAAAACTTGCTTGCTGTGGAGGTCAACGGCCCTCTTGATTTACTGAACTGTGTTATTGCACATTCGTCTGTTGGTGAAAAAACAGAACCTGAGCTTAAGTCTGTCCCTAAAAGAGAATCAAGCCAAGGAACGAACACATTTCTCTCATATTGGAATTTAACTAAACGCTACACATTAAGGTTTTTAAGCAAAGCAGTCACATCGGTACGTAAGCTTGCTTTGGAAGAGGGAGACTATGTTAAGGTTTTGGGTCCACGAAGCTTACTTTTACAATCCAGTGCATCGAATGTGTACTCCCTAAATTCGTCATCGCTTAGGTTTAATGGAGCAACTAAGAGTGAAAACTCATCTTCAGACTATTTGAGTTATGTCACAATTGCTAATGGAAAAAACCCTACTTTTGAAAGTACTCCAAATTTTAACGAAACAGTGCGTAAATTAGAAAAAAAGTAGATCTACAATTTTAAAATAGTATAATAAAATAGTCTAATAATACACCTACTGATCTAAGTTAGTGCAATGCTATATGTTCATAAAATGGTCATTCCCATAATTGGGTTCTCTTCTCTGTTATCACTTCTTCACTAGTTCTTTTTATCCTGCATGTTTTGATGATCGGTCTGGCATTTTCTTACCATGGTATCAATTTGGCTCGGGCCTGGTAGGGGATAAGGCTGCAGCGACATGATTGGTGGTAGCTGAACTTTGTATGTATCCCTTAATGATTGGTTATGAATACTCGTTACCAAAGATGGCAACTTTAGTTGTTGCTCTTTGTTGGAATGTGTTTCTCCTCTTAGTTCTTTATCATGTTGCTGAACATTTGAAGTACTCAATTTATCATAACTAATTGATACTTGAGCTTGATAGAGTTGAGATTGTGTCGGATACGAATAGTATCGTGACTTAGATGATATCTCTCGTTCTGATTTCTCGTTGTTATCGATATCAAAAGGTTTGAGACCCTCATCATTAACTTGATTGATAAACTCTCCATTCGAGCTCTTTTTCATACAAGTGCCTGCACTAGTATTACCAGATGATTTCAGAGAAACTTTCATGCTATAGTCCCCATTACTGCTAAAAATGTTTGACGAAAGGTGACTAGGTGACCCGTGTGAATACGAGGTAGTATCAGAGCTATACTTAGAAGATGGATTCAGACTAGAGACTTCTGATCCATAGCTCGAGTCCTGTACTGAAATAGTTGAAGCATTAGACTTTATAAGTGATTCCGAAGACCCCTCTTTTATATCACCAAAGTTATTTGATTCTGGTGAAGATGGCTCTTTTGAATCAGAATCAACATCCATGGAATTCTCGTTTTCTCCGTCATCATAACTTCTTTTTGAGTCAAGAGGCATAGCAGCTGATGGCTTCAACACATGCGCAAATAAATGATTGGAATGTTCGATATTTGTATGATTCGAACTTTGGGCATTAGTTTTCCTTTTCAAAACTTTCAATCTCTCATAAGGTAGAAACTTCTCACCAACAACATTGTCTGACGTTAATGCCATGTCAGAAATTGCTTGCCCACCCTTGGACTTGTCGCCACCATCAAAGTCATTCTTACTATTACTAGCCTCGCTAGAATGTTGAGGGTCATTATTTGTGGCTGGTGGGTAGAATGGTTGCGAAAGACCTTTGGTAGAAATATCCTCAGAAATCAAGTTTGCAGAATATTTCGACATAACTTTATTGATTGCATCATAAAGTGAATCCCACCTGAACACTTTTAAATCCTTCTCAATATTCCTAGGCCTTGGATCTTCCATGCTCATTAAAGATAAAAAAAACCTTCGACATTCTTTACTCGATCTCGACACCGTAAAAGGTTTCAATGATTGCAAATTACGTCTAATCCTGTTTTTCTCCTCTATAGAAAAACTCTCTTGAACCAAATATTCTAATATCAAAATTATATCAACAGATGTAACAATATGAATGTCCTTCTCCTCCCAATAAATACAAGATATAATAGGCAAATTGGGTACAAAATCTCTTTTGTCAATAGCTTCGAAGTCTATCATGTATGATGTTACCCTCTTTCTAATAAACTTAAACCTGACTAGCCTCCTCTCAAGTTTTTTCTCCTCTGCTGACCAATTCTCAGTCATGCTCATTAAATCCCTTTGCATTGATAAAGTGACTGGTCTGTTCACTAAATCATAGTTTGCTCGAATAAAGCTAGGATCAAGCGAAGAAGTTCTTGTTAACGAAGGTCTGTTGTTTCCAAAGCCATGTTGCTGTAACAGATGCTGTTGGTATTGATGCTGAAGATGATGTTGTTGCTGATCTCGAAATTTCTGATAGTGCTCTATCAGGCGATGCTTCTGCTGTTCTGGATGGTGGAGTTCAAAATGTGGTTGGCGAAGTTGGCTCCGTTCTAGACTCGTTTTCTTTCTTATGACTTTCTGCAACTCTTCTTTCATTGCCGAATTGTAGTGTCACTTAGTGGAACACTTCCCTTCCACTGGGTTAAGCTGGGCTATATCCTACAGTCTAAACTTCTTTGAATGCCTTCACTGTTGACTTCCTCAGGCTCGTAGTTGTAGCTTTATTCGTTCCTTTGTTCTTGGGAGAGCCCACTTACGTAGTCTAAGAATTGTGTCTCAGTCTCGTGAGTCCTAGTGTGCTTTTGAATCAACTTCCTGTACACTTATCCTTTAAAGTTTGATTTCAACTACTAGTTGAAGTATCTCCTGCTATGAAGAAATACGAACCAGACAAGTTTACTTTCCACAAATATTATCGTGGCGATCCGTCTACTTTTCAGTAGTTAAAGTGTCTGCATTTTGTCATTTGCCACTACATAATTGCTATTTACTACTAAAAAAATGATCTTCGCCACGATCAGCCTCAAACAATTGAACCTTTTTAACCGTATTTCCTTAATCCGGAGCTACAAACTAGAAGCAATCGGAGATTACATTACAGTAGTCAACACACGACGTGAATCAGCATTGAGACATGGCGCACGGTCAACAAAGTGAGACAATCATCCTAGATACAATTGCAGGTTGGGAACAACATCTATGTAAATTTTCTCCAAATCTTCTCCAAATCTTCTACGACTTGTTATAGGCTTTGGGGAGAGTGTGAAGACATGGGAATGTCGATTAGCCACTTTTCCTCATCACTAGCCTCAATCCGGTCAGATTGCAGTAGTATGAAGTCATTGATATTATGTTCATATTATATGCAGTATATGATATATTATCGCCTAAATAAACTAAGTAGTGCAACAATAAAAAAGCTCATTATTTTAACCATGTAAATTCTTGCTATATGAGTGTTTTGTCTTGTGGAAGTAAGCTTTACACGGTTATTGTATTTATTTGTAGGTTATGATGTCAACAATCATGCTGATAATACTCACGAGCACTTCTACACCAACCAAGAGCACCACCACAAATTCAAGGTTCTCTTCGTGAGAATGCCCCAATTGTTCTTTGAGCATCTGCAAAAGATCTGAAATAACTTCAAGACGCTGGTTCAACAACTCAACACGTTGATTTATTTCTAAATATCCCCTTGTAGCTTGATAAATTGGTTCTAAATGAGGCTCTGCCCACATCAATTCTGGAGAATCGAGAACCGAGCCGTGTAAATTAATATTGATACGCAAGATAAAGAGCTCTCCGATTGACTTCATAATTTCGTCTCTGTTCATCTCAACCTTACCCGTGTGGGCCACCTGGTGAGGTATATCTTGCGTATCTTCGATAGTGTTATCAACAAGTTCTTCGAACAACGATATTTTCACTGACTGTGAAAGTGCGTGGGATATTGAAAGCTTTAACATATAGTTATTGTCATCTCTTAACGAAATAAAGTCATTATATATACGTGGTTGATAGGAAGTTGTGATATAGTAATTGAATTCTTCAATCTGCACATCCTCAGGAGAGAGTTTCTCGCTTTCAAACTTAGCTAAATCCTCTAGAAAAGCAGACTCTTCCTTTAATGTATAACCCCACATGACAATAACACCATATTCAAAAATAAATAAATCGCTCTTTCTTCCAATGTCGATCTCACCACCTTCATCGGCTAACCTTATGAGTTTGTGTTGGTTCTCCTGTTCTCCTCTCCAATCCTTGTAAGTGAATGGTGTGTAAAGACACTCATCAAATAGTTTTGGGCTCGTATTATGTATCCTTTTTCTATCTTTCATCCATCTTAATAAATCCTTCATCCTATATGATCCACTGGTACAATATGCTGTAACTCTAGGCAAAAGATCTCTGTGCAGCTTACCCAATATCTCTGCATCCTTTCTGGCAGGTGTGTCCTTTATCCTTGTAACTTGTGAATATACTCCGCTACTAATTGCAACATCATCTGCTAAGTTTGGTGGATCCTCGGGCAAGAGTTTCAATTTCTGTGAAGTTCTACTAGTTCTTTGAAGTCCAATCTTGGATTGTGATATGTAGTTAGATGCTGGTTTTGTGGGTCTTTGAATAAGGGAATCAGCCTGCGTTCCACTTGCTCTGTCTTCGCCCACAACTATTGGGCTCTCTGGGAACGTTCTATTCAATAGGGGGGTCTTATCTGTATTATAATCAGCCATGTTATTGAATTGATGTTTCTATATGATACTCCTGTTAATATATGACTGTCATTCTAATATACAGTGGTCCTTTTTTTTTGGTATGGTTTGTAGCAATGGCACAAAAGATATAAGATTTTTAGAGATGAGATTAAATTTAATATCAACTTTTAAACTATATCAGGGCCCTTATAAAACTCAAGCGCGAATGAGGAAGGTTACCAAACCGAAAACAACGCAGTCATCCAAGCGTCATGCGTTTGTTTCATTTAGAGAACGGGTGGATTCTATGAAAATAGAACCCAGCTTACTGTTAACTAAAAGAGTCCATGATTATGCAGAATCATCTCATTTTTTAACGACATTGAACCATTGGAAAGAGGTCAACTTAAGTGAAAACTTTACAGAATTTTTAGATAAAGTTGAACCCTTCTGTCAAACTTTGCCTCAGATTTTACATCATCAAGGTAAGTTGTTTGATGCTTTATATGATCACATTGAAAAAAACGATACAAACTCCATCCAACCGTTGTTAGACCTCTTGGCCCAGTTTATACATGATCTTGGTTCTGATTTTATGATATTTTACCCGAGGTCATTGGATTTATTGACAAATCTTGCTTTGTCTATTAACCCCAATGACTTTCAAAACTCAAGAAATTCATCCAATGTATTAGAGTGGTGTTTCAACTGCTTAGCATTTGCATTTAAATATCTTGCAAAGTCTCTAGTGCAAGACATACTTCCTACTTTCAAGTCATTATTACCAATATTAACTTTAACAAAGAAGACTTATATTTCAAGGTTTTGTGCAGAAGCTCTTTCTTTCTTAGTTAGGAGACTTAAACCTGAAGAAGTTGAAAGAGTGGTTTTATTCTGTTTCAATGACAACATTGAATTGGTGAAGGAGAATAAGAACTATGGTGAATCCATGATAGTTTTATTTAGTGAAGCGATTAAAAACATCAAGGGTACTTTTCATTCAAAGTCAATACATATAATATCTCATATGTTGAAGGTTTCTATATCACAGGGTAATCCTGAGCTCATCTCAATTGTTTCGAATGTTCTATTGGATACTTTAAATCATGGAGACATTGATCAAAGTGGAAAAATCTACGATTTAGTATTGAAAGAGCTCACTTCCCTGTTAGAAAATGTATTGACATTGAATTCTATTCTTTCTATTAGTCAAATCTTAATAGCTATATCTTTCGCCGAGTCCGGAAAGAAAATTGCAAATTTTGCAAGCCTTGCATCGACTATTGACTCCTTAATACAGAAGTCTTCTAATGTGCCAAATGAAGAAGATAAATTCTTTAAAGACCTAATGGATTCCTTGGCCTATTTACTTTCTATCTTGTTTAGAAATGGCTCTGTACAAGAACTCACCAAAATTCACACCCATCTCTTTGAATCTATGTCTACGTTGTATGGTGGGGAGTATTTTTTAATGTTTGTTGAATCCGGGTTGGAACTCGCTAAACCTAAGCTAGTTAGCTTTGGGATTGAGAAATATATACAAAACTTCATTAATCAATCATCATCTGGTGGTGAGAAGACACAAAAGTTAGCTCTTTTTTTGGACAGGATGCTGAAGGCTGGGCATTTTGAAAGTGGAACATTTAAAATTCCCTTGCTGCTTTACACTGAGTTGATAGATTATTTAAAGCAGCCGTTTATCTCATTAAGTGACGATGTCTTACTTGAAATGTATTGGAGATTGTTACTTCTCACACATTGCTCACATCCAAGAAGTGAAGACAATCTTTTCTTGGAAGACCTTCTGAATCTTGTTTTTGATTGTGAAGAAGCCCAAACAAGTCAGGAGGTTTTGGCTTCCATTATTTTCATTTTGTCTTCTAATCCTAAGGATGAAGTTTTGGCCTCTAGAATTTTTCTGAAAGTTGTGACAAACTTGCATAGATATCGAACCTCAGTTAATTTCATCAAAGCGATGAACCTATTTATATCATCATACCCCTCAACTGAGATACTATTAACTGAAAGTCATGAATCTATCTTGGTTGAAATAATCAAGAACTTTGCTCTACCAAATCACTCTTGTCGATATGAGTCAATTCTTATTATTGAGAAGATATTTACTAGGTTGAACATTGAGATTCCGTTCATATTGTCTCAGATACATATTTTGGAGGATATTCCGTTAACAATAGCTACCGGAAGAGATATCATTTCAAGGAGTCGGAGTTTGGCCACAAGCATCAAATCCACGGCTTTATCTGTTCTTGAAGGAAACATTTTAGTTCACTATGTATATGGTCTTTTGAGTAATAGGTTCCAACCATCCTGGACAGCGGCTCTTGAGCTCTTGCCGTTGATAGCTGAAACATACTCCGAAGAATTGTGGAGCTTAACTAACTTCTTTTTGAATTTGAACTACCTTTCCCAAACATCTGATCTAAATGGTGAACTTTACTGTGATAATTCATTATTAGATTGGCAATTTTTTGATGGAAAGTTAAGAGAGAATTTCAGTCATATCAACAAAGCCATACTTCAGCAATACAGAGTACCCTCTGAGTCACTAAAGAGCCTCTTGGCATCATACTCTACCTCCAACGAATACAGTGAGTTGATGCGACTTCAATCTATGGATGTTTTATCTGCGGTTCCTTCTTTTGCAGAAAATCATTCGTCACATCTTGTAGATTTGCTTTTAGGAGAAACCCTGGATGAAGATGACGCTGAACTAACTACATGGAACTTAAAGGAACGAATTAAACTAATGACTATCTTTACAAAATTCAAAAATTTGAAAAAGATTGAGAAGAGTTATGTCTTACATGAACACCTATTTTATCTTCTAAGCAGTAGAAGAGCTGAAGTGCAAAAATTGTCCTTGGATATTTTGTTTAATTGGTCTAAGTCGCCAATCAACAAATTCAGAGATAATCTAAAAAATTTACTTGATGATTCCTTGTTCAAAGATGAAATACCGAAGTTTGCTTTAAGTAACTCAGAATGTATTCTTGATTCTTCTGACATTGACCATGTTATGCCAATCGTCTTGAGGATATTATTTGGAAGAGCTCAGGGGTCAAGTAAGAGTGACAGTAAATCTGGGAAAAAGTTTGCTGCTATTAATGTATTACCTACATTTCTGCAGAGTCACATCATTGAGTTCATTCAGATAGGATCCAGCAGAACTGGCTATTTCAAATTTTTTGAGGAAGGAATAATAGAGGAAATAAATGAGCATCATCTAAGAAGGATAAGTGGTTTTGTCAATCTTCTAGGCGAGGTTTATGGTACTTTAGGACCTAATTACAAAGATGCCTTAGAGTCAACTATTCACCCATTGGTATATTCACTAATGATTTCCCAAAAAGTAGTCTCTGAAAACTCTGGAAGTGTCATCATGGACAAAAGTTCTAAAGGTATTAGACAAGGTGGTATGAGATGCTTAGCTGAATTATTTGAACTTTTAGGCGCAAATTTTACCTGGGATTCTTACATAAATTCGATATATGACTTAGTTATTAAGCCAAGATTATTGAATTTCGCAGATGAGAATTTACAGCAGCCATCATCTTTGATGAAAATGATGGTTACTTGGATTCTGTCCGCAAACACCATTAAATTTTTGTATGTTGATGACTTTGCATGTGGTAAGGCAATGACCATGTTACTTACCGAAAAACCTAAAGAATCAGTTGTAAATTGTGCTTTGGAATTTTCGTTGAAAGCCCTTGAGAGAACTGATATCAAGGATGACAACTTTTACACCTTCTTAGGTTTTTTGGTTGAAGCCTTGCTACGGGGATTACCTTCTATATTGGATGTATTCCATGATCATGAGGTGATATCCAAGGCCACTAAACTATTACTTTTACTAGTAGAAGGGAAATTCATTGATGAAGGTGATACTAAATTACTTTTAATTAGCTCCTTGACTAAAGTTTTAGATAAAAGCAGCCACTCAGACTCACTAATCAAGATCCTGATTTTGAGAGCTTTGACTGCATTGATTGACTCTGGTAGCTTTTCTTTTGATGATGTTGAGCCCCTTTATAATATTTGCTCCAAGCTTCTCAAATATAGTAAAGACCGTGGAATCCGTGATAATTTGGTTCTATTGTTCAAGAGCCTTGGAAAGGAAATATCGGAATTACTTCTTGTGTCGAACTTGCTAGATGGATTGAATGCTTATTCTGGCAAACGTATGAATGAACCCAATTTTGAATTAAGATTATCATCTTATAAATCAATAAATGAGGATCTTTACCAGAATTTGACTACGGTACAGTGGCTTCCTCTCATATACTGTTGTTTATATTTCGTTGAGGATGAAGATGAGTTGGCCATCAGATCGAACTCATCTTATACTCTTAAACGATTTGTTGATTCATTTTCGAGTAAAGAATCTAAGTCCATATCGGAGCCATTTATTCGAGTATTTCGAAATGTTGTATTACCTCAAATTAGACTTGGATTGAGGCACCCCAATGAGACAATTCAAAATGAGTACGTTGAAATACTTGCACATATAGTTCAAAACTCACAATATGTGACTGACTTTGATGACATGAAAGTGTTATTGTTCAATAATGATGATGAGGCAAGTTTTTTCAATAACATAAACCACATACAAGTGCATCGTCGTCAAAGAGCTATCAAACGTGCTAGTGAATTAAGAAATGAACTAAAGCCTTCAAATATTTCTAATTATATTTTACCTATGATAGAAAGGTATGCCGTTTGCACTGATGAAAAATTAAGAAATATTTCAAATGAAGCAATGAACGCAATAGGCCTATTACTCAGATGTATAAGCTGGAATAATTTTAAAGCCATATCAAAAAGATACATTTCTAACTTGAAAAACAAGGAAGGCAATTTGAAGGACCATGTCCAATTGATAGTTGCTGTTTCCAATGCTTTCATGGCAACCATGGAGTCTAGAAGAAATAACAATGATGATGACATTATAAAAAATATGCCTACAAGTCAACTTGAAATTGATTCTTATGTTATTAATGAGTTATTCCCTCCGATCATTAATATCCTCAAGGTCAGGAATGACGACACCATTGTTGCTCGTACTCCTTTGGCTGAAGCTTTAACTTGTTTGATAAGTGGATTTTCGGAGGATTTGATTGAATCTCAATTGCCAGCAATTTTGACCAACACTTGCCAAGTTTTGCGTTCTCGATCTGAAGAATTAAGAGATGCTGTAAGAAAAACTTTGAGCAAAATAGTTAAGTTACTCGGTGCAAAATACTTTAAGTTCATTTTGAAAGAATTGAAGTCATCTCTTTCCAGAGGATCTCAGATTCATGTTTTAAGTTTCACAGTCCATTCTTTATTGTCTTCTATTGAAGAAACATTGGTGCATGGAGATTTGGACGAAGCCGCTGGTTTACTTATCGATATTATAATGGAGGATATATTTGGTGCAGCTGGTCAAGAGAAAGATGCTGAAGGGTACCATAGCAAGATGAAAGAAGTTAAACATAAGAAAAGTTTTGATTCCGGAGAGATTCTTACATCAAATATATCACTTTCTTCATTTTATCTATTAACAAACCCTGTGAAACTATTATTGCAGGAGACTATATCATTGAAAATTCAAAACAAATTAGATGAATTGCTCAGAAGATTTGCTTTAGGTTTGAATCGTAACTCTGAATCTTCCTCTCAGGATATACTTCTTCTAAGCTACGAGTTACATGGACAATCATTAAGTTTCTTTGATAGAAAAAAGAAAAACTCTACTATCAGTGAACCAGAAGAACACTTTCTCGTCAAATTGAATGCAAAACCTATGAAAGCTGAAGTTGAATTCTCTCAGTATGCTTCAGTTTTACAAAAATTTTCCCTAGAATTATTGAGAACTGCTATTTCAAGACATGAAACATTACTTTCTGTCGAATATCTTGAGGGGTTCGTTCCATTGTTGGAAAGTGATTTGAATTCAAATAATGAAGGTGTGGTAATTGCTGCGTTGAGAATATTAGGTCTTATAGTAAAACTACCATTTTCTGACAATTCACAAGCTGTGTTCAAGACTTGTACCAGAAGAGCTTTAGGAATTGTCAAGGATAGTCCCTCAACCAATTCGGAAATTTGTCAAGCCAGTTTAAGGTTCTTATCAGTTATGCTTAGACATGGATCAGACGCCAATCTTAAAGATAGTGCAATAAGTTATGTGTTGGATCGTATTCAGCCTGATTTGGAAGAGCCAAATAGGCAAGGGGTTGCTTTTAGATTTTTAAAAGCTGTTATTTCGCAACACATCTTGATACCAGAAGTTTATGATATTATGAACAAGGTTTCTCAGATTATGATTGTAAATCATTCAAAGGAAATCAAAGATATGGCTAGAGCCTTGTACTTTACATTCTTGATGGAATATGATCAGAGCAGAGGAAGGCTCGATAGGCAATTTAAATTCTTGGTTGATAATCTATCTTATCCAACTCAAGAAGGCAGACAATCAGTTATGGAATTGATAAATTCAATTGTCGTCAAAGCTAGCCCTGATTTACTTGATAAGTTGGCATCTTCATTCTTCATTGGGCTAGCAAGCGTTTTAGTTAATGACGAATCTTCACGATGCAGGGAAATGGCAACGAGTTTAATTTCTGAGATAATCCTAAAATTGGATGGTTCTAAAATTAAGGACATGGAGACATTTTGTTACAATTGGTTAAACCAATCTCACAATCAATTGTTGAGAAGATGTGGCTTTGCTGTCTATAAAATATTTGTCACGGAGAAGGGTATTGGTAATAACAAATCACTAGATGTTTTAGCCATGAAATCAATAGAGGACGTTCTTCGCTCCGCATCTAAAGATGGACAAACAGAAGTTGAATGGGAATTAGTTTACTTGTCATTAAATGTTTTTTCTGCCCTTGCTAATATCTTGAAAACCACAATATTCACTAATACATATGGAGCGATATGGAAGCTAATTGTGGATAGTTTATTGTTTCCACACTCATGGGTTCGAATAATTTCATGTCGTTTAACTGGAATTCTTTTGTCTAACTTAGATAAGACTGAAATTGACTTTGATGAGTATGAAGTTCAAACGATAGGATCAAGGTTATTACGCCAAATGTCTGCCCCTTCATTAAGTCAAGACTTGGGTACTCAAGTTGTTAAGAATTTAGTACTTTTAACGTTAAGATGGGAACAAAACAAGACAATGTTCCATGATAGAGAAACTGATTCTTCGGAGGTAAATGTTGGTCCCAAATACAAGTATGCAAGCGATTATCTTGTATCTAGAGTTTGCAGTACTATGAGACAACATGGCGTTACAAAAGAATCTTTGGTGTCTAAAAAATCATCAATTCAGTACGGTGCTATGGCAGTTCAGTTGTTGTCTTCTGATAGACTTTTGGAACTATCTGAAACAATATTGTTAAGTTTGTACAATTTCACAGAGTTAGATGCAAATAACAGCGAGCAAGAGGCAGAATTGTTAGATTTGACGGTAGAGTGTATGCAGTTGCTTGAGAACAAATTGGGAACAACAAAGTACACTGAGGTGTATACACGAGTCAAACAGACAGTTACTAAAAGAAGACAGGAAAGAAAATCAAAGAGGGCCCAGTTAGCTGTCAATGCACCCGAGATTGCTGCAAAGAAAAAATTACATAAGCACGCAAAATCGCGGGAAAAGAGAAAACACGTCAAAGACGAAAATGGGTACTACCGTAGTAAAAAAAGAAAGTTTACATAGTTGAAATATTTATCGATATACAAATAACTTTGATATAAACTTAATGCATCAATATTACATATATACAACTAAAATGAACCTAGATTTCTGAAGAACCCTTTTCAGTTTCATCGACTTCCTCAATTAATACATCACTTGCGGATTTATTTTCAGTATCAGTTAATCTCGACTCAACTGTACTATTGTCAATGTCAGACGCAGTTGGAACAATACCATTAGCTTGTTCAGAGATACTGCCTTCTTCAGTTGGATCTTCGGTCTTTTCTTCTTTTATAGTAGGAACTTCGTTTTTCAATTCTGATTCATTAGCAACCTCTTCTGTAGGTGTATCTTGCTCAACCTTTTGTCTTTTATTTGTTTTCCTTTCATCACCATCAACTTGCTTCTTTTGATTATAGACAACCATTTCCCTTTGATAACGATCTCTATCATCCTCATACAATTTATAGTAAGGTTTCCTTTCTTCATCATTCAAGTTCTTCCAAGTTTCTGTCAAAGTTTTAGAAAGATCTGTCACTGCCCCTGAACTCTTCTCTTCTAATTCCTTCCTTATACGGTCTTTCTCCATTTCACAAAATATTAAATAAGCATTAGTTGGTCTCTTTGGTAAATCAGGATCTCTAATCTTTTGAACGCGTGCTGGTCCGTTTCCATTACCAGATGCATGGTTTACTCCAGCTTTACCTCTTTTCCCCTTCTTTGATAAACCATTACGTGTGAGCTTTGTGTTTGAGTTATTCAAAGACTCGTCCAATATCGTAGGTGAAGGTGGAGGAGTCATTTCCTCATCTTCCGTATTACCATTGGGAATAACAATTGCACGTTCTTCGAGCCTTTCCAAGAGAATCGAATATTCAAGTCTCAACCTTCTGATGGAAGCCTTAGTACGCGATAAGGCTATCAGGGCTATTTCATTACTTTCCTCTACTTCAGTTATTCTCTTCTTCAACTCTTTACACTTTTGCTTGAACTTTTGTTCTAAATAAATGTTAATAATTGAACAATATATAACATTGTAAATGATGAACTTACCTTCACTCTCAGTAGCTGTTTCCTTCACTATCGTAGTCTTTGTATTCTGAAGTTTCATACTTTCAATTATGACTTTTGTTTAATGTCCTCTTGTCGATAAATTGAAATCCGGTTTCCTTAATTTTGAAATACAAATTAAAGACTGCATACACGATTAGTCTACATGCATAGAGAATATCAATAGAAACATATACTAAATAACCATATAAAACTGACCGCTACCAAAACCCTAAAACACCAACAAGGATAAAGTAGAAAATCTGAACCAACTTAAAGTGTTTGAACCTCTTCAATGCTCACTAATAACAGGCGACAAAACCTCAAAATCTGATAATGCCTCCTTATCATCTTCCGCGTCACCCGCTGCACTGATTATATCATAATCATCAATTTCATCCGAAGTGGATATGTCATGAATAGAGGATGCAGCATCCATGTATTCTAAATTAGAGATCTTTGAACTCGAGGCCGATTCTTTTGGTAAAGATGGCAAAACAATAGAATGTAATGAGTTCGAGCCAGACCTAGTGAAAGAGGAAGAATCCGAATGAGAACCTGAGTCCATATCAATAAGAGCAGAAGGAGCAAGTTCCCCTCCCGAGATATTTTCATTAGCTGTTTCTTGTGTGTGCTCCTCCATATCTTCTGAAGATGAAGAGCCGGAATATACATTGTTCGTTCTCAGCCCCAAATCATACGTCATTATGTTTGAGTTGACTTCTTGAGCATCATTAGTACTTACAAATTGTAGCCTACCTGACAAATCATTAATATTTAAATCACATCTGCCCTCCACAAATTCATTCTTCATAACAACTTTAAATGGATATTTGAGATGACAATTGCTTAGAGAAATATTGAACTTAGCAACTTTATCAGGCAAAATTCCATGACTTTTGTGTACTAATACTCTCAGGACAGTATTCTCAAAACAATTGATAACTTCTAGCTTCAAGTCTGAGCAGTCAATCTTCTTATCTGATCTATTGGATATGATTATTTGCGCTAATGAGGGAGATTTTGGTACCAAAGTAACATTTACCTCATCGGCATCAGTAAACTGCAGGTCAGAGTTCTTGATACTTTGCCTTTCGCTTTTGTCAATAACATTAGCCGATTTCTCGAATACATTTAGATCACATGGAGAATTAGAATCGTAAACTCCTACCAAAACTATCAGCGACTTATCGGTCGAAACTTTTATGGTTTTACCATCAAGATTATTTAGTTTCAATACAGACAATTTGACATTATAAGTTCTTTGTTGACCTGGATAAATCGTACTAGAGTTCTTTACAATAATTGCTTCATTTTCTTTATCATCAACGAACTCAAATCTTAAGTTTCCACCCTCAATGACATTAGAGGAAAGGTTTTTCAAAGTAAGAGAAATAAGGTCAGAGTATTCACCTCTTTTTTTAGTAGATAAAGAAATGGCTCCATCACTTTTCTTCGTGGTATCTACCTTTTCAGTTAGACCTTTCTCTATTAAAGACTTGAGAACTTCAAACTTCTTATCTTCACTTGCATCTGATATGTCTAGCATAGAAAGTAAAGAAACATATCTCTCAGAGTTCTTGAGATACAAATTGACGTTACGTGTGAATTCAAGGAATCCCACATCATTTATCAAACTCTCAATCAACTTCCGGCTCTCATTAGAGCATTCTTCTAACGGAATATCATACAAGATATCCGATCCTGCAAAATTGTAACTTGGAGGTGGATTAGACGGAAGTGATTGACTTAGAGTGTGACCAGAAAACTTGTTGAAGTTAAAAGTTGGATACTCCTGATATATCTTGGCCATTGGATGGCGAATTGAATGCTGTCCATAATCCAGGTTAGATTCATGGAGATGCTTTTCGCAAGCCTCGCAAAGATCAAAATCTGGACAAACTAAACAGCTATACCTAGTGCCCCTCAAGGGTACAAAGTTATCTGGATGACATCTGTCACAGCAAACATTTGAATGAATAGTGACATTTTCAGAAGAGTTAGAATTGGTTCCAAGTTCTTCTGGACTTTCCGGTGTTTGTCTACTCTCCGGTTTCTGAAATTCAAACAAGATATCCTTGATATGGTCGATAGCCGCATCAATAAGAGCATCTCCTAAACCAGCAAAGTTGATAGTCTTTCCACTTCTCAGGGTTTGCCGACAATTGCTATTATCCAATTCTGGGGTATCATTTTCGATAACCAATTTAATATGATTTTTAACCTTCAAGCTTCTTGCTAAAGACTTGAAATCCTTCTCATTTTCTAATCTCACGTAGCTTTTACTCTTCTTTGACTTCCTCATCAACTTGACGTTTGAAGTATCGGCTGGAAATTTGATTTCGTGGCGACTAAGTAATTTTATGAATAACTCCTTATTTTTAATATCCTTAAATTGCTCATGCTCAACGGAGATCAATTTCTCTTGAGTATTCTCAGAAGTTGAGTTCAACTTCCTATAAGAAACTCTTATATTTATAATCCTACTGTTAGCATCCATTGTCAAGCAGAGTGGTTTTAAAAATAAAGTAATATTTGCCTTCAAGGTCTCTCCTTAAAGTAAAAAGAGTGATATCGCTGCAGGAAATGCGTGCGTATATTTGATATGAAGATAAAAGATAAAAGAAGCGACACTAAATTTGAGTGTGATTTCAATAGTCAGCACTTTTTGTCGCTATGGGGAATGAAAGTAAATACCCTTCAGCAGTTGTTTTTGATCTTGATTACACTTTGTGGCCCATGTGGTGTGATACTCATATCTCATTACCTTTGAAATCAGTATCTAAAACGCAGGTAGTGGATAGATATGGGACGAAGGTATCATTTTACAAAGATGTAGAGAATATCATACTAGAATTACATGAAAATGGTGTACCTATTATAGGTGCAAGTAGAACTGCAGCTCCAAATGTGGCTCAAGAGCTTCTATCTCTTTTAAGTGTGAATGGGCAGCCGGCAATACATCATTTTGATTCTTTACAATGGGGGCAGGGTTCCAAGACATCTCACATCAAAAGGGCAGCCAAAGAGTTATTGCTAGATGCAGAGCTCAAAAAAGGAAACTTCATCTTGTTTGACGATGAATGGAGAAATAAGGATGTAGAGTTAATCGGATGTACATTTGCCCACATCAAAGATGAGCTGACAGGTTTAACAAGAGAACTATTTAATAAATCGTTAAACAATTGGAGATTACAAATCAAAGGACCCTTATGATTTATTAATTTGACCTACTAAAAGAATAGAGTATAGATATATTATTAGTTTTTTGCTATTAGACCCTGAAATGAAAGCAAAATCCGTATAATCAATTGTGTGACATTAAAATGTAAAAATAATTCATAGCTGTTCATTAGGAATTTCCTGGATTGACTTAACAAGGGATACAAGGTTACTATGAGAAGCATCCGGTGGAGGACTGATTTCTTTCTTTGAATGTTAGTATCTCATAAATAAATAAATCAATAATGCATAGAATTAAAAGACAAGGTAAGCCTCTTCAAAAAATCAATATCCTCAAAGGCATATCAATTGACTATAATATTCTCAGGAATATACATACCTGGTTCAACCAGTTCTTTAAGTTGTCATCAGACCACTTAGTGACATCAACCAAACTACTATCACTAAATGAGCTCTCGACCAGAGAGTGATTATCATTAGTAGTCTCTATAGATTCATCAACACTGTCAGATGCTTCTTCTTTTTCTTGCTCCAGCTCTTTTCCTGTCAAGTAGTTAAAGATAGATGTTCGCAAGTGGGGAAAGGTTTTGAAAACTAGATACGTAGCACTAATAAGTATGACGCCGGAGGCAGCGCCTATTTTAAAAGATTTACGACTATTCTTGATCTGCAATGCCATCTGTAGTATATTCACACAAGTAGAAAAGTTAACAAATAGTATATATTCTACGACTTCAGTCACCCATATTTATGAACTATTTTAGTCGCACGTGACAGCCTAATTCTGTTAGTGTACTGATTATATACAGGATCTGATTATGTCACAAAGTGGACTAATAAATATTTTACAACCATTTGGTTGTAAAATATAAGGAATAGCCGCTGTGGTGATAAGGTCCGATAGTATAAAAGGAGAGAGATATGTTGTAAAAAGTGTTGGTTAGTGAAACAGAGATTTGAACGAACTAGATATCATAAATATCCTATAGTAACCGATATTAATGGTATCAAGACTCTAAGCTCATTGAAATAAGCCTAGATTCCCAACAGAAGAAAGTTAGAAATTCATTATTGAAGAATTAGCTTGCTTTCAAGTCCTAGTTAGATATATACGATCTAAGTGTTAAATACAAGTGAACTCCTCAAGATAAGTCAACCATTAAAGAAGAGTTAATGGACACCTGCAGGTAAAGAATCCAATACTATACTTAATCACACGTGACAGTCTAATTCTTCATACGTATAGTTTTCATAATACAAATGAACCTATTATTAGATATATATATAATACACACAGAAGTGAACTTATAACTCTTGGGAAGCCTTACCCTTTCCTGACTTCTTCGGTAACAAGTTTTGGTGAATGTTTGGCAAAACACCACCTTGAGCTATTGTAACATGACCCAACAATTTATTTAATTCCTCATCATTTCTGATAGCCAACTGTAAGTGTCTTGGGATGATTCTTGACTTCTTGTTATCTCTAGCGGCATTACCAGCCAATTCCAAAATTTCAGCAGTCAAATACTCCAAAACAGATGTTAAATAAACAGGAGCACCGGAACCAACTCTTTGCGCGTAATTTCCCTTTCTCAACAATCTGTGGACTCTTCCAACTGGAAAAGTCAAACCAGCCTTAGCTGATCTTGACGTAGATGCTTTTTCTGTTGTGTCTGCTTTACCTTTACCACCGGACATTTTGTATAATTTTATTATCGTTATTCTTATCTCAAGACTACGGGAAAGATCTTTATATATTGCCACCTCGATTCAGTGCATTATCTCAGGTTGTCACTAGGAGAATGATACTGTATACGCAAGAGATGAGTACTTTTAAGAACACTTCGCGTGCGAGTTAATTTCAGACTAACAGCGTAACCCCAGGCCTGACAGTGAATCAAGATTATCCTCGCGTCGCACTAGTGACGAAATAAACAAATGCCTTAAAAGTATATTTAAGGGAGAAATCCTAAACACAATGATTCATTTAACATTTAACTCTTAATCATCAACATTAATTAAATAATTAATCTAAAATGGCACCAAAAGCAGAAAAGAAACCAGCCTCAAAAGCCCCAGCTGAGAAGAAACCAGCTGCTAAGAAGACTTCATCTTCTGAACCAAAGAAGAAGACTAAGACCAGAAAGGAAACTTATTCATCCTACATTTACAAAGTCTTGAAACAAACACATCCAGACACTGGTATCTCCCAAAAGGCTATGTCTATCATGAATTCATTTGTAAATGATATTTTCGAAAGAATTGCAGGTGAAGCATCAAAATTAGCAGCCTACAACAAGAAGTCCACCATTTCTGCTAGAGAGATTCAAACTGCCGTCAGATTAATCTTGCCAGGTGAATTAGCCAAGCATGCGGTATCTGAAGGTACTAGATCAGTTACGAAGTACTCCTCAGCTGCTAACTAAATTGTATAAGTAATTTTAATTTTCTTCTGTATTATTTAGTTAATTGGTTGTACAAAATTTAATTGTATATTAGGAATGAACATTGGTTGATTTAAAGTAATATAAGTAGACATTCAATGTAAAAATAGATTATACCGCATGTTCAGTAGTTGTACTCAGAAGTTTCCACGAGATATTAAACATAAACTACCAAAGCCGTCGAATTCTGTATACATAAAAAGAGATCGCATAAGTAAAAGGTATCAATAATTTACAGTAACTATATCTCAAAATACAAAAAATAAAAATTCTCAATAAGAACACACTTCACCCACCTGAAAATATTGCAACAAATAAACGATTTAAATAGAATAACAAATATTCACAATGACGAAAAAATCTTCCAAGATAACATGTATAAAGAAAGCATCTTACTAAACATTAAAACGAAAAGAACAGTAATTCAATTAAATAACTTACAGAAATAACCATAAACATTCTACTCCACTATATATAATAACAATATAGGTACAAGCACAAATTTACTAATAATTCCCTAAATAAAAAAAAATTAAAACATAACCTATGGGCTCCAACATAAGAACACGCTAATATTTATTATGACACAGAATCCAAAAAATTTAAAAAATCATAACAAACAATTATTAAAACATATTATAAAAATATACGAATCATCAAAACTACTCTATAAGACAATAATAAAATTAAGATACTACTAAACGTTATAAAAAATACTCAATTTATTTTGTAAGAAACTTAGATTATGAATACATCCATTATCAGAGAATCGAGATAGTAATTACTTCCAGAATAATGTAGTTTATTATTTTTTAAACCTTTCTCTTAGCACTAATTACTTGAATATAGTATGAATAAAATAAAATGGGACAAGACTTCTCAAATTTCATATCCCAACATGTTCCGGACCCCCCTCTACGTCAAATATTTATTAAATAATCCCAAAAAAGTTAATTATAAAGAATATCAATGAAGGGACGACAATAGAACTATTGAATAATATTTACAGTTTATATTTGGTAATTAACAAAATTTGTACGTTAAAACTAATTAGTCATATTCTTTAAACTTTGATACAATTTAATGCTAATGTAGTAAACAACACACTTTTTGTTCAATTTAATATATATCTAAATATTACAATATTTATGTTAACTCAATCTTTTCATAAACTTGATTACTTTAAAATCCTGAATATGTATTATATTAAGTCATATACTAAGTAAGCCTAAACAGAATAGGTTATGAAAACTAATAATATTTTTAAATGGCTTTCGATTAATATTGGAGAAGTATCCTACGGGGCAATTCAATGAGTTTGAATTATTGTAAATTTGAAAATAAATGCTTTAAAATAAATCGTCATAAACAATCGTTAGAGTCTGGTTTATTAATAATCGTTAATTAATTCTGGAAGATATGATTTCCATTTTATTAGACTGGAATTTTTTAATTGTTACAATTTAGTTGAAGATATAGTTTTGTTAATGTATTTATCTTTTGTCGATGGGTGTATGGTGAATTCGAATGTTGTAATTTTCTATTTCTATTACTTTTGTTGTTCAAAGTAATTATTCTTTTGATATGGGTTTCAAAGTAATTATTCTTTTGATATGGGTTTCAAAGATAGTAAGTTTTTTATTTAGTTGAAGGATAAATATTTTAAGTAAGCCGAAGTATTTTGTTCTCGTTGCAAACATATTTAGTTAGATTGTATTTGTCTTTCAATATGTGTTGAATAATAATATTAGTTTTATTATTTTTGTTTACGGTTGTGCTGCTGCTGCAATCTTTTAAGACTGTGAAATGTAATATCAATTCGATTTGATTTTGAATTGTGAGTTGATGTATTTTATTTTTGAATATGGATAGAGAGTTATTGTTGTACGTATTTAGTATTTAGCGGATGTTGGTTTTGAAGTCTTATTTTTGAGATAAATATCATACTATTGTATATCTAATTTATTAGCGGAAATTTTTTTTTTTCTTATGCTATTTGTTACTGTTGGTTCATGTTTGGTTAATTTGAATGATTTTTAATTAATAGTTTATGTATATCATGTGGTATAATGTATGTATGTACAAGACTTAATATAGAATGTTAGTCAGTTTCCATATAGGAAAATATTTTATCCCATTGGTGTTTCTTATGAAGCATAGCTAGAATTAAAATAGCTGGGAGCTGCCATACAGAGCACCAAAACAACTTTTTGGCAGAGATACTGGCTTTCATGAGTCCTTCTTTTGTTGGAGCTCCTGATCCACTGTAATTTGTCTTCTGCTGCTTCCAAAAGGTATATGCTAAATAAGTTAACCATCCATTTGCTATGGCAGAATCAAATGGGAAAACCCAATCAGTAGTTCCAAAATAGCTGAGTCCAAAACATAACGGAAACATCAAAAGAGAATAACGTAATGCAACTCTAGCGTTTAATTTTGGATTCTCTGCAGCTGTCATCACATACCCGGCTCTTTTGTACTGATCGGCTATATTGTGAGATAATGAGTTGAAATGAGGGAATTGCCATGCGTACAATAAGCCTGCTAGACACCACGCACCAGGATGTGTTATTGGAGATGATGCCACCCAACCCATTAAAGGTGGTATAGCTCCAACTATAGCCCCTACCCAAGTATTTATTATTGATTTTCTTTTTAATGAAGTATAGATCCAAGAATAAAGCACGATATTTAAAAATCCCAAGAATGCCACGGTGGGATTAACTCCAAGATAAAGCATGGCGCATCCAAAAGATCCCGCAATACCAGCAAATCTATAGGCTTGTGTTGGTGTAACAAGACCTCTCACAACTGGTCTACCTGCAGTTCTAGACATTTTTTTGTCAAACTCTGGTTCTCTACCCATATTAATCGCATTGGCTGCTCCAGAGCATAATGCGGTCCCTAATGTCAAGTACATTAGTTCTGGTAGTGATACAGCATATGGTGATATCGCATATGAACATATTGAACTTAATGTAACTAGGACGGTCAAGTTGGGTTTCGTTAACTTTATATATGGTTTGACAATATTCCTTAAATTCAGTTGTGCTAAAGTTTTGCTGTGATCTTTGGATGTATCGGGTATTTTCTGGTTTACTTGGAATGGAATATGGATATTCCCATCTATTTTATGCATCTTTTGTGACAGAATAGCTTCTGGCTCTTGGCAATTTAATACTTTGGAAGCAACATTTTCCAATACCAAGCCAGACTTTGAATACTCTTCATCATTTATTTTGGTGAGCTTTGAAGAAAACGTTGAATCAGAATTCTTACTTGATGCATTTGCAATAAGGGTTCTGTAAGTTGTCGATAGAAATTGATTGCCAATAAAATTTTGATCGATTAGAAAATTTTTCTTGGTGTTTGCAAAAAAATAGTTGAAGTTAGAGGCATGGTTAAACCGTGGTAATTTAAGCATTTTGCTGGCCATACTAGATTATTTGGCTCCTCGGTGCCTCTAAAATTAAAAGTCCACCTTTAAGAAGTAGAAAACATTCTCAAGGTTTCTAATTTGATATCTGATATTGAAGTTTGGGTCGGACACTAAATTACGTATTGAAAATCTAAACCAGATATTTATATTCGTTCTATATGGCAATATACACATAAGCCGGTTAATCCTTTGACGTTTCAGTGACTTCGTCGATCTGAAGGTCTTCAGATATTCCGTTCTCTTCAATTGAGGATATGGCATCATCATTCTTTTTCTCATTCCTTTTTTTATTTTCTAATTTATTCTCAATCAAATCATGGAATGCAATAATAGCCCTAACTAGAGTGCTGATGTAAACAATCATAAGTTCATCATTAGTTTTAACGGTAAATGCTGTTGACAACAGACTTGTTGGCTGTAAAAGAGACGTATCACTAAGTGTATCTGGCTTAACTGGTCCATTCGAACCAGTTAAGTTAGGAAGTAAATTAAAGACATTCTGGAGCTTACCTAAAATGGTATGATTAACGGGGAGTTTTTTCTGATAAACTTTGTCAAGATAGTCTGCAATTTCCCTTAATTTTTGATGAAGTCCAAGCAAAGACTTATATGTTTCAGTTACACGTAAAGACAAACTTCCAGTTGCTTGATCCCTTATATCTCTCAAAAGATGCTCAACTCCAATTTCTTCTGCTTCTTCCGCCTCAATGAGTGATGGAACATGTACGAAGGTTCTTTCTGCAGCAGATCCATCATTTTTAATATCATCAACTGCATAATAGGCATCGGTAGGGATTCCTACCTCCCTAGGTTCAACATCCACAATTAACAACAATGGGTTTGTAGTATATTTTTTAAAAACATCATTAATTTTCAAGTCAGATGGTCTTAACCTAGGACCGGAGTGATACCACCCAATAAGTTTCTCCCTTGCATTAATCTTTTTGAACATCTCACCCATAGATTCTATAAAGTTATGATCCAAAAACCACACACTTGGATTCTTTTCGTCTTCTTCAAAAGGGATTGCGTAGCAGTTAGTAGCTTTAATGATGTCCGGTGAATTTTCCCCTAATAGGACGCCGACGACTCTCTTTTTTGAGTCTTTAGCAATTCTATTGTAATGATCAACCACGGACAAAAGAACGAGAGGTGACACCGTCACCGTTTTGCTCAAAAAGGTAGACTCGTTTGTAGCAGCAGGCATCCTAGTTTAAATTGTTATATAGGTCCTAAAACAAAGATGTAAAGTACTGTTGTCTCTTTTTTCAATTGTATTTCTATTTCCTATACAAAATCAATTAGTCAATAGATAAAATGTCCATATGCGGGCGCTTCAGTTTTGCCTTCAAGTTCACTTTCGATAATAGGTCGTGGATCCTGCACATTTATTTGAAGTATAAGAGATGATGATCATCATCATGGCTTGTTAGTAATATATTAACGTGTTATGTTTGGGCAGGTTGTTATTGGCCCTCCTGGGTCCGGGAAGTCTACTTATTGCTATGGAATGTATCAGTTTTTGTCTGCTATAGGAAGAAAAGTAAGTATCATAAATTTGGATCCTGCTAATGACAGAACACCGTATCCAAAATGTGATTTAGATATAAGAGATTTCATAAGCCTAGAGGAAGTAATGGAAGAGCTTAGTCTAGGGCCTAATGGTGGTTTAATGTATGCAATAGAAAGCTTAGACAATGAAGACATAGACATGTTTGTGCAAAAGGTTGAAAGTTTGGTCAAGGAACAAAGCTACTTAATGTTTGATTGTCCGGGACAAGTTGAACTATTCACTCATCATAATTCCCTATATAAGATTCTAAAGAGACTAGTTCATCTGAATAAGCTAAGGTTATGTGTTGTGTCACTCGTTGATTCTATTTATTTAACGAGTCCTTCACAATATATATCAATACTTCTTTTGAGTTTAAGATCAATGCTACAGTTGGATTTGCCTCATGTAAATGTGATTTCTAAAATTGATATGCTCAGTAACTATGGAAAACTACCCTTTCGACTTAATTATTACACTGATGTGCAAGACTTGAAATACTTGACTCCGGAGTTGAAGAAAGAATCAAATTCTGTTCTAGGTCAAAACTACGTCAAATTAAGTGAGATGATAGCTGAAGTAATTGAAGATTTTAATCTAGTTGCTTTCGAGGTTTTATCTGTTGAGGATAAGCAAAGCATGATAAATTTGCTAAATGTAATTGATAAAGCCAATGGTTATAACTTTGGTACCAGTGAAATTGGTGCAGACTCTATCTGGAGTGAAGCGACGAGGCAAGGAATCACACCTGGGTATGAAGGTATTGACATCCATGAACGGTGGATCGATCATAAAGCTGTGTACGATGATGAAGAAAGGAAGAAAAGAGAAGAGCTTTTGGGTGAAATTGACCAAACGCCAACCCCTAAATTATCGAGTGAAGAAGAGTGGGACCTTGCACTCAAAGAGTGGGAGTCTACTCATGGTGGAAATGGGTCAATGAAAAGATGATTCGCTCTCTAATGAACTTATTTGTAAATAATTAAATCATTTCGGTGAACCATAAATTAACCCTTTAGCTTTTGTAAGATCTTCATCCCCATTATATTCTTGTAAAAACATCTTCAAATCCTCTTTATGTTTTTCTATTAATTTATCGACTTTCAACGTCAGGTTGGCACCTCCTGAAAGTTTCTCAATGTCTTGCAACGGATATTTATCAGCCTTCCATTGTTCTGTAATTTCCTGTTGGCGTCTATCTCCTTGTTGTAATCTTTTCCTTTCTTCTGAAAGTTTCTCTATGGCATTTACTTTGATTTGCAATGGTGTTGGAGACATCTTCAGTATTGAGTTTATATTCATTATCTTTAACATAGTTACTTCAGCAAATATATTATAAATTTTGTTTGTGCAGGACTGAAATGTGTGTTACCTTTGATACAGGGAATGACTTGAAAGTAAGTAAATTATCCAGGAGCAGAAACGACGGAGAAATTATGGAGAGTGCATCAGTTACGATACTTCGAAGAAGTCTTGAGGAGACACTTCAGAAATTAAAATCAAAGAAGGAGAATTTATCTTCTCAGCTTCAAGGATATTTCGATTTGCAAAAACAGATCGAGTTTAATAATAACGTAATGGCACAACTAGGCGATGGTTACTTCGTTGAATTGAGAGGAGATAAAGCACATGAGTTTTTGGACAGAAAGATTATCTCGAGTAAGAACATTATTGAAGAATTTTCTACTAAAATTGATCAAGCATCACAAACATTGAGCAATCTTGAAAAGTTTTCTAATATTGAATTTAATCATAATGCTGCTGAATTTGGTACTGACGAAAATTTTGATGGTGTCAACTCAGAGGGTCTCCCTTTCATGGATATACAAGAAGAAATAGACTCGGAAGGAAATGTTTTGAATGCTAAAATCAATGATCGGCCTGTTGATTCTGGTTTGACTGGATTTAAGAGATCTGAACTGACAGATAACTTCGATTCAATGGACAAAGGAATCAGCAATGAGTTGAATATTCACGTACAAAATTATACATCTGAAAATGCTACCGGTGATGTGACAAACTCATCCATATCTAATCATAAAAATATTACTAAATTAAAAGAAACCTTTAATGGAGGTGATATTAGAGATGAGTCTTCTAAGGGAAGAGACGAATATGATGCTTATATTGATCTTATAAATGATATGGAAGTTCTAGGAAATCCAAAACAGCTTGAAGAAAAAGATATAGATAAAGATTTTAGTAAAGATGATGATCCACATAGACTTTCCAATGTACCAGAAGATGATGTTCGTTTTGATGAAAAGGGTGAACAAAGACGTATTGATACTAATGACTTGTTAGAGCTAGAAGTGTTGGCAGATAGCTTGAACCCTGATGAAGAAAACATTACATTTGAAGAATGGGAACAATTTGATAAGGAAGAACTGGAAAGTGATGATGATGATGATGATGATGAAGATTACGGCTTCATGTATGGTGATACAAAATCATCACTTTTCGGGAAGTCAAAATCGAGTGGCAATGCAAATGATTTACTATGGGACCAGGTGACACGATTTAGGCAAGAGAGAAAAAAAGGAATAGAAACAGAAAAGAAGAAAGAATTGCAAAGTTGTGGAAAGTCCATTTTGAAAGGTAGCGAAGCGAAATCCAAGAAAACTAAATCAGTCGCCTTCGCAAATGCTTTAGATATTAATGAAATTGAAAATATCAGCCAAAGTTTGAAAGAGATAGAACACGTTTCTCAGAATGTATCAAGATTTAAACAAGAAAAACTTTTTGAAAGGTCTTCGAAGGACTCTTCAGAAGACAAAGCAGTAATATTAGGTGGACCTGCTGGAAACTTTGTTCCAGATAAAAGCATTTCTCTGTCAGGAAATCCAGTTGAAGATATAATTATTGAAAGAGACTCAGTCCAACCTAAATATGAAAGTGTCTCTGAAAAAAATGGGAGGGAGAGGATAAATGATCCACTTGAAGAAACTATTATAGAACGAGAGCCCATAAAGGAAAGTGTACATAATGTTAGTAAACTGGCATCTCCTTCTAAATCAGGCGTTAAACAGTCTCGGTTCAAGCAAATGAAAAGTACAAGCTCAGATAACAATTCAACAAACGCTAACCATAGGTTTGGCTTTCTGAATTTAG
This sequence comes from Priceomyces castillae, assembly GCA_030574375.1. NCBI lineage: Eukaryota > Fungi > Ascomycota > Pichiomycetes > Serinales > Debaryomycetaceae > Priceomyces > Priceomyces castillae. The sequence continues at coordinate 339,425 of JAJMEX010000009.1, forward strand.
ACATTAATGATACGGATGCATTAGCCAAAGATTATATCAATGACTTATCTAATGAAGTTGGTGGAATGGTCGTTGAGAAGGTCGATGATTTCAAAGACTTCAACAAGATTGTTGAGTCATCTCAACCCAATAATCGTGAAGCTGAGCCTGAGGAGGACACTGAATCTGATTTGGACAGTGAAAGTGACGATGGAAAGATTCTACTTGATGAAATTGTTGAAAATGATTATGATAGTACAGATGAAATAGACCCAGAAAAGGATTTTGAATCGGAAATCCTATCGCAGGAAATATCAGCCAATTATCATGGGTTAAAGCAAAAGCTTATTTTTGGCAACAATGAGTTAGGATATAGAAAGTCGACTCAAGAAGCAGAGTTTGAACCCATAGATGAAGATGGTAACCCCATAAGAATCAGCAGATTTAGAGCCACCCATTTGAATCACACGTCATGATTATATAGTACTATGAATATAAAGATTCAATAGATCACATTGTAACACTAAGGCATCTTGTTACCCCAGATTATACTTGGTTTTAAGTCCGCCTTCTCAGTAGGTGAATCTAGAAATGCATACCCGTCTGTAAATGATTGGTTGAATCCCGATTAGGTATGATATATTATGTTTTCCGATAATTGAAGATTATTATACCAGCATATAGTTTAGTCCGTAAGTTGCACCGCGGGCAATAAACCAATTGTTCGAAATTTAGAAAAGCCTTCGGTGTTTAGCACCGATAACGGTTGACGTTAATTCTCGGCTAGAGACCCTATGGGCCTCTCGCTAGGATTATTGGCCCCTCCATTTATATTAAAGAGAAGGCCCCTCGTTCTATGAACTAGACGTTGTCGGAGTTTTTCAACTCCGATCTAATGTACTCCACTGGTCTGTGATTGCTCTGTTTCAGTGATGTAGTGCGATAAAGTAGGACTTATCCATAGTTCGGGTTATGGCATCAGTGTATACACAAATCAACGAACCGGGCAAATTATGCCTTCGGAACATAATGTATATAATGATATGAGGTCATTTGGCACAAATCAGGCTCAGTCCATCGGAGTTTAAGTCACGATGTTTAGTTCTCATAGGTCGGGAAATATTCATTCAAAATAGTGGTCTAAATATTCTCTACTATATAAAAGCGTGGATTTCCTACGTATAAGATTGGTCTCTCATCTCCACTCTTGAATATTGACCTTTTCCAACCCACTTTACCAAGGCAGATTTTGTTGAGAAAACTTTTTTTTTTTTTGAGTAAACATTAGCCAAAATTTTCTATACAGAACAGGCGCCCAACTTATAATTATTACAGCCAAAATCTATAATAGACGACGTGTTTTTTGGGGTTCAGGATAAGTAATTAAGGCAGTGTAAGACGTTGTTGAACTAATCTTAAACATTTTAATATAATTAACTTCCCTAGCATATTTATAAGAAAGTATTGAATAATGTCATCTATCTTAAAGCAAAGGGTAAGATATGCACCTTATTTGCAAAAATTAAGAAAGGCAGAAGATTGTGTGGAGCTCTTCAGGCCAGGACAGTACCTAGGTTGGTCAGGTTTCACTGGTGTGGGTGCACCTAAGGCCATACCGACTGCATTGGCTGACCACGTTGAGAAGAACAACTTACAGGGTAAATTAGCATTCAATTTGTTTGTTGGAGCTTCAGCTGGTCCTGAGGAGAGTAGATGGGCCGAAAATAGCATGATCTTGAGAAGATCGCCTCATCAGGTTGGTAAGCCAATTGCAGCAGCTATCAATGACGGTAGAACACAATTTTTCGATAAGCATTTGTCCATGTTTCCTCAAGATTTAACCTATGGTTTTTACACAAGAGATAAGGAAAATGATTTGTTGGATTACACTATAATCGAAGCTACGGCTATCACAGAAGATGGATCAATTGTTCCAGGACCTGCTGTTGGTGCTTCTCCTGAAATGATATCAGTCTCTGATAAGATCATCATCGAAGTTAATACTAAAACTCCCTCGTTCGAGGGTATTCATGATATTGACTTGCCTGTAAACCCACCTTACAGGCAACCATTACCACACACATCAGCTGACTACAAGACAGGATTAACTGCAATTCCGGTTGACCCCTCAAAAGTTGTTGCTATTGTTGAAACTACTGAAGGTGATAAAGTTCCACCAAATGCTGCAGCAGATGTGACCTCTCAAAATATTGCAGGACACTTACTTGAATTCCTTGAAAACGAAGTTAAGTATGGTAGAATGCCAGAAAATTTGCATCCATTACAGTCAGGTATTGGAAACATTGCTAATGCTGTTGTGGAAGGATTGGCTTCTTCCAACTTTAAGAATTTGACTGTATGGACTGAAGTCTTGCAAGATTCTTTCTTGGATTTCTTCGAATCTGGATCTTTAGATTATGCCACCGCTACTTCTATCAGATTAACCGAAGCAGGTTTTGAAAGGTTTTATGAAAATTGGGATTTGTTTAGTAAGAAGCTTTGTTTGAGATCTCAAGTCACTTCGAATTCACCTGAAATTATTAGAAGATTAGGTACCATTGCTATGAATACCCCTGTTGAGGTAGATATTTATGGCCATGCCAACTCAACTAATGTTATGGGATCTAGAATGTTGAACGGTTTGGGAGGATCTGGTGATTTTTTGAGAAATGCCAAGGTATCGATTATGCACACACCATCAGCAAGACCAACCAAGACTGATCCAACTGGTCTTTCTTGTATTGTTCCATTTGCCTCTCATGTTGATCAAACTGAACATGACTTAGACGTTATCGTTACTGAACAGGGTTTGGCTGATTTGAGAGGATTGTCTCCTAAAGAAAGGGCCTTAGAAATTATAAACAAGACTGCTCATCCAGATTACAAGGATCAATTGAAAGATTACTTTGATAGAGCCTCATTCTATTCTAAGAAGGCTAGAACCTTGCATCAACCACATATATTGAAGGATGCTTTTAAGATGCACATCAACTTCCAGGAGAATGGCACCATGAAGTTAGACTCATGGGACAAGAAATTTTAAATATTATTTTCTAGTAAAACTGGCTATATAATCTATGTCTTATTTATTTAATGGAATTTGTATTTTTCTTTCTTATACTATTTGAAATTAAAGATTTTGGATAATTTTGCAATTTAGTGCAAAAAAAAGAGGATAGTAAATGAGCGATAATTAAACAAATTATTGAAATTTTAGACGACTTTCATTTGGTAATGTTCTGACTGTTCAGTAATATCTTAGTGAGATACTAGGTGGAGCTGATAATTGTTACCTGATTTATAGTATATACCATTACTAACCTAAATGATTAAGTAAATCGCACGTGATTTAAAACGACTTTTTTTTTCCGTTATTTCTAGAACGCAAAAGAAGAGATAAAATTGAATTAAATTAAAAAAGTAGCCTAAACCAACGTGAAGTTACAAATACCCTATTACCTGAATATGGTGAGGATAAACATAAATTCTTCCTTATATCGGAATATCAGGCGCTCTTTTTTAACAGCAAAACCTAATGTATCTAGATCTTATATTAGATCACCTAGCTGTGTCCCTTATCTTAGAAGTCAGCAATGGACAAAGGAATTTCATCACTCATCAAGAAATTTGATTGATTTTGACCCTTACAAGATTTTGGGTGTTGATAACAGTTCCAGTGCCAAAGACATCAAGAAAGCATATTACAAGTTAGTCAAGAAGTATCATCCTGACGTCAATAAAGAGAAGGACTCTGAGAAGAGATTTCACAAAATACAAGAATCTTATGAGCTCTTAAGTGATAAAGAAAAAAGAGCACAATATGACCAGTTTGGTGCAAGTGCATTCGATGCCAATGGTAATGCCAACCCTTATGCTGATGGAAACCCATTTGGAGGTCAAGGTGGCAATCCATTTGGGGCAAATGGAAACCCATTTGGTGGAATGGGATTTGACTTCGAGGATTTGTTCAAACAGGCCTTCGCTGGTGGATCCGGTGGCTCTGGTAGAAGAGGCGGATTTACGACTGAGCATGTAGGTGACAATATTGAGGTTTTCAAAAGCATATCATTTAAGGATGCAATTTTCGGCACTAAAGTTCTGGTTAATTACAAGGCCGTGGATTCATGTGGTACTTGTAAAGGTACTGGATTGAAAGAAGGAAAGAAGAAATCAACGTGCTCAACTTGTCATGGCACAGGCCAAATGACTCATGTCATGGGCGGCTTCCACATGTCATCAACATGCTCATCATGCCATGGAAGTGGTGTTGTTATTCAAAAGAGTGACGAGTGTGGCACCTGTCATGGTACTGGTGTAGAAGAAAGTCCGAAATCTACTACAGTGGACTTGCCTTGTGGAATAGCTGATGGTACTAGACTTAGGATTCCAGGAGCTGGAGACGCTCCTTTTGTTACAAAGGACCCTTATACCCAAATCAGACACGGAGATTTAATCATTAGGGTTCATGTATCGAAGGATCCTGTATTCACACGTAAGGACAACAAAATCATAGTGAATCAAGAGATCCCAATGACAACTGCTGCTTTGGGAGGTGAAATTGTAGTACCAACTATTGATGGTCCTAGTATTAAACTCAAAATTAGGCAAGGCGTTCAAAATGGAAGGACGCTAACTCTACCGGAAAAAGGTGTTCCAATTAACAGAAACATTAATAATAGAGGTGATATGGAGGTAATTCTCAATGTTAAGACGCTAGTTCCGGAAACCCCTGTTCAGACGGCTTTGCTAGAGGCTCTAGCAGATGCTTTTAATGATAAAAATGCAAAAAGGACTGATGCTCATTGGAAATTAGACCTCGATGAAGATGAAGGTAAAATTGACGAGACTTACGATGAAAGGGATTTACACCCTTCAAAATTGAAGAGAATTGGTAAATTTTTGGGCAACTTCTTCAATATGAAGGACAATTCTAATTCTAAGTCTCAGTAAATAGTGTATAGAAATTTGTCCCGTATCTAAAAAAATGTATATAGTTTATCAGACATACAGTACATAGCTCATCAACGAATAACACAAATTGAATATTTATATTTGGAAAACGCGACTAGAAAATTAAAGTCGCGTCTGGGACGGTACCTACGCTATTTGAAGACAAATTGCTAGGATAAGTTCACAACAATGGATTTTGTACCAGAATTAAGGGTCAATACGCGTAAAGCTCACGCACACTTGATATTTTGAAATCTAGATTACCGTAAAACTTGCAAATCTCACCTCATGGGACTGTCTTTTAGGCGTTGATGATATATATAGATTCTTCCTTAGAAGTTTTTTTTTTGTTTCTGCTCCAACTAATAGATAGATAACTGCCGAGCTAAAACCAGGCTTGATTGAATATATTGTTCAATTCAGCCTGAAGACCGGAAGTGATCTTACCGTTTATCTGACTGGAACAATGCTTGGGGTTAAAAAGTTGAGTAAAGAATTGCCGCAGCTACCTCTTGTCCTAAAAAATGACGATCTTGAAGAGATAGAAATCACTATTCAAAATGAACATGAATATGGCCAACACTTCGCAAAGGAGTTGAAACTGCAAACGAATTTTAAAGCTGTCACTAAATCATGTAATACAAAAGGTTCAAAGCAGGAGAGAACAAGAAATGATAATTATTCTTTATCATCTGGTGACAAGGACTGCTCTCAATATATAATACTGGTTGATAGGACACCTTCGAATTTAACACCTTCCCAGAGATTAAAGTTGAGACGAGCTCAGTTAAGTGACAGTATCTCGAAGTTAAAAGCATCTAGCTCGAAAAAACATGCAATTGAAATCGTTAATGATGAAGAGGAGGATATAGATGAAAACGAATGTATGTACAATGTACCTGTGTCCCAGGCTTTGATGTCTGTAACCCAGAAACAAAACTTATCACCTGGAAACAATATAAGACACACGATATCCACTTCGACGACGTTGGATTCTACTAGGGCTTCATCAATTATGAGTACTAACAGCATGTATGATACATCCTCACTAACAAGTTTTGAGAAAGAAGAGCCGATGGACCTTCTGCACGAAGTAAAATCTTCCAATACATATATTAGTAGTTTGGAAAATTTAAGTTTATCTGATGATGCTTATGAATTGAGTCTAATGAAAGGAAATGATATAGACAGGTTGCATGAAGAATTTAGACACAGAAAGAAGCTCATATCAGACTTTAAAAGAATATATAATCCAGCAGCTCAGCCTTATGGAGAAAATTTTGTTAAAAGTGCATCTTCTTCATCAATAGCTAATGTGTATTCATCTAAATTGACAAAAATTCAGCAGTCATTACCAGACTTGTCATCAACTAACAATGACAGGACATATTCAGGAACGTATTGTTCATTTACAAGACCTATTTGGTTACCACCGAAACAACAGCAAGAAAAACTTAATGACCAGAGGATTTCAAAGAAGATACTTGATTCTGCTATAATGAAAGAGACCAAATCCCAAGCTGCAAAAATCAAAAAGGCTCAACGAATTGAGCAAGCGAAAGAAAAGGATAAAGTTAAATGGCAAAATTATGTCAAAAATAAATTTCTTAATAGTAATGATCATGAAATTGAGAAAATGTGTATCAGGGGAATATCTAATGATTCTAGAGGTCTTGTTTGGTGGAATAAAATCGAAAATCTTTTGAAAATAAACGAAGGATGCTGTCATCATTACTTTTCAATGTGCGATCAAGCGATTCTTCGAAGAACGCCATGTGCAGATTTCGAAGATACAAGACTTCAAAATTCTAAGAGTGTTTATTACATGATAGAACATGACATGCATGGTATTTATGTTGAAATGCAATTATTACAGGATTACAAAATTGTTCTGAAGTTGACTAAGTTGGTATTTAGTTTTCTACTTTACAAACAAGATGATCTATTGAAAAAGGGCCACACTAATATAGAACTCGATGCCTTGTATTTCAAAGAATTGAATAACATTATAGCAATCATTTATTATCATTATAAAAGCATGAACAGAACATTCGTTAGCATTTGCAATTTATTCGAGAGCGAAGTGCTAAACCTGCTTTTGTTATTCCATTGTTCACCACAAACGTCTTCAAAATCTCAAATACTTGATGATTTGATTAGACTGTTTGATTCTGCATTTAAGTCGAATCTCAATAGGCTATATATCCATTTCAAGGTAATTGGGTTGACAACGTTGGATTACCTTCCTTCTAATTTCTTGAGTTTATTTTCAGGGCTACTAAATTTTGATTTAAGTTCACATGTTTTAGATTTATTCATTTTCCGTGGTGATCAAATCTTAACATCATGCTTGTTAGGAATATTTAAGGAAATTTCTTATAAATTGTACGGAACTAAAGAAGAAGTAATGGGTGTAATCGGAGGGAACCTGCAAAATAAAGACAATAATATTGTCAAACGTTCTAGGCATTCCTTAACGTATCTAGATATAGGATACGAGCATGAATTAATTGAGCGTATGATTGGGATTGTTTAATTATAGAGATTGATATCAACTATCTAGTTATGACTTAACACAATAAGTTTACATGTAAATACATTTATTACTTCTAACGCAGTTAGTAATATAATACAAGAAATTAAAACAAAACTACACTTTGGAATTATTTAAAGTCTTGAGAAGTTCTTCACCATCATTAGGGGTTTTGACTTTAACCACATATGTTTCAATTGATTTGGTATCAGGATTTACTGTTGGTACCCTTACCAATGATCCATTGCCAATTGATGTGTATGTTAAATCACTGGAAATTAAAGTATTTAACAAAACCCGTAAGCCACCATCAGCTCTAATTAATATTCTAGACTTATTAGTCTCTTTAGATTTCAAGATTTTCAACTCACCTACTCCTTTGTTTGAGTAAGGGTCACTTTTATTGGAAGGATCGAATGACATTAATTTTGCACGTTTACTGTACAAAACTTCTTCTCCTTCTTCTCCAGTATCAGTAGACACGGATCTGTCAGAAAGCTTAGCAACAGGCTCAAAATGTGCCCCAGTCTCTTCCTCTTGAGTTACCTCACTTCCGTCAGCTTCAGCAGATTTTTCTTTTGTAGGCTTAGGTGTTTGATCTGCCTTCGGGGCACCAAACGAAAATTGGAAAGCAGGCTTGCTGTTTTCACTTGATGAACCAAATGAAAATGGATTTGATTTGGTTTCAGATGCACCAGATTCAGTATCATTTTTAGAACCAAATGATTTTAAAGATTGGGTCAGTGAGTTACCAAACGAGAAAGCAGGCTTATCTGAACCAAAGGAAAAAGCAGGTGTGGGCTTTGGTGCTTCTTGAGAGTCGAGTGCCACCTTTTCTGAAGCTCCAGAGCTCTCCTTTGCTACGGACTGTCCGAATGAAAATAGAGGCTCAACATCACTCTTTTTTGAGCTGAATGAGAATGCAGGCTTTGAAGAAGTCTCCTTATCGATACTTTCTGAGTTATTAGCTCCATTATTTGAGGTGAAAGAAAATGACGGTTTAGGGCCAAACGTGAACGCAGGTTTAGATACTCCGTTCTTAGCATCATTATTGAAGGAAAATCCGGAACTTTCTTGGCTATTGAATGTTTCGGAACCTGCTTGTGTTTTGTTGCCAGTATCCAGACTTTTAGCCTCGTTTTCAGTTTGTTTAAACTTGGATCCCTCAACTTTACCATTTGAACCTCCAAAAAGAAATGATGACCCTGACTGATTCGTAGATTTCAGGGAAACAGAAGGATTTGAAGAGTAATCTGCAACCTTTGATGGTATATTAAATGAAAATGCAGGTTTGTCTTCTTTATCTTTCACAGATCCAAATGAAAATGCAGGTTTGTCTTCTTTACCTTTCACGGAACCGAATGAAAAAGAGGGTGTTTCAGTTTCACCTTTGGTAATTTCAGGCAGTTTTATATTTCCAAATGAAAATTGGCCTTGTTGCTTCAAGCCTTTAGATGCATCACTAGCAATAGCCCCAAAAGAGAATGCTGGCTTTTTATCACTAGCGGTTTCTGATACCGACCCCGACCCAGCTCCAAAAGAGAATGCAGGTTTTGAGGATCCACTTGCAGTATCTAATTTAAACACTGAATCTTTTATTGGTTTATTAAATTGGAAGGTAGGCCCCTTTATTTCGACTTCAGAATCAGAATCAGAATCAGAATCCTTCTTTGAAACCTTAGCACCGAAAGAGAAGGGCGAATCCTTGGAAACTGGGACAGTGTTTAATTGGAATTTAGGACCTTCAATTTTGATCTCATCCTCAGACTCAGATTCAGAAGAGCTTTGCTCATCGTTCTTTTCGTTGGCAGAACTTTTACTCATAGTATTGTTTTCGGATGCCTTAATCAATGGTTCAGATGCATTGAAGAGTCCATTATCTATCTTTTTATAATATTCAATATATTTGGTAGCAATTACAGTGAAATCCAGAACAGTTCCTGGCTGATTGTTCTTGTTGACTGCATCGACAAACTTCTCATTCAATGCCCTGATTTTTTCATAGCGGTCACCTGTGGAAGAAGACAGTTCAATTCCATTAGTAGAAATGGTAGAAAATGCCAGAGTACCTACTTCCAGAGTAGATATAGATTTGGCCGGTCCTTTATCATTTGATGTTACTTGAAAGTTTATGCCTTCGAATGCTTTTGGTGTCAGTTTAACACCATTACTTCTCCCTCTTGGTTTCAAGATTTTTCTTTTGGCCATGACATCTGCAGAAGCTTTGATGTTTTTAGAGGCATCATCATCACTGCCATCTTCACTACCGAAGTTTTCTCTAGTGATTTGACCAGCAGCAGCTCTTTTAGACATTCTATTATTCTTCAACTATTTATTAGAAAGGTTTTTGATCAAAGATATCGTTAGCTGTCTTTGAGATAAGTGGTCACCCAGGTATTACCGCCTAGTATAATAACCTTTGTTATTTAGAAGTCTCGTCAAATTTAGATTGTGATGGTCAGATCTCTTTTGGAGTGGCACTTTCATTCTCACTTTCACACTGTGTGAGTGCGATTTATCTTTTCAAATCTCAGCCCTAATCATGCACATGATAAACAGTCAAAATGATCAGCCGATGGACAATTATTTTCTCTTGCACGCTATTCATTAATTACATGCAGAATTTCCAAGGTTGAGGAGTTGGCCCTTCCTTCGAAAAAATTTATTTGGCAGCTTAAATCGTCTTTTTGAAAAGAAGATAAGTATTCTTTTGAAGCATAGATTAATCGTCAAAGTATGTATCGATAGACTTAGCTTAACACATGAGATGTGTAATAGGGAATGTGAGACCCAAGGAGATTTGTGAGATTTTGTGACAAGAGTGAAGATAATCTGGTGGAGTTGTTGATTAAGTGGAAGTAGTTTGTCAAAAGAAAGAAGAGGAAAAATGGGTTTAGTATCTAACTGCTTTGGTAGAGTTGTACAATAGTGAATACAACTCTACTATCACTAGTAATATTTTAGTCATAACGGAAGTTGTAGATATCAATTATATCCTATTTAAGTGTGAAAAGTTTTTACGAAAAGAAAACTTGACGTTTGTCTTGGAGATGCTCTTCACTGTCAGCTCATAATAGCTTACAATAGCTTACAATTTACCTGGAAGTTTCACAATTTTCTATAGAGCTGTTTTTTCTGAGATTATAGTCACTAACATATTATAGAATGGCTCCAAAGGTGCAACAAACCAAGGCTGCTAAGGCCGCCGCTGCTTTAGCCGGTGGTAAGAAGGGTAAGAAGAAGTGGAACAAGGGTAAGGTTAAGGACAAGGCCCAACATCATGTTGTTTTAGACCAAGAGAAGTACGACAGAATCATGAAGGAAGTTCCAACTTACAAATATGTATCTATCTCCGTCTTGGTTGACAGATTAAAGGTTGGTGGTTCTCTCGCTAGAGTCATTTTGAAACAATTGGAAAGCGATGGTGTTATCACCCCAGTCTTAAAGCATTCCAAGCAAGCTATTTACATTCGTGCAAACTAATTTGATCTATGAACCTTTTTCATTATATATCTGTAATTATAACTTTGAATTAGGACTTAAGAGTCAATGAATCAATATAAATACTCTAGTTATGATATTGAATTGTAGTTCTGGTTTATGCTTTTGTTGATACTATTCAGAAAATTTTGTAAGTCGTCTGTAGCGATTTAAGCGACCCAATTTTTGAACAACTGTATTTCAATACTTAAGTAGACGCTGCTATGTTAAGAGTTGGTTTACTCAAAAGCATGTATTATTATCGAATAAGTTCTTCTGGACCAACTACTATCGGTAAAAGGTTCAGCAGATGCTTCTTCAACTTCCCTTCTCCCTTTAATGGATCAGCATCAAAAGTTCAGGTTCATAATATTAGCAGAAAAGTAAATGCAACTACAAAGCAAATGTACGAAATAGTATCAAATGTTGATAAATATTCAGAGTTTGTTCCATTCGTGGAGAATTCTGAGATAAGATCTAGAGACGAGGAAACACAAAGCCCAACATCTGCTCTGTTACGAGTTGGCTGGAAGGAGTTTGATGAGGAATTCGTTTGTCAGTTAAAATGTATTCCTGACAAAAGTGTCTCGGCAGAATCATTGACAACGTCATTATTTGAGGAGTTACGCACAGAGTGGAAATTTACAGAGATCAAGTCAATCAGCGGGACTATTTGTAAAGTTGATTTGACTTTGAAATTTAATTTTAAAAATCCAGTTTATAACACTATGAGCTCTTTATTTTCAGATCTGGTTACGAATATCATGATAAATGCATTTGAAAAGAGAGCCAAACAAATAAAAACTAGGAGGAGTTAGTGAAATGTTGTTATACTGTAATTAGAAAGCTTACTTTGTTTACAGATGACTTTTATCCATGTACATGTATATATAGATTTATGAATGAAGTTGTCAAACTTAGTATGAGATCAAAAATTTATATCAAAGCCAAATCTTTAGATATAATACATTATCATAGCCAAAAATTTGAACATGAAATAAAATATCTAATCTTTTAATATATACCCTTGGGAATCAAAGAATGAGTTCCGACAACAAATTCCTTGACAAAATGGTTCGGAACTTTAGTTAATGCTGTATCAGGCAAATTTAATCCACTTAAATCCTTGACCGAGTAACTCCTGGGTCTTTGATAATATCCACCAGTATTAATAGATTGTGAATTGAGACTTATAAGACTTGATGAACTACTTGACAACGAGTTGAAGTTATAAGTAGTGCTTGAATACCTAGAAGTCTTCAAAATCTGGGAATTAAAATACGAAAACGTAGTTGGCTTCACTACTGTCTTATTAATCCAGACTTCGTCTGATGCCAAAGGCTTTATACATCTGAGACAATTTCTGTAAAATTTCTTTTGACTAGTCTTAGTAGACAGAAGAGGCAATTTGTGATCATCATCAGAACAAAGATTGTTACTTCCCGCAAGTCTTAGTCTGGCTCTTTCTTCTCTATCAACAAAATCGTCGTCGTATTCCTCCTCATCATCTTCTGATTGGTTTAAGTCTACCAAGTTCTGAATGTCATCATCATCATCATAGTTATTTGTTTCTGATTCATCTACGTACCCCACAGAGATGTTCAAATCCCTCCCAGGAACTTGTTCATTTACTTGAACGGGGATATCTCTCAAATTGTCCAAATCGCTCAGACCTAATTCAAAAGTGGGAACTGATTGAGATCTGTTGAATTTGGAGTGATTCTTATCATGCTGAGTATCGGTTGACAGTGTGGTAAACTTAGATTTCAACCTTGATAATCTTCCTCTAAATCTTCTAGATTCACTGCTTGGATCTGACTGAGAACGAAGCCTCGTTAGTTCTCCCTCTGCACGATTTCTTCTTCTTCTTCTGGGGACAGTTCTGTATTTGGGTAAATCACGCTCCTCCAAATCTAAAGAAACATCTTTACCAATTCCTAGAGCGAAGTTCCAGTCTATTAATTCTTGAATTGTAAAAAAGCTTAGCAACATCTGCTCACTTTCAGCTCTAACTCGTAACACATTTGCCCTCTTTTTATAGTCAGAAGCCAACCCAATTCTAGCATGCTGCAATGAATATGATCTTATCAACTTCCTATTTTTAGTTCTTATCAGTTTTACGTCATCACCATCAGTGGCTAAAAAGTTGCCTGAAAGACCTTGAGAAGACTGATCCACAAGATTCAATTTCTGGAATAATTTAAGAAACTGCAAGTCATTTTCTTGAGTTACATATGAATTTATGCTATTTAACTCTGATTTCTCAAAGTCATTGATTTTGCTTTCCGTGTTGCGGTTTCCAGGTTTAAACGTCAAGACATTGTTCTCATGCGTGCTTGGTATTCTGTAAAAATTTAATTGACTTGAATTTAGTTCAATAATGGCATATTTCCAAGATCTATTGGGAGAAGGTTCATACGGAGTTAACCATTCCATTTTTCTTGCAACTACTCCAACCTTGTATGCTGCTGGTGAGTAATCAGGTAAGCTTTCCAGATAAATATCACGATGTATCGGAAACTTTGGGCACCCACCAGGGGGCAAAGTTTCATATCTTGGAGGGGACACTGGATTTGGTTCCATTAATTGCAAAAATTCATCTTGATTACTGTGGAAAACTGGTTTAGATTTTATTTCAGATTCTTTTGTTGCAACTTCCTCAAGATCAAAATGACCACCGTTTAAAGAGGTCGGAGTTGGCGGAGTATCAACCCTGTTAATCTTAGAAGGGCTTCCAGACCTGCTGGATATCTGTGAAGTACTGGAGGAAGAGGGATCTGTGCATCCTGACTCGATGTCCAAGTTCTCCTGATCCAAAATTTCATCTTCACCAAAAGGCGAGTAGATCTTGCACTTTCTTGATGGAATGTCCAAAGGATGACCTAACTCATCATTAACTTTAAACATGGTATTCGAATATCTAATTTGAAGTGTGGTAGCAGATTTGGCGAAAGATCACTAATTGAACTTATAGTTAAATGGTTGCACTTTGATCTTTGCGAAATCTTATCTAAGCGTTTGAGCCAACCTGTTTGTTCCTTCGTCTATAACTGTTACGGACTTCAAGATCAGAAAAACTATTACCAACAACTGTCTCCAACACTGTTACTGTGATATCTGACAGTTACATCCGCTTCTTTTAAACAAATACTGTGCCCCGATAAGACTTAGTGATATAGGGGAATTCTGGAATTACGGCATTCGCATTTCTTTTTTTTCCCAATGTGATTTTCTCATCGGCTTATCGGGTCTCGCGCAATTTTAGGTGATAGTAGCAACGGTCAGACAATAGTTTTAGCAAGTAAGAGCAAGTAGCGTTTTTTGACACCCGGAGAGCAAGAAAGAGGGATCGCAGACAAAGACAGTGGGGGTCAAATTATTTTTTAGACGTCATTCGACAGGGACCATAGTATCGCTAAATCCACCTCGTTTACAGAGTATAAAAAAGTCATTCACTGTGCCTGGAGAGCTACTACAGGGGTGTCTTCTAAGATCCGTATGCATATAATTTATTTACCTATTATCTCAACCTTTGTTATTGTGTGGATGCCAGTAGTAGAGATTGTTAAAGTTAATCTCGAGAAAGTTTCCGGGATCCGAGGTAAACCTGGCATCCACAGTCGGAGTGATCTGATGAATTAGGAAATGCAGGTAATCAGAGAATTCGGTCCCATCGCAACTGCATATGATTTCAAAATTCTCGTTACTGGAACTGACCAACGACTTGACGTATTTATAATTGATAAGGTCTTTGTAATTGGTGTGCTTGAAACAATTATGTAAATCTAAGGCTGTCTGGTGCATGAGTACCATTTCAGTGGCAGCCTCGGGAATTACGCTCGTGAGCATTTGTAGCTTCTCGGCTTTTTGATTTGTATTAAAAAATGGTTTCGAACGGCTTAAATCCGGAACGGTGGAATCCCTGTAAAACAGTAAAATTAACAGGAGAAGATCAAAATAGAACTCGGCAAAAGTTTTCGTTGTAATGGGGCTTAAGTAGAATTGTATTTTCTTGTTCGTGCCGAGAAAGCTTACTATCTTTTTGGCTGCGTCATTACATTCATTGCATTTGCAACTTTGATTAAGGTTTCCTTGCGTGAAATCAAGATCTGCCATTTCCATATCCCAAACGTAAAACGATTCGATATAGTCCTTTATGGTCAAATACTGTATATTACTCTCTTTCAAGCTTCGAGCAAGTCGGTCATTTTGAGACTTAAATGCCTTCATCATGATTTTGAACTGTTCATCATCCTTGGCTCTATGCAACGGGTATAACTGTGCTCCTGTGTCAATGTCCAAATGGGTCAATTGAGTCAAAGAGCTCAAAGTAGTGATTAAATTGGCTTTGAAATAGTAAATGCTAAATGGGTTATGGATGGACGACTGCCCTGATCTTGTGATACTTAACTTTCTCATTGATTGGAGATCGGAGTGCATAAGACCTTTTAGAAATGAATGTAGACAATCGCAGTATTCAAAATTGTCTGCTAGGTCGAAGTTAACATCACCACCCGATCCCAACGAAAAAACATGATTGCAATCAATTTTCAAGTCTAATGACTTTATTTTAGACGTATCTATCACCTCTTCAATGTAATTAAAGCCTAACTCGAGTTCCATATCTGTCTGATAAATGGAACTAAAATTGATCTCATTATTCATTTTACCATGATTGTGGTTGAGGCTTAAGTTATTCAAACTCTTAAAGAGAGTACTTTCAGACCCCAGGACTGATTTCAAGAATTTCAAAAATCTTAAACCTAAATTATGTACTGAATTTATTGTGAGTTCTTGTAAATTTTGAAACGTATCTTGAAGTTGAAGTTT
The DNA here is from genome assembly GCA_030574375.1 of Priceomyces castillae. Lineage (NCBI taxonomy): Eukaryota > Fungi > Ascomycota > Pichiomycetes > Serinales > Debaryomycetaceae > Priceomyces > Priceomyces castillae. Next base: position 355,197 of record JAJMEX010000009.1, read on the forward strand.
CTCTTGATGCAGTAGCATTAACAGCTTGTTTTCAACATCTTTCATATCTATTAGATGAAAGTTAAGGTTCCTTAAGTGCGGTAGAGACAGTGTTCTCGTCAAAAATAGCAAATCCTCTAAACTCTTTAGTTGGAGTGAGGTAACATTAACACCAGGGAGTTGATAAAACCCGTATAAATCACCATAAGCTATGTTGAGCTGACTCAATGGAATATTCCCAAAATAAATCTTCTTCAAATTGTTATGACGCGAGAAGTATTTGTACCAAAACCTTAGTTTAAATAAGATGAAAGTCACATCATCAGTAATCACTTGTTGGATTAAACACGTAAGACTTTCATTGGCATTTAAAGTCGACTCGAATTTCTTCAAGCGATTATTTTTTGAGGTCAATGAGTTTTTAACAATGGACCATGTGTAGTTGTTTCGAGAGTTTCTTTTAGAAAAGACTTCCTTCAACTTTCTATCTTTATTTGTGATGTAAATATTAGAGTACAAGTGCCTCTTGCAGACGCCATGAAGTTCCTTGCAGGTCAAGTTTAAATGAATCAACTCTAGTTGCGATAGAGTACCTAGAATTTTATCTAGAATATCCGCAGATAGATCTAATAGACCTGCCATGACTAACGAGTTAGTATAGGAATACATGACGATCTAATGTTCTTATCGGAATTACAAGTTTAACAAAACATCCACTACATACAGGAAACCAAGAACCTTACAAAACTATTTAATGAGGACATACAAGTTAGCGGTATTGAAGAAGACATAAAGTGATGAAACTTAAAGGCATGCTAAGAGGAAATTATATATAAGGATTCCATTTGCATACAAATTAAACTAATACCGAATAAATACATATGTAATCTGGGTTGCATCTTTGAAAATGAGTATAATTAAATTTCTTGCAATTATCCTCATATATTTCCTTCAACTTGCAACATCGGTGATGGTGAACCCATTGCCTATCCCACAAAATATCACTTGGGGAAATGGAGGCTCCATATTACTATCATCATATTTGTCGTTACAAGCAAACGGTAACAGTCAAATTTTGACAAATGGGTTTTATAGGTCAATTCAAGCAATTAGGGATCTCAAATGGAAACCAGCAGCAGTCGAACATTCTATTTCAAGTTATGAATCTTTTCCTACAATGAATTTTGAAAATGGAAGATCTATCCGTTCAAAAAGAAGGATAGTTTCTGTCATTATTGATGATTGGAAAGCAGATTTGCAGTATGGTATAAATGAAAGCTACTCATTAAAACTTGATAAACGTTCCGATTTAATCGAGATAAGAGCAGTTACAATATGGGGAGCTCTTCATGCTTTCACCACATTGCAACAAATTATAATTTATGACGATAAGCAACGATCTTTTATAGTAGAACAACCGGTTGCAATTCGAGACGAGCCTCTTTTTGGCCATAGAGGTATATTAATAGATTCAGCTAGAAACTTCATTTCAAAGAAGAAGATACTCGAGCAAATAGATATTATGGCACATTCAAAAATGAATGTGTTGCATTGGCATATTGAGGATTCACAATCATGGCCTATAGAAATATTAGCTTATCCGGAAATGACAAAGGATGCCTATTCTGATCATCATATATACACACAACTGGATATTAAGGAGATAGTGAGATATGCAAATAGCAGAGGAGTTAGAGTTATCCCAGAGATTGACCTTCCTGGGCATGCAAGAGCAGGATGGAAGCAAATAGATAAAAAATTGATCCTGTGTGCAGATAGCTGGTATTCAAATGATAATCCATCTGAGATCACAGCATATGAGGCACCTCCAGGACAAATGGACATCATTTATGAAAAAACATACGAGGTATTAAAGAATGTTTATGAAGAGATCAGCAGTATATTTAAAGATGAATTTTTTCATGTTGGTTTAGACGAAATACAAAAAAACTGTTACAAATTCTCACCTTTCATATCAGCATGGTTCAAAGAAGACCCAAAGCGAACAGTCAATGACCTAGTCCAACATTGGGTTGATAATTCTATTTGTATATTCAACAACACCGCAAGGAGGAAGATTGTGATGTGGGAGGATGCTTTACTAAGTGATGCCCATGCGCACACTATTTCCAAAGACATTATTTTGCAGTCATGGCTGGATGACACGTCAAACATAAAAAAGTTAACGGCAAGAGGCTACCAGGTAATTGTATCCTCTATGTCTCACTTATACCTTGACTGTGGTCATGGAGGGTGGTACACTAATGATGTCAGATATATTGATGACCCAAAACATTCCAAATTTAATAAATATTTAGGAGGATCTTCTTGTGGCCCTTATAAGACATGGCAAAGAATATATAACTTTGATTTTCTAGTAAACTTAACAAAAGAAGAGAAACGTTTAGTTATAGGCGGCGAAGTTGCCCTATGGAGCGAGCAACAAGATAGCTCAACCATCATCCAGGCAATCTGGCCCCGCACCGCAGCATTTGCAGAATCTCTTTGGAGTGGAAATAGAAACCCAGAAACCAAATTCTACAGAACAAATGAAGCTGCACAGAGAATTTTCAACTTCAGAGAGTATTTGGTCGCTCTAGGGCATGATGTAACTTCATTGGCACCTATGTTCTGTTTACAGAACCCTCACTCTTGTGATCTTTACAAAGATCAAAATATCTATAAGAATTACTAGAAACAAATGCCCTTATTCATGTGCTTCAGTTTAGTTCACTTTTACATAATTTACTACATAACAATTTCATGAAATCGTATACTGTAAATTGGAAATTATATAGAGATCTGTTCTGCAACATCTAAGATATGTTTTGAAGACAAATTCAATAATTTTCGCGATTTAGTTGTTACATGATGATAATCATACCACTTTAAAGTTATAATTAACCAATATGGGCTCAACTGATGATGTGGTCAGTTTGATAAGCAAGGTGGATAGAGAATTAAACGATGGTAGTTTCGATGAAATCGATTTAAAACGTATCCTCAGTGAACTAGGCGAAATTTTATTACACACAACCCAATCAGCAGATTATAGAGATGAGCTTTCAAATAATAACGAAATACAAACCTTGACTACTGATACTTTTAACAGGAAATATGTGTTTTCAAATGCTGAACCAGTTTTAACTTTGCAGATTAGGTTATTTCGTGGCATTCTTTTACTTTACCGAAACATAATGTCAAAAGACGGTTCAAATCTGGACTTACTATTACAAAGCTTGAAACATTTCGATGACAGCGTGCAGAGAGATCATGAATTCTATAATAAAACTTTACAGGTGTACCTCCAGGTTCTTGCCAACGAAAGCAAGAATATAGTTTTCAAAGATACAATAGAGCCGTTCAAAATAGCATTCCTCGAGAATGACGCAGACTCAAATCGTAAACCTCTCATTGAAGCCATATCTAGCCAAAGAGATTTGGTTTTCCCATTGATAATTTATTTCCATCATATATTGAACGATTCAGATGCTATTTATGACTTGTTGACGTTAGAGGGATACAATAGGATTATTGAGTTTTTAATTGGCGAGTTTGATAATATAGATTTGGAGAGAGAATTGAGTCAAGAAGATATGATTTTGTTGAGTACACTTCAGAAAATCATATCACACGAGAGTTATGCCAAATATCTTTCCAAAATTAAACCAAATCGGCAGGTTTTTCGATGCACAATTCGAGTAAGCCAAATTATTGTTACGTCAAACGATCAATGGGATAACTATGAGATTGTTGCTATACTTTCATGGGTCTATCAGTTTTTACAAGAATTTTCCGCCTCTTCTATCAAGTTATTAATAGAGACAAAAGTAAATGTCGATTTGTTATCGTTCGATCATAGCATTGTGATTGCATTATTGGATTCTATTAGTCACTTAGGAAAATTTAATGCCGGAAAACAATTCTTAACTCATTATCACAGTGTACCTATATTGGTGGATTTGCTACGGGCTGTTCATGAAAATGTGGAAAAAAAGACATTAAAGAAAGAAAAGAAGATTACGGATATAACTACTCCTACGAAAGAATTTCCTGAGGTAAAATCACTTATCATAGAAATCTTGGGATATTTGGCCCACGATTCATTTGAGATACAAGAAAAGATTAGGCTAGTTCATGGTTTAGAATTAGTATTGTCAAATTGCGTTATAGACGACAATGAACCCTTTATCAAGGAAAGAGCTATCATGTGCCTCAAATTTCTATTAGCTAATAACAAAAAAAATCAGGAGCTAGTCGCTTCTTTGGAAGCAAACAATGTGTACGATAAAGATGTCATTGAAGAAATGGGATACGAGGCTTACATAGAAGATGGAAAAGTAAAGCTCAAGCAAGCTAAGAAATAATGATATAGAATGTATTTTCATTAGTATAATTTAAATTGTGCATACTGTTGTAGCACTTGGCACTATTTGCTCAATTGTTCGATGATAACCGATTTCACTTTCTCTAGAGAAGCTTCATCAATCAATTTGATTCTTTTATCTTTTTGACTAAGCGCCTTAAGTTCCGCAGGCAAAACACCCCTATCAAAGGAGTAGTTTTCGAAACCATGGAGAGCTTTATCAACAACTTCTGAAAATTTTGCAGGGTGAGCAGTAGATAATGATATATATGCAATATCTTTAGCATTCTCTTTTTTATCATTTTCAATATTTCTGTAAGAGGAAGTAACACCCACAGCAGTATGAGGGTCAATAATATACTTCTCAGGGTGACTTGAATAAACCTTTTTGATTGTTTGAAGTGTTTCATCATCATCCACTCTCTCAGAATCAAAATCAACACGAGCAGCTTCTACAACAGAATTTGGGGCCACGACTGAACCAGTTTCTTTCAACTGAATCATCCAATCGTTCAAAGTTTTTCCGGCCTTCTTATCATCATTATCACTCAATTGAGATCTGATTAAGTACCAAAGCAATCTTTCGAAGTTTGAAGAAATCAAAATATCCATGGCTGGTGAAAAGGTTGCCTTGACAGATGACTCTTTTGAAGAATCAGCTGACTTTTCGTAGCGTCCTGTTTTCATAAATCTGTCAAGGATATCGTTTTCATTTGTCGCAATTATCAATTTATCGATTGGCAAGCCCATTTCTTTAGCGTAATAACCAGCCAAAATATCTCCAAAGTTTCCGGATGGAACAACAAAGCGAACCTTCTTATCTGAACCAACCTTTTTGATTATTTGGAAATAAGAGTAAAAATAATAAGTAATTTGAGCCAAAATTCTTGCCCAGTTGATTGAGTTGACGGCACCAACGTGATACTTATCATTGAATTCCTTATCACCGAAGATCTGCTTAACAATATCTTGACAATCATCGAATGTTCCATTCACAGATAATGTATGGACGTTCGCATCTTCAACAGTAGTCATTTGCTCTTCTTGAATTGGAGATATTCTTCCAGTTGGATACAAGATAAATACGGAGACATCCTTCTTACCTCTCAATCCATAGATAGCAGCAGAACCTGTATCTCCTGAAGTAGCACCTACGACTGTCATAGTCTCTCTTTCCTCAGGAGTCTTAGCGTTGGCATTCTTTCTTGTCAAAAAAAACTCAAAAAGGTTACCAAGAAACTGTAAGGCCACATCCTTGAAGGCATAAGTTGGACCATGAAAAAGTTCCAACAAATACAAATGTTTCTTTTCATTGATCAGTTTAAGTGGAGTAATTTCTTTACTCCTAAATGTAGAGTAAGACCTATCAATCAAATCCTTCAACTCAGAGTCAGAAACCTCAGAATTAGAAATGTATAACCTCATAATACGGAACGCTAACTCCTCAAAGGTTAAGTCCTTGAAGTTGTTGAGAAAGTCACCTTCAAATTTTGGAATAGTTGAGGGTAAGAACAAACCACCATCTTTTGCTAAACCAGTGAGAACTACCTCTTCAAAGGATAAGTGTTGATCATCAGTAGATCTTGTAGACCTATACGACTGAGTTTGAGTCATCTTAATTTATTCTGTGACCTTTGAAAGACAAATTAACTATTGTTGACCATTTTCGAAAGCTTGGAAAATGATGAATCATAGTCTCTCATCTTCAAGCTGAATTTTGTGTCACATATTTATTTTCATAATATTGTGCTTGGTTGGTAAGTCTCTACACCCAATTTAGTAAAGAGAGTGTGAAAGGAGATGATCAGAAGCCGATTTATAAGGAATGGGAATGTGAGATTCTTGAGCACTTGGGTTTACTCAGACAAGCCATACCAACCTCTTATAAGCGAGGGATACAAAGGTCTCTCAAAGGTGGTGATACCGAAAAACAGTGATTTTTCGAACCAGATTATACAAACGGAGAAGGACGAAGAATTAAAATCTATAGTAGATGCATTTGAGGCTCCCGTACTACTCACATATGGTTATGGATCGGGTGTGTTCGAACAGGCCGGATACCAAAGGAAAAGAGGTTCAGGACCTCAAATTGATATCATTAATGTAGTTGAAGATCCTCGTACTTTTCATGAACATAACTTAAAGCAGTATTCAGAACACTATTCGTTCTTAAGGTTCACTGGAAGTGGTGCAATATCTTACATTCAGAATATAGGAGTGGGACTATACTTCAACCCCTTCTCAGTTGTTGAGAACAAATTGATAAAATACGGTGTAATTAGTGTTGACAAAACGTTAATTGATTTATGTGAATGGTCTTCACTTTATCTCGCTGGAAGGTTACAAAAGCCAATAAAACATTTTGCCGGTGATGAAAACGAGACCCATAGGCTATTGAAATTCCTAAACCAGTTTAACTTGAAAAATGCCATGTCTTTGGCTATATTGCTTATAAAAAAAGACACTTTTAGCGAAAGAGAACTTTACGAAGCTATAACTAACATTTCTTATCTCGGAGATTTTAGAAACTTAATAGGAGGAGAAAACCCTAACAAGGTGAAAAACATTGTAAACAAACAATTTGATAATTTCAAGATACTATATGAACCGATTTTAGAATATTTCATAACTAAAAATATTATTGCCATAAAAAGAGAGGAAAATGGAATGAAGTGGTTTACTAAGGACTTAAATGGTGAATCTAGGAGTCTTTTGATAAGCAAAATGCCAATTCAATTTCGAAGAAATCTTTATCAGTTGTATACCGAAATGTCTATAAAAGAAATTGCAAGGGACTCGAATTTGCATCTGAATTTGAATAAGACAGTTAAGAAGATTGTCAGGATTCCATCTTTAGTACAAATGCTCAAGGGAGTTCTAAGCGCTGGTGTGGTGAAGTCTTTCAAATACGCACTTGAAAAGAACTTGAAGTTTAGAGCTGCTCGTTAATAATACTAGTCATACATTTAATAAATGCTCGCATCTATATTTTCAAACTAATCCAAGAACAGCGGAATTTCTGTAAATTGTTCGCAGGAATTGTACGTAAAAAAGTGCCTATCAACTATATACAGGAACAACAAGAATCTCTTGATCAAATGAAACACAGGACTTTATCTTAATATAGAAGAGCTATTCTTTGATATTAAAACTTTGTTTAACTATCGAAAAATACGTGACTATGGCCCCTAGGATTCTAAGGGAAAATACCTCCGAGACGGAGTCAAAGCAACTTACCAGCTCAAGAGCTTTCACCAAAGCTAAAAATGCCGCAGCCCAACAAGCACAACAAGAATTCTTATCCAAACATATAAACTCGAATGGACCACAGGATAAACCGAAGGTACATCCTTTGGACTTCAACGGGTTCGATAGCAAGATATTAGATAAATATTCGAAAAAATATGGATTGAACTTACCGCCAACTATGACATTGACTAAGGATATTTTGCAGAGCGAAATAGGAAAGAAAACTTATAGTTACAGGAATGGCAACAAAAGCAAGATAAGCAAATTAGAGCAATCAAATAACGTTAAGAAACACTTTATGAATTTACCCAGTAGAGAGAATGAAATCATTACCAATTTTCTTTACACAGTGAAGAATCAGGATGCTAAATTTAAGGTAACATTTAGTTAATAAATAATAAGGTATGGTTTATGAAATTTTCTCTCCAGTATTCAATCAAAATGTATACTTATGTTGTCTACAGCTTTTTATAATTTAATACGATTTTCTGGGCTAGTTATAATATCCAAGGTGGTTGTAGTATGAAGTGCTAATATGAAGGACTTTTTTGTGTAATTGAATCATGATCAAGACCTTAATTTTTAAATACTCAATTTTATTTAACGTGTTAGTTGAAAGATCTGTATAGCCATGGATGCATCTACCATAATATTTATCGTTACTTTAGCGGTAGCTTTTATTCTATTGAAATGGCTCATCGCACCAGTGCCAAGTTTAGATACTCAATTGGCGGAATCGGAAGGTATTATAGATGACACCTCTGATTCTTCTAGAGCGTCAAATTCAAATGCCGGTGCTCCTCGCAGAAGAAGAGAAGTTAATGATTCTATGATCGAAGTAGTTCAAGCCATTGCCCCACAGTTGACCAGGGGCCAAATAATAATGGATTTAGAGAGAAGCGGTTCAGTCGAATTAACAGTAGAGAGATACATGGAAGAGGGAAGTTTACCATTTCCACCTGGAGAGTCAGCCGAATCTCAACAACGCTCAGAAGTAACAGAAGAAAAAGATTCCAAAGAGGGATCCGAGACTTTGATTGATAGATACGGTCTCAGTTCAAAAATCAACGTAAAAGAATCTGGTGACTTAAGCGCAGAAGACGAAAATAGATGGGGTTCAGATAAACAGGAGAGAAATGATTTACTAAACAAAAGAAGAGAAGATATGATTTTGAAAGCAAGAAGAAGATTAGCTTCTCAGTTGCAAAATGATATTCCTTTATAGAGGGCGCTTCTAATTTATATACCGAAGAGTCTTACGTATATTAAATGCCAGTTGATTATTATTTTTGTACTAATGTAGACTCAATTCTCCGCTTTTTCGATTGGCTCTCATCAATAGAGTTTTTATTTCCTTTATCATCCTCCTTAGTCCCTGATTTCTTATCGGCTTCCTCTATGATTAATTCAGGCGAAATCGGTTTAGCTATAAATGCGTTCACGATGTTGGAAGTTGTCAGTTTATCTTTCTCCAGATTATCCGAACCAAGAGCTATTTGTGCAGCACTTCCCGACACGAGTTCCCTGTTTGGCAGCTTGGTTTCTTTTTCAGTCTCAGTCGATAAATCTATTATAGTCTTAACCTTCTTCCTAGCCACAAGCTTTGTTATAGGTGTTGTAGTAATATCTTTATTCTTTGCTGAATTAGTTCTTTTAGGTTCATGTATATGAATTTCATCAGTGTCTCCAGAGATGGCACCATTTTCACTTGAAGTTCCATTCAATGAGACTTCTTCTACTTCGTTGTTTGTACTTACAGAATTCCAGAAAGTACTTTTATCACCAACTGAATGTAATACTTCACCAAACACACCGTTATCAAATGTGATAGTTGAACAGAAACCATCAGCAGAACTTACAATGATGCTTTTGCCGTCCTTATCCCATACCAAATCTGTTATCACCGAATAATGCAAATTGGATGCTAAACCCAACGGCTGCAACTTTGCAGTATCATATATTACCACCGACTCCTGAGTAGCTACTGCAAATACCATTTTGTAAGGAAGATCAAAAACTTTTGATTCAGAATCCGATAACTTGTAAATAATAGGCGAGAATCGTATTGCAATAGCAGGTTTCAGCAATCCAGGAAGATGGCACACTGGAGATTTTCCCAAGCCAGACCTGATATATATGAAAACTGTATTAGTCACTTCTTCGTTAGCGTTTTCCTCAACTGCCATCGAATCATCTTGACCATCGGTCAGGACTACGCTGTTAATATTCTCATATTTATCCCCCACATTCTCGCTATTAACAGTGAGATTATGCTTAATATCGGAAGACTTGTAAATACCCAGAGGAGTTAACAATAATGTGCCATCCGGAGAAAAAGATAATCGCCTGAAAAATGATTGTAATGTTTCTGAGTGATATAAAAATGCATTTCGTTTATTGTTCAAATTGTCATGGTCACTCGACAATTCTCCACTAATACCACCACTAGGAAGCTTGGAAATAGGCAAATCACATCTAGTAATTTTGAAATGTAAATTTGGAGAATGCTTACTGGGCTTATCACCAAATGAGTATATATGGACAGATCTGTCTGCTGACTGTGTCGCTAAAAATTTATTCTTAGGATCCCAGGAAACTCCCTGGACATAATGTGAATGCTCTGATAATTGATATACTTGTTGGCCGGTGCTGACATCGTAAATTCTTGTGATGTTATCCATTGATCCAGTAGCTATAAATTTAGAGTCCGGGGACCAACATAAGTCATAAATTTCAGAAGAAGAACTTCTTAAAACGTGCTTCGCAATCCAACTTTCCTTTACTTCTTCATCATCTTCAGTTCCGAATTCTTTTATGATGACATCAGATAGATTCCATAATATTAATGCGCCATCATCACCTGCACTGGCAAGGATATCTCCCTTAGGATCAAAACGAACAACATTCACAGCTTGAGTGTGCTTCCTTAATGTTGATAAGTGCTCAATCGAAATACCACCTTCGTTATCACTGCTATATAACAACTTCCAAATTCTTACATTATTATCACCACCTCCCGTGACTAATCTCTCAGACTTTTTTATCTGTCCTCCAACAGGCTGAAAATCGACAGAATAAACAGGCTGGCTATCATCGTGCCAGTGTACTGTTATTGTATTGGAGTTCATAGTCGCTTCCGTATATTGCATAGTAGTTCTTCTTGACGCGTTTTGATGAAGAGAAATATATCAATAGTCGTGCGCACGTAAATGACCTCAGGTGCGGACCTTTAGATAAGCTGGCTCAAAGCTAAAACCATTAATAGATAGTGCTACGTTAGAGGTACATGTGAACATTGAGTTACACTTGAAGAATTGTATAAAAATAAAATAGAAATGAAACCTCGCATTGAAAGATTCGAAACTGATGTTGAATTGGCTACCGATGAGAGTGAAGTTGAGACAGATTCTTCTGAGGAGTTTGATAATGAGGAGAAAGACATAAACTCCAACAATGTTCAAGAGCATGATGTATTTGATACATATTGCGAGGAGTACATATCATTCACGAATTCAAACCCCACTACTTATCATGTAATCCAATTTTTCAAGAGTGTTCTCGAGAACAATGGTTTCACCTATCTCCCAGAGACAAAACCTATTGAGGATTTCCATAAGGCGGAAATTGCTACCAATGGAGGATTATATTTCAGTATACGTTCAGATTTGACCTTAGTTGCTTTTGTAATAGGTGGGAAATGGAAAAAGGAGTTTGGAATGGGAGCCGTTGGCTCTCATGTAGATGCTTTGTCTGTTAAGTTAAAGCCATCATCCATAAAAGATAGCGTTGAGGGATACAATATATTGGGTGTGGCACCTTACGCTGGGACTTTGACAAAATTATGGTTAGATAGGGATTTAGGAATCGGAGGGTCTATTTTGGTAAAGGGAAGTGGGGGTAGAATTGAAAGAAAGATAATAAGCTCCTTTCCCCATCCAGTTGCAAGAATTCCGTCGCTTGCTCCGCATTTTGGCTCTGTTGCAAACAAGTCGTATAATAAAGAAACCGAGTCAGTACCTATTGTTGGGTATTCTTCAGAAGAGACTGAAGCTACTGAAGAAGAAAAGAGCAGCCCATTATATGGGAAACATTCCATATCTCTATTGAGGTATGTAAGTAAATTATCAGGGGTTCCGTTACAAAAAATCGTGGCTTTAGATTTAGACTTATTTGATGTTCAACCAGCAACTAGAGGAGGCATTTCAAATGAATTTTTGTTTGCACCAAGAATCGATGATCGATTGTGCTCTTTTGGTGCCATATACGGTTTGATTGAATTTTCACAGAAATTTTTCTTAGATCGGAATAACGATGAACATCCTTTCAAAAATTATGAAGGTTTTAATGCTGTCTGGTTGTGTGATAACGAAGAAATTAGCTCAAGAACTAGAACGGGTGCTGCTGGGGGTTTCTTGAATTCTGTAGTCAAGAAAGCTTTAGAGGCCAAACAAATCAATGATATTAATACTGTTTTCGCTAATTCTATAATCCTATCCGCAGATGTCACTCATGGTTTAAACCCAAACTTTAAAGATGCTTACTTGAAACACAATTATCCTCTACCTAATACAGGACTAACTTTGAAGATTGACTCTAACCAACATGTCATGACTGAATCTTTCGGTATAGCGCTCTTGAATAGAATTGCAGCTAGAAATGATTTGCAATTACAACATTTCCATATAAGAAATGATGTTTCTAGTGGTGGTACAATTGGCCCGCTCCTTGCAGCTGCGACAGGAGCAAGAATAATTGATGTAGGATTGCCCCAATTATCGATGCATTCAATCAGAGCTATGTGTGGCTACAAAGAGGTTGCCTTAGGTGTCAAATCCTTTAGAAGCTTCTTTAATGACTGGAGGGAAGAGTACAATAATTTTGAATATTCATGAAATGCATTGGGATATTGTTATAGTATAACATTTAAATATATAAATTTCATTACAAATATAATCACATTATCGACTTTTTGGTCAATTCGTATCATAGGCACCATTTAAATCCAATGGTAGGATAAGATTTCTAGCATCAGAGGACACCAAGGAATGCAGATATTATCATGAATGAACTTAAAGCCCATGTTAATTTACTATTTCGATGGTGCGCACCCTCAGCCTTTGAAGATGCACTGATGGATGTAGATGATGGCTTTGTAGTCGATGTTGAACGACTATCATTGCCGGTTATGGTCATAGCAGTAGATGCGTCGGTATCTGAAACGAGATCACTGGAATCCAAGGAAACATTCGCATCTGTATTGTAAATAGCTGATTGAGCCCTGTAAAATTGCATAGTTGTTGGTGTGACGATTCGCAAATTGCTGAGTACTGAATCCAGAGTCGCAGCTGGAGCATCTACCTTCAGTGTGTCGACTAGTAAACCCATGTTTTATGTTTATATGTTGTTAATATGTTCTCTTTCTTGTAGATTCTGTGACAAGGTATCCTTATATCATGTACCTTATTGATGTTATCTTGCGACGCTTGTAATTTTTAAAGCGTGTAGCTTAACCCAGTTTCACTCTGATCAGCTTTCTAAGCAATTCAGTCTCTTAGTTGATGATAGTTTTATTTGTATTTATTATTCTAGAGTTTCCATCTTTTATATTAAAAAATGTGATGTTTTACGTGACAATTCATACTATTGTCGTTATGTCGGTTTAATTATAAACTTTTGTTGTCGTCAAAAACCTTTCCGGTCCTGCTAATGTCATTATGTCGGACTAGAGATTGTTCACAATGCAAGGGGAAAAAGTTTATGACGTAAGAATGTTGCACAAAAATGATGTAATGAATAGGGAGCGCCAATTTTTGAACACATGTTCCTGATGGGGATACCATTGTCCTTAAGTTGAAACAATAACCAAAGATCTAAGTCTCATTACTCACACTCATAATAGTAACACTGGCCAAATACACGCGTCGTTAAAGAGATATAGATGATCACAGTTGTAAAGAGAACGTAGGAATGTGTGTACTGATTCATCTGACTAGCCGATAAATGACAGTAGCTCTGTAAGTGCAAAAATACGCAATTACCAACGAAGTTGAAAAAATAATAGATTCGATATGTTGCCACGGAACCGAAAATTGGTAAGATTCTTGTCTCGTGGCGTACTGGGAATTTAACATTTCAGGCGCGCCTCGGGGTTCGATCCTGTGGGTAGATGAGTTCCAGTGGCGCAGAGGTTAGCGCTTCGTGCTTATAGCCGTATTACGACAATTTGGTTATACCATAAGTCACGGTCGTGTGAGGAACGCGACGGTCGTGGGTTCGAACCCCTCCTGGAACATTTACCTTTTTTTATACTGCTGTTAACCCAGTAATGTAAAGGATTGCTAAAGATTAGATTTTTGCCAACCAAAAGAAGCCTCTGTTTTCTGATTTAACTATGAACGTTAAGGAAGGCTATTTCTTGAACTACATTGAATTCAAATATCTTATTTAGCTTTTAAATGTCTAAAATTATAGAGTAATATAATAGTACTACGAGGAGTACTTAATACCCTGTGGTGGCTGAGGTAGACACGATGGCACCAGGACTCAGATTTTACGGGAATTTGCGGATTTATCCCGTACTTGCGTGTTTGAGTGGCAAAAATCCTTTCTATTTATACGGATACTTAACTGATTACACTCGGTTTGCGATATTGGTTCAGTTAGGTTCAATTGATTCGGATTTATCATACATAAGTAATTGTCTATTTGTAGAAGATCTATAATATTAGAGTCTAAAAATAAGCTAAGAAAAAGTCAAGATGCCGGAAAAAGTAATCGTATCGGGTGCAAATGGGTATATCGCTCAACACATTGTCAAGCAATTGCTTGAAGATGGCTATCAAATTGTTGGATCTGTCAGATCAGCTGAAAAGGGTGAAAACTTGAAGAACCTTTTTAAGTCGGATCAATTCAACTATGAAGTTGTACCAGTCCTTGAGAAGGAAGGTGCTTTCGACGAAGCTTTAAAGAAGCATAAGGACACGAAGGTGTTTTTACACACCGCTTCGCCTTTTAGATTTGACGTTGAAGACCCCGAGAAAGAGACAATGCGTCCTGCTATCGAGGGCACCAAGAATGTTCTTAAATCAATCAAGTTGCATGGCGATCTGATTGAAAGAGTGGTAGTCACCTCTTCAACAGCTGCAATTTTCACTATGGAAAAAGATTCGGACCCCAAGAGGACTTGGAGCGAAAGTGACTGGAGTGAAATAACCTGGGAACAGTCTCTCTCTTCTGCATTCACTGCTTACCTTGGTTCTAAGAAATTTGCTGAAATTGCAGCTTGGGATTTTGTTAAGCAGGAAAACCCTA